>CM023623.1:18381263-18858763 GCA_013358685.1 Antennarius maculatus
ACAACCAAATGTTGTGAAAACAAGCAGCTCAGATCAAAGCTTGTTTCTGCTGATATGTAAATGTTTTCATTCTGACACTAAACCTGTCATGGGCAAACTCTGGCCCCGCCAAATTTATTTAAATTGTGTTTATTTAAATTAGTTTTAGAAAGTAGATGCAGCTGTAAAATAATGTTTACAATATGCCTTGCGTATGTAAAAAATATTATATAAAAGGTCAAAACCTTTTATATAACAGTTCTTACATTTGCATTAGTTCAAATAATCCAATCCTCTGCTCCTCAGCTTGTCTGCCTCTCAAATTTTAGAATTGATGTGGTCCATCCAATATTTCTTTGTCCTTATCAGTATAATCTAAAAAATGAATCAACAGATAAACCAATAATGAAAATTATTGGTGCAAGATTTGAGGCTGACCATGGAGACGAGTCATCTAAGAAGAATCTAACCTTCTCTGAGGTCATTAAAGACGTGACTCATTGAGGTCACATGGTCCCCAATGATTCGCTCATCTCTACTGTTTGTCGTTAGGGTTATTAACCAATCAATCCATCCTGGACCCACAAAGAAAGAACCAAATTTTATTGATCTCACGATGGAGAAATGATCTGTTCCACTCTTTACTGATACACATGCATATATATTGCATGTGTATCAGTAAAGAGTGGAAAACCACACACAACCACACACAAGGGGGCCTGCAGGCGTGCAAATTAAACATAGTGGGAGGTAGAATGGTGGGCAGCTCAACCGGGTGCACCCCCAAATGAGCAACTTGTAAGGAGGATGGTGCCTTGCTCAAGGGCGCCTCAACAGGGAACGATGATCAACCAAAAGACAATCGGAGACGCAGCCTGAGGTCTCTGATCTCTGATCAACCACCATGTGAAAGGGAATGTAAATAACCGTTGTCTTATTTTCATTGTTTACAAAGCTTCATTCACAGTATGTATTAAAATGTCACGCTAGATACATTCCTGGATTACACACCACGCCTCTGCTGCTTGCGGAACTGATGTGTGTTCAGTCACCGCAGTAGAAGAGGCGTGGAAGCGCTCGTCTACCTGACTGATGTGATGTCTATTAATAACTCAACTGAGCTTCAGTAGTGTTGTGTCCTGTTATAATGTGTTACAGTGATTGACCAACTGTGGGCGTTGTGATTAAATTGATTAAGGAGGATAAGGGAAAAAAGAAGAAAATAAAGAGTAAGCACGTTGTCCATACCAAAGTCTCTCGGCTGCTTATTTTACATTTCATTGGCATTGAACACCACATTTTTGGCAACGAGGATGTCCGTTAACGTTCCCCTACCTGCTGCATTCCTGCCTTGTCCAGGTGAACCTGCTATTCCGTTCCCTACGTGGATTAAAATACATGCTGGTCATCGATGCTGACGCGTGGCCAGAAGCCAGAAAACGTACTGTCCTTCTTCACACATTTGGAACTGAGGGACAAAGATTATTTTATTGTCTACCGGAGTCAGGTATGACTCTTGCTACTGCTGTAGCAGCACTTGAGAGACATTTCGTTCTAAAAGTTAATGTGGTCGCGGAAGGGCATAAATTTCGCCAGAGAATGTAGTGACCAGGTGAATCCGTAAACCAGTTCTTGGCTTCTCTGAGAGAGTTAGCAACTTTTTGTGAGTTTGGCAACATGGAGGAACAAATGATTCGTGACCAACTGATTGAACGCGCTGCAAATACAAGCGTCAGAGACAGACTTTTACTGCAAGCCGATCTCACACTGGATAAAACTACTGCGCTAGTTATGCAGATTGAGACCGGGCTACGCAACGCAGGACTTTTCTCTGAGGACACGAACAGCACGAATTTTCAGAATTTTTGAGAGAGAGATTAAACATGGGCGCTCCAGTGTATACTATCCAAGAGCAAATTGAGCAATAGGAAGATTTAATAGGGAATTGAAAGAATGCCTACTGACAGCGGACAGAATGCGTAAACAAGCTGTAACGGCGTTCTTGCAAATTTATCGTGCAACTCCTCATGCTACTACAGGAACTACTCCACTTGAGTTACTGAGGAACAGAAAGATGCGTACTAAACTAAATCTCCTTCCCATCTCACTCAATTGTGCAGAACACAACCGAGTTAAAGAGATTGTGAAACAGAACCAACTAAGGAGTAAGAAATACACAGACAGAAAAAGAGGAGCAAAAATACCTACTTTCAAAGTGAATGATACGCTCCGTGTCCATCGACCTGAACATGTACACAAGGGTTTATACAAGTTTATACAAGTCTAATTACAAGCTTCTTATACTTAAATGGTGAAGTACATTATTTTTAACCCGTTACGTTGATACAAAGTAATTACTTCAAGAAAAGGGAACAGTTACAGTGATTGACCGACTGTGGGCGCTGTGATTAAATTGATCAAGGAGAATAAGGAAAAAAAGAAGAAATTAAAGAGTAAGCATGTTGTTACCGAAGTCTCTCGGCTGCTTATTTTACATTTCATCGGCATAAAACACCACAAGTAGTTAAAAACCCTTCATATTCACCAGCACACCTTCATCATGGAGCTAAAACTTCAGGTTTTTGTGCTGATGGGACAAAAGTCATCTGAAGACGTGACTTTGGACAAACTGAGTTTTGATGCAACGTAAAATAACTGATTGACAGGCTTAGTTAGGGTGTCCACAATAAAACACATCACCAGGACCTGCTAGGATACACTCCACTCAAATAAAATACAGCGGTACCGCTACTTACGAATGTCTCTTCTTACGAAATTTTCTACTTACGAAACGCCTCAACAGGAAAATATTGCCTCTAGTTACAAAAGAAATTTCGGGTTACAAAAGATAAAAATACAGTATGGGCTGATACTCGCAGCTCCCACAGGTTCCTGAACGCAACATTCTTATAGCTGCTCTGCCATTGGCTATTACCTAGCATCCTGGCATCCCATTGGCTAAGAGGAACCTCTGTGTGTAGCTAGATAGGTGCAGCGTCCTCGTCATTCAGCCCTCGACCCATGAGGTGTTCTGATAGTTTTACATCAATATATTAACTTTTAGAGTATTCACTATGGACCCCAAGAAAGTGACGGAGAAAAGAGGAAAAGAAAAGACGAAGAAAAGAGTTTTTTTGTCCGTACAAACAAAGCAAGAGATGATAGAAAAGCATGAAAAAGGGATGCGTTTGGTTGATCTCTCCAAAGAATATGGCCGTAATGCATCTACAATCACCACGTTATTAAAACTAAAGGAAGTTTAAGGAGTTTAAGGCATGGCGTGGGTGGTTGGAGAAGTTCAGAAGGAGGACTGGAATTCACTCTGTTGTTCATGGTGAGGCAGGAGCGCATGAACCAAAGAGGGTAAAAAACAATGAGGACAGCAGTTAAAAGGTTAATGACCATCATTTTTATTCTTTACTCTATTCTTTGTTTCTTACGTTATGCACAACTCTCATTTATTGTGTAATAATCTAATTGTAACATGTATTTGTTACATGTTTTGATACATTTTTATGCTTTATAAAACATTTATGTCTGAATTTTGGGGGGCTTGGAACGGATTAGGGCATTTGCATGGAAAACGTACAAAATTTTCTACTTACGTAATTTCTTCCAGAACCAATTAATTTCGTAAGTAGAGGTACCACTGTGTGTGTGTTTCTAAAATAATCCATTACGCTTCAGAGAAAAACTAAAAATCAATTCATGAAACAAATAGAATAGAATTAAGTGTGGTTTCATGACAACAAGGCAAGTAAATATGTTGTATTTAACAGACTGAGCTGATACACTATATTAAAGTCATATAAATCGCAAGGATGTTTTTGTTAAATAATAATTAATAATATTACAAAGTGCTAAAATCATATTTAAAAATCCTCCATCTTTGTTGTCTTCCCCCCAAATCCCAACCAATAATTAAAACCCATAAACATCCAGATGTCACTCTGGAACTGTGAAGACAGGATTAGGTTTTCATGGGCAGGATGTGAAGTCCTTTCCAGACTATTCTGAAACAATATTCATGTTTACTGTCTGCATATTTCTAATTGTATTCTAGAATTAAAATATCTTCCTGGAAATGAAGCTGCAGTTTATTATTGGGTATTTATAGAATGTTTACTGTATTAGAATCCACACCATGCGTCTGCTATTTAATTATCATTAATGAATGTTACATTAAAACATTACGTGCAGATAATTTCACTTGTCAATAACATTAAATAAATATTTCTCCAATCTAGAAACAAGAAATAAATCATAAAACAAAATGCTTTGAAATTTACACCAGGTCTGTCTCTCTCTCAGTGTGTGTGTGTGCATGTGTGTGTATGTGTGTGTGTGTGACATCAATAACACACAAACTGTTGGATTTCACCGTAAACCTGCAGCAGAGCTTTGCAGTGTGTTAAAATGGACGCTGACATAGCAATGGAGGCTACTGTTGAATGCCGTCCTCAGTGTGTGTGTCAGTGTGTGTGTGTGTGTGTGTGTGTGTGTGTGTGTGTGTGTGTGTGTGTGTGTGTGTGTGTGTGTGTGTGTGTGTGAGACTCTTATGTAACAGATAATGGATCCATCCTGACTGCATCATCCTCTCACAGGCTGATCTGTCTGAGGGCCACATGAAGCCCAGTCTCTACCCCCCCCCCGCCCCACCCCCACCCCCCTCCCGTCCACCACCATTCATTTCATTCATTCCATCTTCTGTAGCTGGAATGAACCGACCAGAAATCAGTTTTATATGTGAGGTCATCCGGTTACTTTTATTTTAATTTAATGCTATTTATTGAAAATGTTAACGAGTTACGCGTCAGGGGTTCGTATGTCGTGTTATGTCATACAGATGCTCAGGACATCTGAGGTGTCGCTGAAATGTGTGCAAACATTTGAGCGTAGGACATTTTTTTTTAATCCTACAACATGTAGGATTAAAAATCGTAAAGATTTATGAGGGTCTAATAAAATATTAATAAGATGGCGGGTCATCTACCCACCGCAGCTCCGTCCTTCATGACGATCTTCTTCACCAGCACCACCCGGCCGGTGCCCGCCGGAGGCTCCCCGGGCATCTCTTCACACCTGCCGCGGGTCACGAAGCATCCATGCTGCGTAGATATCCGCGGTTCTCCCGGTGCTTCCAGGATGAATTCCGTTTGAGCCTCGAAGAGGCTGCGTGGATCAACGGGACCGTGAGAACACAGACGACCGCGTTTAGATGACAACGGAGTGAATTCAACCTGTCGTCAGGACGCAGCGCACCTCACCGTCTGTTACCCACAACCACACAGAGCTTCCGGTTTGACTGCTTTCAAAATAAAGGCACGTTGTTTACGATCTAGTAACACGGAGAGCTGTGTGCTCCAATTTGCTAAATGATACATTTCGTCTTTAATTGAAAGCTATATTGTTAAAGAAGGATTGAATTTTGTATTATTATTAATTTATCCTTTAAACCCAAAACTAGACTAACTGATATTGCTTGCCATCAAATGCTTCCTTTATAAATTCATTTAATTTTTTAAAAATCAACTACAATAATTGGTTAAGGTGGTGAATACAGGAAATTTACCTGTATTATACTAAATGATGTTTTATTGGCTTTTCCTGAGCATTCAAAGTGTGAAAGTGCAAAGTTATATTACAGGACACTTCTATTTTAGTGCCACTTCAACATTTCGCGTTACATATTTTCCCTTTAATAAACGAAATAAGTTCTTCAAGATCTCAAACAAAGGTACATTAATTAAATAAATTTTTGTTATTCTCATACATTTTTATATCGTGCATTGATTTATTGAATAATACTGTAAAATATGTAGGATATACTTTTTACAGGATCCCTTAATCCTTACAATAAGTTAAAATTAATACGTTTTTAAGGCGTAGATTTAGATTTTTTTTCATCTGTCGCATTATTGGTGTTATTATGATGGTGATTTTATTTGTTGACTAACATTTCATAGTAAATGGGACAGATAAACTAGTTCTGGATCAATCCGCTTAAATCTGACAATCGCTTTCGAATCTAAATTAACATTTATTTTGAATGTCAAATCGCTCTACTTCCTTTGTTACTGACGAAACACACTATCGTCGAAGAAATGTGTTTTGATCGATAAAATGTTTTGAAGACCAAAATGGAAACCGGATCGGACTGACTCGACTGGCCCAACACACAACACACGTATTGTTTGTAGGTGATGGCAATGGAGCTAAAATAAGAAAACAAACAGCTCTGTGACATTTGTGTTATACTGTTATGTGTATTGAACCTGCACGAGACAGGAAATATGATCTAACCTTCATAATAAAATCCCTTTGCAAAATACGGTATATGCTTATAGTATGACAATGTTTTGCATTGTCATACTGATTTTTTTTTCTAGTTTTAAAATGAAATTAGTTATTATCCACGTAAACAATCAATTTTTAAAATATTTGAGCCTTTTAATATAAAAGCCTCCTCGGAGGAACATTTTTATTTTGGAAATAACGGTTGGTTCCGGTTGTTTTGACAGTTACAGGAGGAAGTGAGGAGATGGGCACGTCACGTGTCAGCGGCCGTGGGCGTGTGTGTAGAGATTTAATAATATGGAAAGAGCGGCAGGGAAACGTGACCATCCGGATGACGTCATCGTTCGTCAGAGCGTTGGCAGAGACCTCAGAGGATGGAGTTCACCTGTCGGCTGCAGGTTCAGGCAGTCTGATTTCAGAACAGATTCAGTTTCCTGTTTGTTGTTCTTAATGGTAATAATGTCATGACGATAATATTGATGTCATGGACAATACAGGATTATTTTTATTATTATTATTATTATTATTATTATTATTATTATTATTATTATTATGTTTGTTCTTCCTCCTCCTCTTACTTCATTTTTTTGAATGACTTAGAGGCTACAGTCCGATACTGACAACAACAACAAAAATGTTATGATTTGTCTTCATTTTTTAATCTATCCTTTGATAGCAAAATGTAACCATAATAGTAAAACTATTATTATTATTATTGTTATTATTATTATTATTATTATAATTTTTGTTGTTGTTGTGTTGTTGTTGTTGTTATTATCATTATTAATAGTAGTAATAATAATAATAATAATAATATAACAATAATTATTGTTATAATTATTATTATTATTATTATTGATAATCATTATTGATAATAGTTATAATAATAATGATGATGATGCTTGTTTATTATTATTAATAAAAACAGTTATTACTATTATTAATAATAATTATTATTACTATTATTATTATTGATAATAATGTTATTATTATTATTATTAATAATAATAATAATAATAATAATAATAATACAGGGTTGAAAGTGCAGAGATGTTCTATGGTTTGTATTAAAATCTTTACAGACAGAACTGAGATTTGAACTAGTTTAATTAACCAAATAAATTGAAGACAGTTTCAATGACAGCGGTGGACATTTAGCTCAACTGGGGCGCAGGACCCCAATACTCCTTTATTTTTAAATATATGCTATGTGTGAGATATATACTGTAATTTCACACAAGAGGCTCATGAGATTTTCAATTCAGCATCAGTTTTTATGGTCAGCAGATATTTGGAATCTACAAAGTAGATTTCTCATCATAAATTCTTCTCATTCATCACTCATGACCGTTTTTAAAACATACTGCAGAGTGGTATTTGAACTATCCACCTCAGAGACAGGCTGACGATATGTATCATCAAACTATTCAGGTATTAATTGTGAGTCAGACATATATTGAATTGGATGTCTGACTCACAATATTATATTATGCCAGTGCACAAATCTGAAGACAGCCTGAAAGTAGTTATGTTAATATATTCATATTTAGTCATTTATAAGTTCTTTCACAGACAGGAAACCCAGAAAGTAAACTACAAGAAAAAGACCTTAATACCAACACAGAGATGATCATTTTAAAACAAGACAATAAAAACACTCAAGATTAAAAGTGTTGTTAAAAAACATGAGGATAAAAACATGAGACAATAAAAAAAAATACCCACAAGTTATGAACAGAGCTTGAGGACGATACAGCATTTGATTAACACAATGTTAACTTCTTTTAAATTTGACTACCTATCAATAAAAATAATTAGTATAAAACCATGATCAACCCCAACTCTAGGAGTAAAAAAGAGGTGCAGTATTTTTCTTTATTTTATGAGCATTCCTTTAAAAAAAAATTCATCAGCAGACTTCTTTCTTTTAGGAGTCAATCTTCAGTGATTGCTCGTATCGTTCCCCAGACACACCAGAGTGCTGCCATCATCCTCATCCAGTTGTCCATGGAACTGGTCAGTTTTTAAAAAATGTTTGAATAAACTGAGATATCGTCTTCAATCTTAATTGAGAGTTGTCTGAAGAACAAGAAACACCTACAGTATAGTCTATTCAACCGCAAAGGAAACATTGATTTAAAACCCTTATATCATGTTAAGGCTCAATGTTACCCATTTCAGTTTTTGCGTAGACCAAAGTACTAGTTATCTTAATAAACATGCCTCTTTGATGTGTGTAATGTGACTGCCAGAGACCCAGGTGTGTGTGGAGGAGAGACTTTCTCTCCCTTGTTCTTGTCACTTTTCTCAAACCATGACTTTAACCAACACATTAAAAATGACCTTCAGACGTTTAACAGCTGAAGAAGCTTTTTTTTTTAACTTGGATAGTGACGCAGAGGAAGAGATTTCAGAGATAGAGGATCTTTCAGAGACCCTAGGCAATATTATTAATGATTAAAATTGTCAAGTTTCCGACAATGTGGAGGAATCAGAGGACAAGCCTGCCATTGTCTCCATCGATGGAAGCCAAGGAATATAGCAATCACGATTTACAGAGGGAACATGGACATCTAAAGATGGCTTTGGTGTGGTCAGCATCACCACACCAAAGCCGAGGTCGACTGTCATCTTCCAATGTCTTCAAAATGATTCTCAGTCCTAGAAGATTTGCTGTCACATGAGCTGGTTGACGTGAAAGAGACAAAAATGGGTTGGAATTCTCCTTTTGTTTCATAATCCTGGTTACTGCAGATGAGCACCTTGTTACATTTAGAGGGTGCGATCCTTTCAAATAGTACATGCCCAACAAGCCTGCCAAGTAAGGCATTGAAAGAGCATTGAAAGTGTGGAGCATTGAAAATGTGAGAAAACGGGCAAGTGAAATAAAAAAAAATACAGAGTGAGAAACTTGAACAAAATAGTTTTTTAATAAATTGTAGTTATGTCTCTGTTCGAAATGTTTATATAATCTAAAATAAAGTTATTGATTTAAACTATTTTCTGATTGTTTTGTGTGTATTTACACGGGTCAAAATTTTCTGCAACTTAATAATTGGGTTTTTTTTCTTCAACAAAATACAAATTAATTGAAAGAAACTAAAATTACAAAAACCCAAAACCAGTGAAGTTGGCCCGTTTTTGCAAATTGTGAATAAAAATAAAATACAATGATTTGCAAATCCCTTTCAACCTATATTCAATTGAATACACATCAAAGACAAGATACTTAATGTTCGAACTGGTAAACTTTGTTATTTTTTGCAAATATTATCTCATTTGGAATTTGATGCCTACAACATGTTTCAAAAAAGCTGGCACAAGTGGCAAAAAAGACTGAGAAAGTAGAAGAATGCTCATCAATCACTTATTTGGAACATCCCACAGGTGAACAATGGACGCAGTGTCAAACCTAAGATCGTTCGAACGTCTCGTGCTACGGAGAGCGCGCTAAACTCAAAAATTCACTCACAAATTTTTTTTTTTTTACAAAATTATTTTACAGTCAGTTCAAACGTAAAATCGAAAAAAAAAACCCGTAAAACTAATGAACATTAGTAGAGGAGCGTTTGTATAGGCACAAAGTTCAAAATCCAGCATCTGTGATGGTTTAGGGGTGTATTAGTGCCCAATGCATGGGCAACTTACACATCTGTGAAGGCACCGGTGATGCTCAAAGGTACATACAGGTTTTGGAGCAACATTTGTTGCCATCAAAGCAGCGTCTTCTTCATGGACGCCCCTGTTTATTTCAAGACAGTACCAAGCCACATTCTGCACGTGTTACAACAGCATTGCTTCATAGTAAAAGGGTGCGGGTACTAGACTGGCCTGCCTGTAGTCCAGACCTGAAAATGTGTGGCGCATTATGAAGCGTAAAATACAACAACGGAGACCCCGATCTGTTGAACAACTTAAGCTGTACATCAAGCAAGAATGGGAAAGAATTCCACCCGAAAAGCTTCAAATATTGGTCTCCTCAGTTCCAAAACGTTCACTTGAATGATGTTAAAAAGAAAGGCAAAGTAACACAGTGGTAAAAATGCCCCTCTGCCAACTTTTTTTGCAGTGTGTTGCTGCCATTAAATTAGAAATTGATGATTAGTTGCAAAAGAAAATAAAGATTCTCAATTCAAATATTAAATATCTTGTCTTTGTAGTGTATTCAACTGAATGTAAGTTGAAAAGGATTTGTAAAGCATTGTATTCTGTTTTCATTTACGATTTACACAACGTGACAACTTCACTGGTTTTGGGTTTTGTAAAATCCATGCTGATGGAAAGCAAAACTTCTCTAGAGAGTCACAGAAAAACATTGCTGCAGTATTTTCCTAAGCTAAAAAATAGCAATTTTGTTTAAAAATACAAAAACAATCAACAAAAAGGTAGAAACTTTTTGTCACGCAAAGCAAAGCTAATGAAACTAGTTTAAAAGATGTTAGAAGGAATTAGACATTCTAATCAGCAGCAGAAATAGCAGAAAATAATAAACTCTTTAGCTGGAATTGTACCAGAAGAGAATGTGAACACAGAGCTGACCTGCTCTGGTCGGCAGTATGTTCGGACACGTTGCTAGGCAACACTGTACCTGCAGAGGAAAGTGTATCCCACCTGTAAACTGAGACTCAGAGGACAGCTGTTGGACTGAAGGAATTACTCACATGTGAGTCAAAGCGACTCCTCCAAACACCAACAGAAGAAGAAAAGCGTCTGGATCGACTGACCTCCACAGGTAGGTTCCATCCTGCTGGTGTCGTTTTATAACCCGGACTAGAAAACGTTCAGAGACACACAATCAATTCATAAATTATGGGTGTGGGGAAAAAGCCTTTATACATCTGGATATGGATATTTAAATGTGCTATGTTGGAATGGCATCACATTTTCACACCTGATATTTTATAATTCATAGGAGTTACGGTCCACATGAAACAGGTTACAGCTAGATATTTGGAAGAGTAGAAGAAAACAAAAGATGGAAGTATCTCGCTAATGATATGTGGTTACCTGTACGTGTGTGTGTGTGTGTGTGTGTATAGGAGAGTCAGACAGCAGATGTGAAGATGGCTTTGGCCAGTGGCCAGTGGTTGGAGAAAGAGTCAAGAGGCGCTGCCCCTTCCCCCAGGTGGCTCCCATCTTTTAGTACAAAGTCCTAAATCATGTGATAAAATAATTGTTCATTAAAAGTGGTGTGTGGGTAAATATTTTATGTTGTTCCTGCTCATCGGTAGATGACATGTCTTCCATCACAGACATGGCCATGCCTTAGCTCTAGCAGGAAATGTGGCCTTTCTGTTTGGAGGAGCCTCCAGCTTCCACCATGAGGTGAGTCTTTTCACATTTGACCTGAGGCAGCCTGTTGTCACCTTTATTCCTTAGAAACACAGTAAAACAGTTTCATCGTGGATGTAATGATGCATTGATTGTCTTATGATGCAATCAGGAGGACAACAAAGTTTACTATAATGACTTCTACATGCTAACAGGTATGAATTGAAGAAGAAAATTAGAGGCTCAGACTGAAAACGTGATATAGTGAATAGATCTCGCTGCTGTCTGTAGTTTCTGCTGATGATGTGACGTGGGAGGAGATTCCTCAGAGCGGACGTATTCCCTCAGCCCGAGAGGGACACACTCTTTGGTAAGCTGCAGAAAAGATATTCTTTCCATCATATCAACATTTCCTGTAGTGATAATATATGTAATTTGATCTCTGGCCTGTAGAGGGCAGAACATATCCAGTTAGAAGTTCACCTACGGGTCCCTGTGATGCTAATACAGTTTCAAATCCAGATCCCTGAAATCAACGTTTACAACCTCTCATCAAGATACAGAAATATATTTGACTAATATATTTATTACTAAGGGTTGTAAAATTGCCCAAGCAAGTTTCCTGTCATCTGCTCTGACTTGAGAAAGAATTTTGCGGACTGTCCAAGTCAAGTAACTTTTATTAGTGTCTAAAAGAAGTTACATCCAAATGTCCCCAAATGTTCAAGTCTAGTCTGAACCCTTTACAAAGACCAACAATCCTCCAGGAGCAAGGAGATAAACAGGCTTTTAATGGGGTGAAGGATAGGACCACAGAGGACCAGACAAAGAGCAGCACAAAAACCCCTATGATAAGTAAAATCAAGAACCGTGACGTCGCCCGGTATGGTGCAACCGGGGCCCCACCCTTGAGCCAGGCCCGTGGTTTGGGGCCCATATGCGAGCGCCTGGTGGCCAGGCCTCCGTCCACGGGGCCCGGCCGGGTTCAGCCCGAAATGACGACATGGGCCCAACCTCCAGTGGACTCACCACCCGCCGAGGAAACCGTAGGGGACAGGTGCAGTGTGGATTGGGTGGCAGTCGTCAGCATGGGGCTCGACGACCCAATCCCCAGACAAAGAGTCTAGCTCTAGGGACATGGAATGTCACCTCGCTGGGGATAAAGGAGCCAGAGCTTGTGAGGGAGGTTGAGAGGTACCCTTGAGAGGGGCTGGACTCTCCACTTCTCCACTTTCATGGTGTTACCCAAGGTGAGAGGCGGCGGGCTGGCGTGGGCTTGCTTGTGACCTCACAGCTCAGCCGTCATATGTTGGAGTTCACCCCGGTGAACGAGAGGGTTGTGTCACTGCGCCTTCGGGTTGGGGACAGGTGTCTCATTGTCATTTCGGCCTACAGACCAAATGGCAGTGCGGAATACCCGGCATTCTTGGAGTCCCCGGGAGGAGTACTGAATAGTGCTCCGACTGGGGACTCCATTGTTCTCCTTGGGGACTTCAACGCTCACGTGGGCAATGACAGTGAGACCTGGAAAGCGGTAATTGGAATGAACGGCCTACCCGATCTGAACACGAGTGGTGTTCTGTTATTGGACTTCTGTGCTAATCACAGTTTGTCCATAACAAACACCTTGTTCAACCGGAGAGATGTCCATAAGTGCACATGGCACCAGGGAGGTCGATGATCGACTTTGTTGTCAGACAGACCTCCGACTACGTGTGTTGGACACTCGGGTGAAGAGAGGGGCAGAGCTGTCAACCGGTCAACACCAGGTGGTGAGCTGGATCCGCTGGCAGAGCAGGGGGCCGGACAGACTCAGCAGGACCAAACATGTTTTGAGAGTCTGTTGGGAACGTCTGGCAGAGCCCTCTGTCAGTGAGGTCTTCAACTCCCACCTCCGGGAGAGCTTCTCTCAGATTCCGCAGGAGGCTGGGGACATTGAGTCAGAGTGGACCATGTTCTCCACCTCCATTGTCGAAGCAGCCGCTCGTAGCTGTGGTCGCAAGGTCTCTGGTGCCTGTCGCGGCGGTAACCCCCGATCCCGGTGGTGGACACCAGAAGTAAGGGATGCCGTCAAGCTGAAAAAGGAGTCCTATCAAATCTTGTAGAATTGTGGGATTCTGGAGACAGCTGACAGGTACAGGCAAGCCAGGCGTACGGTCCATAATGGAGGAGGTGTCTGGGGAAAGGGAAGTATGGGCATCCCTCCTGAGACTGTTGCGACCCGGCTTCGGTGACAATATATAGAAAAGTACTTCCTGTTTCCTTTTGAGTGTTGTGAAAGGGAAGCTGTATTTGTTTGGAGGAGCGTCCAGCGCCGATGCCAGAGAGTGTCTCCCAGGAGTCTACAGCTTCGATATAGGTGAGGGCGCCTTCAGATTAAAGTAAGAGAAAAGAGTAGAGATAAACCTAACCTATAACAGTGGTGTCTGTTTTCTCATAGTGTCTCTGACCTGGGATTACTTCACAATCAGTGGTGTGGCCCTCAGGAGCCTCAGACACAGCTCTGTTGCTGTGAGAGACAACATCTACGTGTATGGAGGCATTGTGGGAGGAAGTCCAACCAATGACCTCATGGTGTTCAACACAGGTCATCACATCATCCTATACTAAACCCCTTCCTCAACATTACATACAGTATAATTACATCAACTTTCTTCAGTCTATGAAAATCACCTGATTTGTTTTGTTTGTTGTTTATGTTGATTCTGACTTCCTGTCTGATCTCTTTCAGTGTCTCTCACTTGGACTCCCGTCAAAACTAATGGATCGCTGCCTCCTGCCCTGTGAGACAATATTAGTTTATGAAGAGATTTTTTTAGGTGTTTCTATGATAAAATGCTTTTTAGTAAATTAACCCACTCACCTTGTGTCCTTTAGATATTAACCCTTCACTGAACATGGACACAGAAACAACTAGAACTAGAACCAATGCCGTCACAGACTGCAACATCCCGCAACACAACTGAATTCAAAATTTTACCCTGACCTACTTGCATAGGTCATAGATCAAAGCCAGTGCTCTGATCTACTGTAATAGATCAAAGCACTGGCTTTGATTTACGGTCTTACACTGGCCTTCTCCCTCGTCTTTCTATCTTATCCAATTCCTGGGTGAACAAAAGTTGAAATTTGACCTACACTTAGTTAATCTCAATGTCAAGGTCATCATCTCATTTTCACCCCCTTTGCTGCCCGATTAATGTGCTTTTTGTTTCATCTTTCTATCTGCAACGGTCCTTGACCTCAACAGATAAATCCACCCTTTTGTATACCAGACTTTGTGCTCTCTTTCTGTATGTCTGCATCTTCCCATGTTCTTTCTCACTAGACTACATTCCACAGAATTCTAATGTGTGTGTGTGTGTGTGTGTGTGTGTGTGTGTGTGTGTTTGTGTGTGTGTGTGTGTGTGTGTGTGTGTGTGTGTCTGTGTGTAGATCTGGTCAGAGTTTTGCTCTGGTTGGAGATCAGGCGTTCATGTTTGGAGGTTTTGACAAAGCTGGAGACTTCTGTAAAGACCTGCATGTCCTCAACACAGGTGAAGTCATCTCTGATACTCTTCTATGAACGTCGGTACTTTTGAACAGTATAACACAACAACTAAACATGGTTCAGCCACACAGGTACAACACTAGAATGGGCCCCCACCATGTCATCAAAACTCGACTAATTGGGAAAGAGTTTCCAGAGCAGAAATATAAAGGATACCGTTTAACGTTCCAACTCTGGCCATGTTAGCTGAAGCTGTTCTGATTAATTATGGCATCAAATTTTACACAACATCAGTTTTTATTGATCTCAATTTGAGTAAACCTCCTTTAGTGAATTATCATTTTTGTTGAATAACCAGAAATCAATAATGATACCAGTGTGAGTACAAACGTCCACACAATTTATGTCATCCTACATCCTCTCTGAATGAACTGGTGCCTCAGAACTATTCTGTCCTTCAGTGTCTGAAAGACAAACAAGAAACTTTTTTTTTTCTTATTTGATGAGCAAAACTGAAGCAGATGTTAGCCATGACATACACAAGTGTGTGTGTGTGTGTGTGTGTGTGTGTGTGTGTGTGTGTGTGTGTGTGTGTGTGTGTGTGTGTGTGTGTGTGTGTGTGTGTGTGTATGTGTGTGTTTCAGGGGCCTGTACAATCACATAAAATTTATGTTAAAAATATAAATTCAGTAATATCCCCTGGAGGGACAGTGAAGTCCATTCCTTCTTCTTTTTCTTGTGTTACATTTGGGTGGAGATGACGTGGCTTCCTTCATCCGGTCTGTTTCTGGTTGGATTATGGCTGACTATTACATTTTTCTTGGTAGATTCAGAAATGATTTAACATGTCTGATGATTGTATAAATTGTGTCCTTTAACTGTAGGGAGAAGAAAAACACTTTATAGTTTTACAGATTATTCAATAACTGTCCTCTGATCCATTTCCAGAAAACTTGGTGTGGCAGAAATGGGAGGTGAAGGGAGAAGCACCTGCAGCCTGTAGTGGACAAACACTGACTGCACACCATGATAAAGTACACATACACACACACGGACACACACACACACACACAAAGGTAATTTGTCATGTGGTGGCCAGATGCGTCATAAATCACCATGTCAGCCAAGTAAAACTGTCCACAGTTCTGTAGTGTAGGTTTTTCAGGAAGATGTCTTGAAGTTGAAGTTACCTGGTGAGGACTTGCTTCACGGCTTTGTAGAACAGACTTCAGAATTGTTCCAGCAAAAAGAATTTAGCATTCTGTATTTTTTTTTTCAATTTGAAAAGAAAATGGTTTTTACAGTTTTTTTTGTTTTACAGTTTTTTTTAGTTTTACATTTTTTTTTTTTAGTTTTTACAGTTTTTTTTTAAAGTATTTTTTTTTTTTTTAGTCACTAACAAAACACATTATCGCACACGTCTCACAATCAGCTCACTCAGGTATCAATCTCAGGATTCACCCTTCAGGTTAATAACATTTCTTATTCATGTGCAGGATATCTACCTGTTTGGTGGAACAAATGATGACACGATGACATCTTCCAATGAAATCTATAAACTGAGTATAGGTGAGTAAATTACATTAACTGGAAAAACAAATCTGAGGAGGGCAACACGGTGACGCTGTGGGTAGAGCTGTCGCCGCGTAGCAAGGCGGGTTTGAGTCCAGCTCTGTGCGGGGTTTACATGTTCTCCCCGTGTCTGCGTGGGTTCTCCCCGGGTTCACCGGCTTCCTCTCAACTCCAAAAACATACTGAAAATGACTGACTGAATGAATAAATCTGAAGAATGCAAAGGGATATTTTCCTGTGTTTCTCCAGCTAAGATGAAGTGGAAGGTTCCTCTGTACGTTGGGATTCCACCAGCCCGTCGTCATGGACACACCACCTTCGTTCTCCATAGCCACGTCAGTGTACATCGCCTTAAATTATACAATTATACCTTTATAATTTGTCAAGTCTTATAAAGGATATCTTTTTTGGTCACAGTTCCTTTTGTTCACAGTTGTTTGTTTTTGGAGGGACGAATAAAGAGCAAGAGTTCAATGACCTGAGGGTGATGAAAATCATCAACCCCTCCGAGAGACAACCAGGTACGTGAGTCATACTTATTGTCTGATCAAAGGGAACAGAATGGAGTTCGCTCAAACGTAACTTTGACTACATTAACAGTCACTAACTTGGGGGACAATCAAGGACCCATAAAGGGGTCACACTAAAACCAGCTGATGGCTGTGTTACATGTATGGTGTTACCCACTGACACTTCTATCTCCATGGCTTTTCATGATTTCTGGTTCTTTAATTCTAATAGAAGGAAAGTTGACCTAAAGCCAATTATAGGGAGCATAATAGCAATATCCAACGGGAAGCTAAGGAATCAGACTAAGCTCTTTCAGGGGCCAGTCAGATTTCAGGTGGACCCAGTGCCATTCTCGTCCCAACTCTGAATCCACTAATGCATAGTAAAGTCTGAATGGGGCACTGTTTGCGACATTTATGCCGAAAACTGTTTCATTACTCGGTGGCCCATTCATTAGGAATGTGGGCGCCCTCTTTGGCAGGGTGACTGTACTGCAACCACACAACGGTCAATGAGCCCAGAAAACATTGCTTTGATGTTCTCAAAAAAACTGAATATGATTTAATTTATTAATCCTTGCTTGCTATATTGTAGCCTTATATTATAGGAAATTGATTTATGATTGACCCTTGCAGAATTCAATAAAGCCATAAGAGATATAGATTACATGTTCATGCATGTCTATATAATATAAATATTAGGGATAAGCAAGTACACCACTATCTGTATCTGTATCTGTTCAACCATCTAAACTATCTGTATCCGTATCTGTACTTGGAATGGGCGGGACTTAAACCAGAATGGGTGTGGTTTGACTGGAAATGGGTGGGGCATAAATCTGTACAATAAGCCTGAAATTGATATGGATTGATATTGATCAGAAGTTGCTATATTTATTGTTTATTTTAAAATTATTTACAGAACAGCCTCAAAATTAAGATTTAAATCAATGTTTGTGATCGCAAAAGTAAGATAATTCTTTACAGAACATAAGTTTTTTATGAACTCAGAACATTCATTCATTCATTCATTCATTCATTTTCTGCCGCTTTATTCGCCGTAGCGGGTCACGGGGAGCTGGAGCCTATCTCAGCTGGCATAGGGCGTGAGGCGAACTCAGAACATGAATATTCTTAAGTGTGTAGGAGCCAAATGATGCTCTGGATGCTGTAGATAATTGGTCACGAGGTATAAATAGGAATCAATTGAATGAATATTTACAGAACAGCCTCAGAATTGAGAGTCAATGCTTTTGATCACAACAGTAAATGAACTATTTACAGAAGTTTTTTATGAACTCAGAACATGAATTGCATTAATGAACATAACGCATGCAATAGAACGTTATGAATTACGAAGTATGCATGAACAAGAATTGTCATACTCAACACAACTTTCTAATTTAAAAAAAAAAATCTATTTTTTTTCACAACTTTCTAACTTTCTTTTTTTTTATTTTTATGATCAAACTGCTTTTTTTTTTTCTCAATTATTTTTATCACCTAGTGTTCTTGTCTACGTAGGTTCTCAGTCATCCAGGTCATGGTTATCCAAAGTTGTTTAAGTCAATCCGCTGGACGTTAAAGTTCTTGAAGACGTTTCGTCTCTCATCCAAGAGACTTCTTCAGTTCTGCAGGTGACTGGTCTCGTCCCAGCTCATTAACCCTGTGGGTTCTCTTGGATGAGAGACAAAACATCTTCAAGAAAATTCTTAACTTTCAGTGGATTGACTTAAACAGCTGTTTATAACCTAGTGTTCTTGCAATTCTTGCAATTTTTTTCCCACACAAAGTTAAACAAAGTTTATTAAGTTGTTTGTGTGTGTGTTTGTCTGTGCATGTGTGTGTGACTGAGTGGCTATGTGAGAGGGAGACAGAGAGAGAGAGAGAGAGAATGTGTGTGTGTTTGCGTGTGTATGTGCGCTCTATGTAACAGTTAAAATACAATATACATACAGTAAATAAATTATTAATTTAAACTGAAGTGAGAAAGTGTCAAACTAAGAGCAAGCAGATTAAAAAAAAATGGACTGCATTGGAGGCGGTGACCAATGCGACAAGCAGTTTTCAGCTGTCTGGTTAAATGCACTGCGTACATGCAACAAAACAAACAAGAAACACATTCACCGAGTAACATTAAATAGATCGAAATAGAGGCAAGCTGAAGAAAACCTAATGAATCAATGTGAGCTACAGTCTTCTTTATTTTTCACTACTGTGTGAGCAACAGATCTTGACAATAATTTTCTTAGAAATTAAAATCTACTTAGCTCGGCGCCACCAGTTCAAAATATTCCCATACTTGAGATCTCTTTCTGGTTGGTTCCACTGTAAAGCAATTAGAAAGCAAACCATCGTCAATCCAAACGCTAATCTAATAAATCCAGAAGGTATTGACATGATATGCAGCGCACCACGCTGTTTCATCCATTTTAACACATCTGGGACTGGCCGGTGTTTCGATCCCTGGGCATTGTTCCAAACCACTAAACTGGTTCACCTGGTGGATGAAGCGCCAGTGTGTCACCTGGTGGATGAAGCGCTTAGTGTTTCGAAGCGCTTGAGTGTTTCAAACGTCATCAGTCACATGGTTTTACCATGTTTGAAGCAGGCTTCAAAGCCTGGGCGTGTATTAGAGCGCCGAAACAAAGCGGACAACACTACGTAATGCATATACACACCTCCATGCTGATGGAGAGATCAAAGTTCATTTGATTGAAATTTTCCTTTTTTTTTTTAAAAAAAAGAAAAATTTCCAAGGAACCAGCACCTCATTGTGGTGGAGAGGTTTGTGTGCCCTAAGGATCCTGGGAGCTATGTTGTCGGGAATCTTGTACTCCTAGTAGGGTCACCCAAGGCCAACAGGTCTCAGGTGAAGGGCCAGACAATGAATGGTTCAGAAGATCCCATGAAAAAATGGGAAAGGGAAAAATGTGACCCTGCCCGGATGAAGCCCAGGGCCCACGTCTGGAGCCAGGCCTGGATGGAGGGCCCGTCAGCGAGCGCCTGGTGGCAGGGTCTGCCACTGCCACGGGGCCCGGCCGGGCTCAGCCCAAAAAGGCAAAGTGGACTCTTCCCACCCCTGTGGATCCACCACCCGCAGGGCACATCGATGGGTCGGGTGCGCTGCCATATGGGCGGCAGTGACGACAGGGGGTCACGACGGACCAGACCTGGGCAGCAGAAGCTGGCTTTGGGGACATGGAATGTCACCTCACTGGCGGGGAAGGAGCCGGAGCTTGTGTTGGAGGTGGAGCGTTACTAGTTGGATCTGGTGGGGCTTACCTCCACACATAGCCTCGGTTCTGGATCCAACCTCCTGGATAGGGGTTGGACTTTGTTTTACTCCGGAGTTGCGTCAGGTGTGAGGTACATGGCGGGTGTGGGGATACTCACAAGCCCCCGGCTGAGCGACGCTGTGTTGGAGTTTACCCCGGTGGATGAGAGGGTCGCCTTCCTACGTCTTAAGGCTGTGGGAGGGAAAACTCTGACTGTTATTTGTGCATACGCACCAAATATCAGTTCAGAGTATTCGGCCTTCTTGGGGTCCCTAAATGGGGTCCTTGATGAGATCCCTGTAAGAGACTCTATTGTTCTCCTGGGGGACTTCAATGCACACGTCGGCAATGATGTAGACCCTTGGAGGGCGTGATTGGGAGGTATGCCCTCCCTGATCTAAACCCGAGCGGTGTTATGTTGTTGGACTTCTGTGCTAGTCACGGATTGTTCATAACTAACACCATGTTCTAACACAAGGATGCTCACAAGTGTACCTGGTACCAGAGCACCCTGGGTTTGAGGTCAATGATTGATCTTGTGATCGTATCATCTGACCTTCGACCGTGTGTTTTGGACACTCGGGTGAAGAGAGGGGCAGAGCTGTCAACTGATCACCACCTGGTGGTGAGGTGGGTCCGTTGGCGGAGGAAACCTTTGGATAGACCTGGTAAGCCCAATCGAGTAGTGTGGGTGAACTGGGAAAGTCTGGAGGAGGACTCGGTCCACGAGACCTTCAATTAACACCTCCGAAGGAGCTTCTCGTGCATCCCTGTGGAGGCTGGGGGCATTGAACCTGAATGGTAAATGTTCAAAGCTTCCATTGCTGAAGCTGCAGCTGAGAGCTGTGGTCTCAAGGTTTTGGGTCCCTAAAGGGGCAGTAAGAACGAGATCGCGGATACAAGCAGCGGAAATGGGCTTTCTCAGGCGGATAGCTGGTGTCTCCCTTAGAGACAGGGTGAGAAACACTGCTGCTCGCGAGGGACTCAGAGTAGAGCCGCTGCTCTTAGCATAGAAAGGAGTCAGTTGAGGTGGTTTGGGCATCTGGTGTGGATGCCTCCGGGGCGCCTCCCTAGGCAGGTGTTTCTGGCACGTCCAGCTGGGAGGAGACCTTGGGGCAGACCCAGGACCAGGTGGAGGGATTATATCTCAACACTGGCCTGGGAATGCCTTGGGATCCCCCAGCCAGAGCTGGTAGATGTGGCCGGGGAAAGGGAAGTTTGGGGCTCCCTGTTGAAGCTGCTGCCCCCGCGACCCGAATCCGGATAAGCAGTGCAACATGGATGGATGGAAATTTCAACTGAAACAAACAAACAAAAAGGAAACTTGTAATTTTTTTTACAGTCAACTGTAAACAAATATTAAATAACTCTATACAGCTCATACAATGTAAGCCTCCAAGTTCAAGATCACAAATTGATTTGGAAAGATGTTTTTTGTATCCTTTGATTTCCATTGTAATTGTTTGGCCATTACTGTGACCAGTGTAAAAATGACTAAATAAAAAAATATCTGGCATCTGAACAACATCTGCCAAACAGTGGAATGACATTCTATTTTTGAGGGTGACGCATTGGGGGGGGGGGTGATAATATCATTGGGGTAGGATCCAAATGCAACATTCTCAGAAAGATAAATCCAAAATGATTTTTAGTCAGTTACTTACCGGACTTATGTTGCAAGAAATAAACTGAGTTCAGAGAGGGCAAAGCAAACTCGTGATCAGAAAGCGAAGAAAAGTCAGGTCAGAACAGGTATCCATAAACATTCAGCGATAAAATCCATGAGGCAGAATTAATCTGAGAGCAGGCAAGGTCAAAATCTGTGAAGCTGAGTCAGACATGTCGGAAAGTCATATGAAGAACAATAGAACAATCTGGCAATTTACTGTTAGGGGTTCAAGAAGCAGCTGCTGAGTCCAGTCGGCCTAATGAAGATGCAGTGGCTCGCAAACCGATGATGAGGAGGAAGAGCTGGTGGAAAAAATACTGGGGAATATGGAGACTGTGATAAATTAAGTCATTAAAATAAGAGTAACATTAAATGTAATAATAACTTTGCCAAACCCATACAAAATAGCAAAACAACATATTTTTGAACAAACTCTTTCCAAATATGAAAATTAATGAAAGTGAAACTTTTTCTTCATAGTGATGAAGGAGATTCTGTCAGAGTTTGGTCTGCAGGGCATCAGCCACAGGTCAGCAGCTTCTGTACACACTTGTGTTTGTTTCATTTGTGTGAGTGTGTGTGTGTGTGTGTGTGTGTGTGTGTTTTTGTACGTGTGTGTGTGTTTTTAGCATGTTGTGCTCTGTGTCTCTATTCTCAGCTTTACACTCTGACATTTCTCCTTTTTTAATAGCTTCACTCCCACAAAGGTTCCCAACGTCCGCTATGAGCTGAACGAATCTGCTCCGTCCGACCAGTCCAGAAACACAGCTTCAGATACACAGGTGATGTGAAAAGACACGCACACACACACACACACACACACACACATACACACTTATGTGATGTGCATATGTGGACAGAGAGCCTGGGTCCTGCCTGGAGTTTCTTCCTCAATGAGGGAGTTTTTTCCCCGCCACCGTTGCTTATGCTTGCTCTAGAGGGCATTGTTGGCTTTCTATCTGTAAAGCGCTTTGAAATGTCTTCAGCTATGATTTAGCGCTATCCTCCTGAGTCCCTCCTCCTGAGTCCCAGCCATTCATTTTTGTCCTCTGTGGGGTACATTTGTTTTTGGTCTGTATCTCTGAAACCATAGATGGCATTGTGTTAAATACTACTAGCCCTTACAGAGGACACCCAGGGCTTTCCAATGATATCACATGTGTGGGGGTGGGATCTTGACAAAAAACTTTTTTTCATTCTTCAAAATGGCAGCCATCGCAGCAAGCACATTTTATGGGAAGAAGAAAGGTAAGTTTATATTACTGTAATTATGAGTTTTGTGAGTTAAATATTCAGATTGATTCCAGTAAATAACTATCTTAGGAATAGTTTAGGTGAGTTTTCTGAGCAGTGTAATTATTTTTTCCACATATAAATAAAAGTTGATTGATTGATTGATTGATTGATTGATTGATTGATTGATTGATTGATTGATTGATTGATTGATTGATTGATTGATTGATTGATTGATTGATTGATGTTTGGAGCTTCAGCAAATAAAATGTAGTATAGTAGTAGAGTAGTTGTACCAAGGACACAGTAGTGGTTGTACCAGTGTGAGGTAGTTGGTGTCATTAGTTGTATAAATGAGATTGTGTTAACAATAATAGTAGTAGTTGTTCAGAGGCAGTAGTAGTCGAGTTAATAGTCGTTGTATAAAAGTGGATGTAATGTTTTTCAGAGGTAGTAGGAATTGTGACAGGTGCAGTGGTTGATGACCACAGCTGTAGTTACAGTAGACATTAAAGCTGTTTGCTCCCAGGAATAAAACCAGTGTAATCAGTGTTGCATCCTTCAGGTCTTGGTTCACAGAGACTTCACTGTTGTTCGAGATCAAGCCATGAAGATGATCCATTCAGCGTTCAGCCTGCTGGACCAGGAGTTCCACAAACTGAATCTGTAAATGGACATGTTTATTTACCTGTTTACACTGTGTGTGGTGTATTTTTAAATTGGATGATCATAAAATTGAAGGAGAAATCATCTGTACGCCTGTTGAGAAGATGGACTTTGTATTTGTATGTCTTTTTTTTTTTTTTTTTCCCCAGAGAGAAGTCAGAGTTGTCTAAAGCTGCTGCAGCTCTGCAAAGGGACAGAGAAGCTCTTCACATCCACAGACAACAACAACAACAGGTGTTTACCTGAGTGAAATCCAGAGTTAACCGGCTGGACCCAGTCTCAAACTCCTGGAGTCACTCCGTCATCTAGTTCACCATAGTTTCATCACATCAATCAATAGCTAATCCGCTGACAAACACTCTTGTTTTCTGGAATCTCATCTGCTATTGTTTGAAATCACTTCCATTTATATTATAAAGTGTTAACATGCAATTTTTTTTTGGTGGAATATAGTCTTAAATGAATCTAATCTGATTCAGCTATTATGCTTGTATGCTAATGCTAACACTTTGACACAACTAAATAAATGTTAGACGTATGCATCTATTGAAGCACATTTAGAAGCAGTGTGTTTGTCCGTTTGTCCGTCCGTCCATTCGTTAGTCCACCAAATAGCTACTCAACCTTTGCAGATAGAAAGATGAAACAAAAAGCACATGACTCAGGCAGCAAAGGGGATTAAAAAGGGATGATGACCTTGAGCTTGAGACAACTAGGTTAAGGTCAAATTTTACCTTTTGAACACTCAGGAACCGGATAAGATAGAAAGACGAGGGAGAAGGACAGTACCATAGATCATAGATCAAAGCTACTGCTTTGATCTACGAAAGTAGGTCAGAGCACTAGCTTTGATATTTGACCTATGCAAGTAGGTCAGGGTAAAATTTTCAGGGTGTTGCAGTCTGTGACTGCACTGGTTCTTGTTTATGTTTGCATGTTTGTTTGTTTGTTTGTTAGGAGCTGCAGGAAATGCTGAACAGACATCGGTCTCAGAACGAGGCCTGGTTGCGGGCGAGAGCTGATGAAAACGACCGCGAGAGGCGGGAGCTCTGCAGACTCCGAGTCAGTAAACACACACACACACACACACACACACACACACACACACACACACACACACACACACACACACACACACACACACACACACACACACACACACACACACACACACTGTCTGTCTGTCCTTCTGTCTATCTGATGGTTCATTCATCAGGAGGAGGTGCTGCAGGAGCAGGAGAAGCTGAAGGAGGAACAGAACTGCATCCAGAAGCGCAGCGAGCATCTTCTGTCCATCATGCAGCAGTTTAAAGGGATGTGAGCTGAAAACAGATGACGTCACATCAAGATCGGTTTGGGATTATAATTCAGAATATCAGTAGTGGTAGTACTTAAAGCCTGCTAATGAATGCTGAAGCATCAGTATTAGTTGCAGTAGTTGGAATTGTACAAGTAGTTTCTATTTGAAGAAGTGGTAATAATAGTTTCTAAAGTAGTTACATTAATGAATGAATGAGCCAATCAGCACGGAGTACTGTTCATTTCCTGAACAGAAACTATGATGACATTTTTTTTGCTGTTTTTTTTGTTCATTTTCTTTTTTTCCAATGGCAACAAGGAGACGCTGGTCCATTTTAACATTTAATATTCTTCACTCGAAAGATGAGTCTAACACACTTTTTGAAAAATAACAACTACTGAAACTTTATTTGTCACCGTCATAAAATTTGTTCACCAACATGTGTTCACTGATTGGTGTGTACAGCTTTGATTCATGTGCTGGTCCTGCTGGTGAGATCAGTGCTTCACTAGAAGTCATACATTTCAATGAAGTCTCCAATTATGCTTTCCTGTCTAGAACGAACCTCCTACTGTCACACTTGTTTGTTCCACCACCTGTTAAAATCCATGTTTCTGTTTCAAGGGTTGGCCTTCATGGCTACTTAGAGAGAAAGTCCCAAAATAATAATGAACCCACTCACTGACTTTGTGCTGTTATTTAGAAACAGAGGAAATAGGTCAGTTTATTTGAACCAGCAGATCATGACTAAATACTGAGACACTGAATGGATTACATGTCATTAAATGATCTGATGGAACTGATTAAATCCTGTTACACATGTCTGTCTGTCTGACTGTCTGACTGTCTGTCTGTCTGTCTGTCTGTCTGACTGTCTGTCTGTCTGTCTGTCTGTCTGTCTGACTGTCTGACTGTCTGTCTGTCTGACTGTCTGTCTGTCTGTCTGACTGTCTGTCTGTCTGTCTGACTGTCTGTCGAGATGAGAATCTGTGTGTTGTCTGTCTGTCTAAAAACAAATCTCCCTGTCTGGCAGTCTGTCCGTCCCACTGTCGCATTCAACAGCAGCATGGATCACTATTACGCGGGGGGGTGGGGGGTGGGGGGGTGGACAGTGTTATGCGCTTGTGTCCTTGTGATTCTTTTCGGCTGCACTATTTGGCAGAACAAGCGAGGGGCGGAGAGAGAAGCGAGAAGCGTCAAACTAGCGGTAATGCCGCCGGAAGTGACGTGTGGACGCAAAATAAGAGCTCCTTGTTTGACCGTGTAATAATTTAATCTGCTCTCAAATTATGTTTTTCATTCTGAAAAAGTTTTATCATTACATGCTTATTCGTTTTATAGCATTTAACCGTATCACTTTTGTTTAAATAAAGGTGGTATTTAAACCCTGTAAAGCCTGGAACGTGAAATAATTATCATTAACTCTTGTCTATTCAGAGTTACACACTTATTAATAACTTTATATTTTTTATGCTAGGGTACTATTATTATTATCATTATTATTGTTACTATTATTATTATTATAATTATTGTTAATATATTTGTCAATATTTTAATATGACTTGCTTTTTTGGGACATTGGTTGTTTTAAATATTTTCCATTTGCATGTTAAAATTTGAATTTTGACTCATTTTGTGAGAGGGATTCATGTCAAATGAGAGTTTCAATACAAACCTTCTTCCGCCCTGCCTTTTGATATTCAAATGTTTGTTTTTCATGCTCAGTTCTTTTTCAAATTTTCACAAATTTGCTTGGGAGAAACGTCAACAAACAAGGACAACTTAAATAATGAGTATAACTTGAATTTATTGCACTACATTTGCTTCAACAACAATGAAAATTATAACTTTACCTACTGTCTTCAGAACTTGCAAATGAATGAATGAAATTCAGGCAAAAACATTAACATTACATAAATAGTATGACAAACAGAAGAAAATGCATCACAAAAAAGTAGTAAGGTAACGTAATATAATCAACAATGTTTGTCTGTTGAAAATCAAAGCAGCATGAAACCAGTATGGTGCATAGATAGATAGATAGATAGATAGATAGATAGATAGATAGATAGATAGATAGATAGATAGATAGATAGATAGATAGATAGATAGATAGATACTTTATTAATCCCGGAGGAAATTGCGCATATCCACTGCTCAGGCATTACATAATGAATATAAATAAAATAAAAGATGAAAAAATAAAATAAAAATTAATAAATAAAATAATTTTAAAAAATACTAAAAAATAATAAAAAGAAATAAAAGATTAATGTTGATATAAATCTTGATAAAATAACACAAGGAACATGCACATAGTATATCATGCGTTCATCTCTGAACGCCACAAGTTGCAGCTTTTATTTTGAACGGCTCAACCGGATGTTGTCATATCCGTCACGTCTAGCTTAACTTTCCACGGAGAGAGATGACTGGAGTCTGCTGTTTCCCGTGAAGTCGAAACACGCTCTGTGGACAGACAGCAGGAGGCGAGCGAACCCGCCGCAGTCCCCCTCCGGCCTCCATATTAAAAAAGTACCAACGGTAAGACAGAAACAAACATGCACCTGTCTCTTCTCTCGCTAGCCAGCCCGCAGGTAAACAACACACACTGAGCGCTCGTTTCGTCAGCGGCGTTCTCCCGCCGACGGCTGGTCTGCGGGGGAGGGGCGGGGGGAGGCAGCTGCAGACAGCCACAGACCTAGCCCAGTCTGCTGCCGTCTCTCTGTCTGGAAACGCGTCCGTCTTTTCCCGCAGGGACGCTGGTCGGATAGCGTGTCAGTCGCTCGCTCGGCCGTGTGGCCCCCTCTCTCTCCCCCCGCCCCACTTTCACCTTCCGTGTGGCTGTAAATAATAGGAAAAACCGAACAACATGGCTGACGCTGATCCTGCAGAACCTGCTTGTTCATTTGTCAGCGCGATGACGGTAGAAACATCAAGCGGAGTCACGGAGCTCGGTTGTCGGTTCAGGAGGTAACGTCACCCACACTGATGAATGACGCAGAAGGAACAGCTGACCCTGAACGCAGCATTTCCCATTAGCGCAGTTCATTCACGAGTGGTGGCTGCTTTTTTAAAACCTGTGGTCAAAAAGTCAACGCGTGGATTTTCAAACACTTATCTGTTAATATCGACCATCCTGCTGGCCTCCTAGAAAACTTCCAAATGAAAAATGTCAGCTGGAATGTGATCCTACAGGTGATCCCACACCTGGTGACGGGATCACAGCGGTGTGATTTCTGATGACACCTGAACGCATCTGTAGCGCGTCAGTCAGATGAAGTTTGAACACGTTTTCCTCCCCATCAACCAACAATATGTAGTTTTATTTGTGCAAACAGAGAATTGAAAAGTGATTACAGGGTAGTTTTGTGTCTGATATCTTTTTCATGTTAAATCACAATTTCCATTTTTGTTTTGTTTTTTTTGACTAACGGTTTTGGTAAATAATTTTTATTTATTTTTTACTTGATTATTCAAACTAAACCAAAGCTGTTTCAGTTTCAGCAAATGGAAAATGTCAACATTTAGTCTTCATTTATTTTGGCGGAGTCTTTAAACCACGTCACAAATGCTCGGGCTTCATTGTTCTGTTTGAATCCCAATTCGTCCAGAGCTGGAACTTAATGTAAGCCAGATGTTTCAGAGGGGGGAGAACAGAACAAAACGATCAGTGTTTGATAGATTTTACAGTTCCTGTGTGTGTGTGAGTGTGTGTATGTGTGTGTGTGTGTGTGTGTGAGAGAGGGAGTCTCCGTCCTAAGAAAAGTGTAGTTTTACTCTCTGTTCTGGAACGAGTTCCCCGTCCCTGGTTCCTCTGTGATGAAGTTCTATCCTGGAGCGAACACTGGTGAGTCGTTTCTGCCCGGCGTCACTGGGCCCCTCGTGACAACATGCCCAATCGTGTTGCTCGGGGCAACAAGAGTGAAATCACCACCAGCTGCTGCCTAACGCTGCAAAATATCTTTTGTGCTTCCGGTGGGTTTGTTTCCTTTGTGTATTTGAATTTCAGACGTTGGGAGAAGCCCTCCGTCTTTCTTCCCGTTCCTACCGTGGACTGTTTACGCTTCTAGAATGATTTGTTGGCTGTTTCTACATTCATTCTTTTCTATACTTTTTGAAAAAACAGTTGTAAGAGGCAGGCATGCTAGAAGGTGGCCCTGCTCCTCGTCCAAACACAGATCTTCCATGATCTTATTGAAAATAATGTTTTAGATTATAATTCATAAACTACTAATGATAATCTAGGACCAACAAATCAGTCACTTTTTATTTTACACGAAGCAGATGTGAATAGAACAAAGTTATCACCGAGACATCGCCATAATGTTGTCCTGGGAACAGCAACACAACGAATGTCAGAGGTCAGCTGAAAGTGACTCATTGGAGGATTTTGGTTTATCGTTGCCTGAAAACATTCTTCTGATTGTTGAAGAGTGACAGAGGTCTACAGGGAATCAACCCATCAACCTTCCAGATCTGTGGCGGTCCCCAACATGATTGTCTATTGTCACTGCTCAAAGGGTGCGGATCTGATCTTCATGACCATCGTGATCGTCACATCACTCTGCACTTCTGATGAAACCTGTAATCTACTTTCTATTTGTTGGTGCTACTTTCTGTGTGCTTTTTCTGTGTTTTTGTGTACTCACTGTGCTGTCTGTCGTGCGATGGAGACGTTAATTTCCCTGACGAAACCTCCTAAAGGGATCAATAAAGTTCTACTCTCTCTACTCTAATGCTCAGAGAGAACTTTACATAACATGAGTCAAGGCCAGTGATATGTCTTCTCTAAGCTGGAAGACCTGCGATCAAAAGATCTTCAGTTTCAAACATGTTTGATTCATATTTGTGAAAGGGTCAGACCGTTTGCACAATGGGGAGGAAAACACCGGCTGAAGACCACAAAATATGGTACTGAGGCAGTAAAAATTGACTGTCAACCAAATCATTTGCTTGCAGGTTGTTGGGAGTAGTTGAGCTAACTCCTAACATCTGGGTTTTGGATAGTGAAATAGGCACCAATTGAAGTCTGTCACCCCCACCCTGCCTACTTCCTGTGATGCTTTGTCTGTTTTCAAAGGTGCGAGCACAGAGTCCAGCCAGGTGTTGTTCCTCCAACCTGTTCTCTTATTTGTTGCTCTAGACCTGTAACCGTGAGCAGAACTCTGTGAAGGGGGCAGTGAGCAGTTTGAGGTGCAGATGTGTTACGTAACACCCAGTAATACATAAATAATACACTACAGGCCTTCCTCACAGGCTTCATTGATCAATAATTAAAGTTGCATGCTCAGAACATTTTTTTGTGGGACCTGAATTTGTCTCTTTGAGTCTTGTATGCTGAACTTATGTTTTCTTCCATTAAGTCATGTTAAACCACACCTGAAACATACTGATTAAAAAAAAATCCCTATTCCAGACCCTGACTCCTCCTCAAATAATAATAAATTTATTGACTTCATTTATGTGCTATGTTTCTTTTTATGCTCAGAGAGGAATATTTACATCAAACCTATTGATTTTAACGTTTAAGCCAAATATTCAAGAGAAGACGAGCTGGAACTACTTTCTGTGCACCGTTCTGCAGCATTCTGAAAGTCTGCCAGTTTACACCACTGTGCCTTAAATGAGTGTGTCGTTTCCATAGCAACAACTCCCAGTACTCTTCGAACTGCAGCTTTTCAAGCCCATTATTTTGTGGCTGAATGTAACTTGTAGAGTCTTTAAAATGTGAATGAGGGTGGTGATGAGTTCCTCATGACTGTTATGAATATGGGCGTAGCAGGAGTGGAGATCGGTGGGGAATTTGCGTTGAACAGAGGAGGTGATTCTGTCTTTCCTCCAGTTGAAACGCTACGATTGGCTGGACACATGATTGGCTGAAACCAGCCTGAAACACTGGCACTGAACCAGATGGTCAACACTGGCTGATACCCAAAGTTCTGGTATCACTGACGGGGTCAGAGCGACACTTCCCTGAGCGGGACTCACTCTAAAGTTGACTAGTTTGGTATCACGAGTCGGGCCAGGCTTCGCTGAACAAGTGATTCCGGTCTAGAACTCTGGTACTTGTTGATCCCCGATTCTGGAGCAAAATCTGACTCACGCTCATAAACCCTAACTCTAACATTTAAACATGTCATTTGGAGGTTGGAGGAAGCTGGAGAGAACCCACACAGACACGGGGAGAACATGCAAACCCCTCTAAGAGACGAACCTTGCTGTGAGGCAACACTCAAGAAGGTGCTGACATGATGGCTAAAGGCTTACAAGCTTTACTGAACGTTTTCAAATGTTTTTAAAGCATGATATATGTTTTGCAATATATCTATCAATTTGGGTGAAGGTGATGGAGCTTCATAACCAGACAGCAGGTGCAGATGAAGTTAGGGCAAGACTTTAACCCTCATCTGGGTGTAAGGAGTGAATGACTCGTTTTCTCTTAAAACTACTGAATTATCGAACAAAACTTTTGCACAAAGTACGAACTAATCATGCAGCCTGCAGTTATAACTGAAGACAGTTACAACATGTCAGTCATTGTTTACAGAACTCGGATGCATCACACGTCAAAGTTGGCGTGTCGCCCCCTGCTGGTTATTGTAGAAATGTTTACGGAATGGTGTGACAGATCAGTTTTTGTTTTAGAAATAATATCATTATCCGATTTGTGATTACCAGCATTTGTAGATCTTTATGCCACTAATTTAACTACCTATACAAATGCAGTTTTGTACAATTTTGATGTCTTTTATTTTACTCTATATTACCTCATCTTCCTTTTATTTTCTTGTCATAGGTCATAGGTCTGATCCTGGTTTCGTTCTTCAGATGAACTTCCTGAATTCTGTAAATCCAGGAAACATTTAAACACTTTGTCAGGACTTCTGAAGATCAGCCTGGGTAAATACTGCTAAACCTGTAATATCCGTGATGTCCTTTGATTGATCGGTAACTTTGCATGAAATAGTTTGAAATACGGATGTATTTTAAGATACTGATGTATTTTAAAGTACAGTATTTTCTGCACTATAAGGCGTACTGGATTATAAGGCGCACCTTCAGTGAATGGCCTATTTTTTAAAAAAATTCATACATGAAGTACACTGGATTATATAGTGCAGTGGATTATAAAACGTATCTGAGAACTCATCTTCAATGAATGGTCTATTTTAAAACTTTTTTCATATATAAGGCACATTGGATTATAAGAAATCGAGGCTTTTTGGTGCCTTATAGTGCGGAAAATACTGTTAATTTTCTAACCGTCATAGTAGCTGTAGGAATGTTTGCTTTTTTTGATCACACGGTATATCTTACACACGTTAACACTCATTTGAATTTGTCTTACCTTGGAGGCCAACAGCACTTGACACACAGAGACACCGAGGTTAGACTGCAGATATTTGCTAGTCCAAATATTATTAGTGAAGTTGGAGTCTGAAAAAGGGTTCTATGTTCAAACTGTTTCATGTTGTTAGAAGAAGAAGAGGAAAGACAAGTTAATGTTTCTTTGCCTTAACTGGACGGGATGATGTGCTTGACTGGTATCTATGTCGTTACGTCCCGACATGCAGCCGTCTCAAAATCAGACACCTTTAAGGTTTAAGGTGGATTTTTAACTTGTTGATGGTAAACTAATAAGAATACGGTAATGCCGAGTTACATCATCATCATCGCTGGGAAGTCATGGCGTTCAATGAGTTAAAAATCTGCAGCCAGTTCAGTCAACATGATATAAAATGACCAGTTTGTCGTGCTTTCATTGATCTTTGTGTCTGTAAAGATGTGAATGTGTGTAACGGTGAACATGGCAGCAGTGAGCATTGCTTTGGATGCACAACCTTGTCTTTCCAGCACAGTTTGTAATCACCCAATGGGGAAAATATCGATCACATTGACCAATGGGACAAAAACAAAGTCAGTGAGCACTTGTTTGGGGTCATTTTGTGGGTAGATCCCATGTTTATCTGGCTGGTAGTCCTTTAGTTCTTCACAGGAGATGAGGTACCTGATGTGTGTGTGTGTGTGTGTGTGTGTGTGTGTTTGTTGAAGCTCTGACCAGGTTGGTGGTGTAGCTGTGTGGCCGGACAGCCTGGCTGCCTCCCTGCCTCCAGATGAATGAAGAGCGCTCCGGGACACAGAGACACAGCTGATGCAGGTCAGAGGTCACCACACTGTCGTGTCATACACAGCTATTTAGCATCTAACTCGCTGAATATGGTAGTGCTTGTTTTACCGTTGGATTCGTTGAATCTCTATGGCAACCAACTTGCGTTTCCTTCTATCTTTAATCAGCTCTTGTTGCCAAGGATTCCTTATTGTCACATGACGGCGCTGACTGCAGCATTGAAAATTTGAGGCTGCTCAGTTGACCTGTTTCTCAAACTCTGACTGAGGGTTGTTGTTGTACACGGCTGTTTTTCCCACTACAGAGCAACCGGTGAACTTGTGTGTTAGCATTCACCAACCAATGTCTGAGGATTTTCATTTTGCTCACAAGTTGAATGAAGTTGGGATGTCACGAGTTTGAATTGTGTTCTGCCTTCAGGACATGCTGGCATTTCTGCAAATATGATGAAGAAAAAGAATCCCCACAAGTGAGTTGTGATGCTTTGCAGCTTGTTTACAAGTTTATTTGACTCAAATAGAAAAACTAAATGACACACGGTAGGATGATATACAGACGCTGCTTGAAATACAAGAAGTGCATGTAATCACAAAGCTGATAACAGTCTCTCATCTCCTGGAAGGAAGCATAAGAGCAGTTTGGGTCCGACCACCAAGGTTCTGTCGCAGCCTCGACGTAACATCGTCGGCTGCAGGATCCAGCATGTGTGGAAGGAAGGAGGAGGACACGTGGTGTGGAAGGGAACCGTGCTGGATCAGGTGAGAGAAGAGCTCCAGATGACGTCTGATCTCATGTCTTCGAGCTGCTACCTGTGAGGTGTCTCATGTTTAGAATGTGTGTGTGTTCAGGTGCCAGTGAACCCGTCTCTCTATCTCATCAAATATGACGGTTTTGACTGTGTTTACGGTTTGGAGCTGCATAAAGATGAGAGGGTCCAGGGGCTGGAGGTGCTTCCTGACAGACTGGGTAGGAGTGACATGATGACATGCTATAACGTATAACACATTTGTCTATTAACTAGTGAGAGAACAAGCAAACCTTGGTTTTCGAACGCTTTAGACATTGAACAAATCAGAATTTGACCAAAAAATTTGGGAATTTTTTGTCTTAGAATACGAACAAAATTTGGAAGTCGAACGCAAAAAATCGCAGTAACATCCATCCTCCTCCTCCTCCAAGTTCACGCTTGTTCAGCTGAACACTCAGCTGAACACAGGCACATTACACATGTCGCACTCAAGCGTATTATATTTACATGTAACCACTTCCGGGTACAACAGGAAGTCCCAAAATAAGAGCGTCACAGGATCGTACTTAACACAACTGCTCACCACCACAGAGGTAAAAATTCTTATCTTTATTGTTCTTATGCTTTAACTGTAATTTGCTTTTTATTTTAGTTAGTTGTGTTCAATAATTTTTCACTTAATTTGCGTTGCATTGCCTATGGTACGAGTTACTGTACCGTAAACTTCTGTCCAAAAGACGACGGTAACTTGTACCTTAGGATAACCTGATTACGTCAGTTTTTTTTTTCTTTCTCGTGTTTGCTTCTTTCTTTTACATTTCTTTGATATGTTTCATTACTATACAATTTGATATATAAATGACATTATGAAATAACATATGTTGAAAAAAGGTAGTTTTCTAGCGTATTCGAACGGATTAAGACCATTTACATTATGTGTAATGGGAAAAATGTATTTGGAATTCGAACAAATTGGTATTCGAACGAATACAAACGAAACGAATTGTGGTCGGAAGCAGAGGTTTGCCTGTAGTAACAGGTATGAACTAATACTGTAGTCCTCTTGGCCAGACTTTTGAAATTTACAACTACCTCGTAACTATCTAAGTTCTGTTGTCTTGATTTTGACCCTTTCATCTGCAGCCAAATCTCGTCTAACGGACGTCAGCCTAGCGGACACCATGATAGGTAAAGCTGTGGAGCACATGTTTGAGACAGAGGAGGGTCCCAAAGAGGAGTGGAGGGGGATGGTTCTGGCCCGGGCTCCCATCATGACCACCTGGTTCTACATCACCTATGAGAAGGACCCAGTCCTCTACATGTACCAGCTGCTGGATGACTACAAAGAGGGAGACCTCCGCATCATGCCCGAGTCCAGTGAGTTGGTTTTGTTTTAATCCACCCGGTGGGAAAATTTCTTACCTCCTCTTAGTTTCTTAGTTTAACCCTTTAACCTACGACTCCAGCGTCTGCGCTAGAAGATGCCAAGTGTGCGTATATGCACACATGTGGTTTATTACGGTACTAATGCGCAAAATAAATAATTCCAACACTGACAGAGCTGAAAATCTGTGGTCTATTTCAGTGTTTGAATATTTTAGCAAACTTTCGAGGAGTTACGGTATTGAGAAGCCGTGTGATGATCTCACGATACTTCCAAATTGTGCATCTTGAAGCGCAAATAAGCGAGAGATTACTGTATACTACTTAATTTTGAATAAATTTATGATATCGGCGCCATCCGTAATGCTTACGCGTCTCTTTCTCTAGATGACAGCGTTCCAGCAGAGCGGGAACCCGGTGAGGTGGTGGACAGCCTGGTGGGTAAGCAGGTGGAGTACGCCAAAGAGGATGGTGGCAAACGAACGGGCATGGTCATCCACCAGGTGGAGGCCAAACCGTCCGTCTACTTCATCAAGTTCGACGACGACTTTCTCATTTACGTCTACGACTTGGTGAAAACATCATAAAGACCTTTGGATGTCCCCTCCCTTTCAACAGAAACACAATTCATCACATGTTGAATCATCTGAAGAATTATGATCAAGTGTTTGTTCACCTGAACCGTCAAAGACAAAAAATACCGCCTTGGAAAGATGAATTCTCACAAAGGAAAAAGAAAGAATTGCCTTTTTTTGTGTTCTGGAACATTTAAGCCCAGGAAAAACAACTTCATAGTGATGTTGAAGACTCATCTACAAGCCTCTTAGACCCATGAAAAAAAAAGCCCTTGGAAAATACAACATATTTTTAATATCTCTTAATAATGTCCAAAAAACAGAAATGAATCCAAAAGAGAAATTAAGTCGTCAAAGTAATTTTCAATGTCTGACAAACTTGAAATTGTTCCTAAATAACTTTACAATATGTCCACAGTAAAGAGTCCAAATGTGGAAGAGAAGAGAAAAGACAGCATCACAAAGCATAAAGAGCTTTTTGATTGTTTTGGGGGGGATACTTCAACACAAATTTGTGTCTTTTGATTACTTTTGTTTTAATCGTCATCTCTCCTCCAGCTGGACGACTGAGGAAGACCGTTTTTGAAAAAGAAAAAAAGTAGATGCCTAGTTTGTAGCAAGTAAATAAGAAGGTAATTAAGTATAAGTAATTAAATGCTAACTTTTTATTTACAGTCATTTAAAAAAAAAAAAACAATCTCAAAAGCTTCAGTGATTTATTTTTTTGAAGAAATCCGAATTTGACTCAGTATTGACAATTTTGACTAAGTTTTTTGTATATTCACATTTCTATTTTACTCATAAATTGGCATTTAACACCTCTTTACCAAACTCCAGAGTGGAGTGGAGGATCCTGGGTTACCGTATCGATCAAAGCAGACATACGGCATACATCAACCTCCACTGAACATTTATGAAGGGGGGGGTCAACAAGCATGAGCAGGTGAAAAGTAATCCTGAAAGAAGACGGGGAGAGCTTCCTGTTGCTCTTTGCTTCAGAGAAGAGTGATTCTGATTTCACTCAAGCCTTTTGAATTTGGTCTGCGTCATCGTTTCTGATTCACTAGTGAAGGAGGACGAGGATGCAAAGTGAAAATCCAGACTTGGCCAAAGCCCTCTGTGTTCTAGACAGACTGTTTTGATGTTTGACACCTCATTTCAAGATGGAAAAAATCCAATCTGTGGTTTGTTTTTTCCTCTATTCAGAATACAGCAACGGATTCTAAATGTCACACAATTTGATTTAAGATGTGGACGACGTGTTTAAATGCACCTTAAATCCTGTGAATACTATTCCCTGGACCATTCATGTGTGTTGGGACAAGAGAAAAACAAATCTAATGTAGTGATTCAATTTAATTTCAGAGAAGCTGAAGCCTGATTCCAGGTTTCCTTGGGCCAAACCTATTAGTGAATCAAGTGTTCTAGTTTGTATTCACATGTAAAGTAAAGGCTTATTGCTGGTGTAGATGGGCTGCTCCTGGACGACTGAAACAGGAAGCAGGGGTTTGTGTTTGCAGCCCCAGATGACTTGTATGCAGTACGAGAAGACACAGCCAGCTGTGTCCGTTACATGAAGAGATTAACCACCAGTAAATGATTAAAGTTTCTTTTTTCAAAAATGTACATTTTATATTTTATTTGGATTTACTCAAGACTGAAGGTTTTCCGTGAACATGATCTGTACAGGTGTTTGACTTGTAGTGTGTAAGTGTAAATTGGAATTATTCATGTGTGAAGTCATTTTTGGAAAACTGTGTTCTTTAGCAACACAAAACTGTTTGATTTGATGTGCGTGTGTCAGTATGTGTCACATTTTTGTGTTAAAAAATTATGGCTGGCACTTTTGACCAGATAAAGCTACTAGTAAAGTTGTTTATTTCAAACCAGAACGAAATGGAAAGAAATGAGTACAAGTATATGAGTCATGTGTTACATTTTTGACCAATCATGTGGCTTAACTGAATCGATGTACAGAACAGTCGTGTTGCTAAAACCTTCAGTCTATGTACTTCCTGTGATGTAGCTAGTTGTCGAGGCGGATTCCATCTCCTGTCATAGCTGCACAAAAAAAAAGTCCCTAAGATCTGTTGATTTCTGCACTTACGTATCTTGTTCCATTAAAGATAAGTATGATCATCTCAGCAGGCGCTATTTAATCAGCTAAAGAAATTGTGTTGCCAAGACTCAATTTGTCTGAGGTTATGTCCAATCCAGTCACAGCGTATCTCTGTTACAGTAACAGATTATTGTTGTAATATTGGAATGACACAGGCCTTCTATCGTCCTTCTGCCTTGTATTGTTTGTTTTTGTATGTTTTAAAATGTATGTTAATAATTTTTATTATTGGGAAATCGACCTGCGTGTAGTTTCTTGTCTTGCCAGCAGGGTATACGGTCAGGCGTTTAAAACCGTGATGTGAGCAGGAGGGAGCTGAATTCATAATAATAACTCTGTCACTTTTCATCCCATAACTGTGAAATGAGAAATACGAAACATCCAAAAAATAAATCCAGCATCAATCCGGCTTTTCTCTCAAATCTACAAACCACTTATTGATTTGCCTTGAACATAAATGACCTAGAGGGTGAAGGGTTACGAGCTGATCAGGTGTCTGATGGACGCAGTCATCGTTTTCATGTCCAGCACCCTCCATCCGTTTGGAGCGTTGGTGTTAAAGTGAGTTGTGATCAGGCGCTTTGGTGGTGTGTTGCCTTTATCTCTCCATACTAGATCCAGGTGTGTCAGGAAATTAACTCATTTATGAAGTTAAACGGCTGTGCCTCACGCATAAATGGCACAGACAGTAAAAACTATAATTTCTAGAGCTGGGTGATCTCGGCAAATAAACATCTGAACAATCATTTTTACGACCTGTCCCTCCTGAACAGCAGACTGTCACAACATACATGTATTGGCTATGGACGCACAATAGCACACAACTTACTCTGATCACATGTGTTTGTTCATTTATTCTCATTACTAGAGACGATTTTGAGCCTGCATAATTCTCTTCCCTTTGCCTTTTTTGGACCTGATCCACAAGACGTCCGTGATTTTCAGGGACAAACTGTCAGATTGAGAGTCCTTGAAGTGGACCTATTCGGGGGGGATTGGTTGTCCATGTCTGTGCCGAAATTTGTTTCACATTTAGCTTAAGCTTTAATATAATTTCCAAAAAAAATGATCAGAAGAAAAATTAAACCATGACTCAGGAGAAAAAGACTGATAAACAAAAAGTTCTCAAAGGAATATTATTGAAAAGAGCTATTTAAATTTTGTACTAAGTAAAATAACAAATTCTAGAACTCTACGTAAGAATGATGCAAACCATACCTCTGCCAAGTACCAGAACCCTAAGTCTCCTGACCAGCGGGTCAAACATATTTTGATCAAGGATTCACGAGTCTCATTGTTACCGTTTCTTACAGCATGGACTGAGGATTATTTCCTGACAAACTGGGGAGATGTCAGCAGAGACTTCTTGAGCTCTGTCCTGTAGTTTTTCCTGATCTCTATAAAACAAAATGAAACTGGAAATGAACCCATAACCTACAGTATTTTCCACACTATAAGGCGCACCTAAAAGCCTTCAATTTTCTCAAAAACCGACAGTGCACCTTATAATCCAGTGGGCCTTATTTGTGAAAAAAAGTTTTGAAATAGGCCAGTCATTGAATGTGCACCATACAGTGCGCCTTATAGTGTGGAAAATACTGTACTTAGTAAATTCTTTAGGATATCCTGTGTCTACAAGAGAAAGATTCTCACTTCATGTCAAGCAATTGATGCCTTTTCTCTTTTAGTATGAGACGGCATAAACACAACTTGTGAAACACTACAAAGAACATGTCCTCTTTAACCAATGTGAAACTTTCAGGTATACGGAGCCCCTTAGGGGAGATGGAGAGAAAAAAAAAGGTCCATCTTTGTGAAATTGTCGCAAAACTTCTGCGAGATCTCGCAATAATTTTGCAGGAAAGAAGAATGGCGAACACCCACCTGCGTGGTTCAGTTTTATGGGATGTTGTGAATCATAACCACGACGGCAGACGGAGGAGCTGCTATGCAGGAGGATTTGGAGAATTTCCTGCGGTCAATAGTCGTCCCTCAAGGGGACATACTGCACACGAGAAGAGACGAGGTGGGCTGAAAACATAGAATGTCACGGTGACTTCAGCTTAGGAGAGCGCTCATCGCTCCCATGCTTTAACATCAATACGTGATGCACTTATTCATTTTGTTGATTATCAGATAGCAGCCCCTACAAATGACAGTGTGCCATAATCAATACTGAAATAGAACTGGAACTCCCGACTGTGGTGGAAGTATGAGCTATGAAACTGGATAAAGTTGTGCTATTAACTGATGTAATTTATGTACATTACATTTATATTTTAAGTATTCACTGTAAATTTCTCAAAACTCTAAAAAAACTGAAAATAGTTCATTACAATGGTATTTTATTGAATTACTTTGGACTCATGTGTAAGCTGTAACTATTAGACTACCGACAGTCTTTGGCTGAAGCATCACAGAAACCTCAGTACAGCTGAATCTGCACCTAAATATTTATTGGTTCATCACAAAAGAAGTAGGAAAGTTACAACTGCTACACAGAAAGCATCTCATGACAAGTGTTTTCAAACTTGGATTATAAGTGTGTATTCACCATTTATGTTCAATGTCAAATTTGTTGCGTTTACAGGTCAACAAAGCTGTGTTGTCTGTCATGACTGATGAACAGATGTAAAAATACATCACCTCTTATGGAGACCGAGTCGCTGTTCTCTCCTTCTGCGTGATGAATGTAACTCTAAACTTTGTAAATGAAAAAGCTTTTGGTGATGCTGGTGTGTCAAGAGACATTTACACAGCATTTTGGGAGCGATTTCTTGATCAGTGTGAGGGTAAAACGGAGCGAGGTCCCGGTCTGAGGCCAGATTTTGTCGATGCTCTCAAAAGCTTTTGTTTTAGCCTGCGTCCATGGGATCGACGCAGTGGATGCAGACATCCTGATGACATCTTTTCTTAACTGTCTTCCTCCTCTTGAGAGATCAGCTGTTGAGAATGCTCTCCAGGGATCAGTGGAGGAGAGTGATGAAAAAGACCTGTTGACCTGTTTATAAGGATGGGTTCCCATTGCCTACCTCCAATGAACAATATCAAGTCTGCCATCCAAACGATGGCTCATAAAGCCATTCTCCAAAAGCCAAAGTATTTTGTTGATTGCTTCTCTTCATCCATGGAACTTATAAAGGTAAAACTGTCAAACAGTCAGTGTGTATTGTCTCTCTCTGAGTCAAAGAAAGGCACAGGCAGACGAGTGTCCAAGCTGCTAGAAACAACTAAAACACTTCTGTCTCAGACAAGAAACAACCTTTAACCATTTACAACAATACGTGAAAAATGCTGACCAAGTCCAAGCTTGAGTTTGACAACATCCTGTCCAGCAACTACCTTGAAATGGATATTCTATGAATTTTTGAGAACTGTCCTTATAAGGGCTTAATATAAACAGGCACCATTGTATGATTTTTATTATTATTACATTTTTTGTTACTGCGTTTTTCTTTCATCATGGAAACATACAGTATGATGTGGTTGGCTGTCTTGAATTGTCTGTTTGTGCAATAATACTGTGTATAAAAGGCATGTTTCATTTTAAATAAGCCAAATTTGACTTTCCTCTGTTTGAACCAAACTCACCTTCGAGGCTGCACTTTGCTGATGTTGCTAATGACAGATTTCAAAGCTGTCCATCATTGGTAGAGTTGTTAAAATTTTAAGAGTTTAAAAATCACAAACATTTGATTGTTCACAGGAAAAATAACTTAAAGTTGAAGGACTGCTTACAGTATCTGCAAGTTAATGTGGCCCATCTGACATTGAGTTTTCAAATTCTCTGCCCTAATGTGAAGTTGGTAATCAGATGTGTTTGCAATGAGTACAAAATATTGTTTGAAATTGCTGTTGTTATAATTCAGCACATTATAACTCGATGCTGCTGATATTTTTGACTGGAATGCTTCCCCTAAGTTCTCAAGGAATGCTGCAAATTTTAACAATGTTTATGTCATGGATTGTTTTTAATAGCAAACCAAAATGAGTTACAGTTCCAATAGGTCAATTCTGTCTTTTTAAAAATTTTTGTTGTTTTTGTCAGACTCTTTTGTCAGACTCTCCTCCTCGACCCAGAACTGGAGTCTTAGGTGAGGAACATGAATGACTAAATAAATATATAAACTTTATGACTCATACAAAAAGAAACAGACGAACAAATATTCTAGTGTCAAGCATGATTATCAATGCGTCTTCGACGTGGAGCTGTTATACATCAGAAAATAGCCGGTTTTAACTCCGTCCATTCACGTAGACACGGGTCACACACACTGACATCACAGCGGTTTTCGTCTCAGGGACACGCCCCCCCGGATAGAAAACGTTGCGGACACAGCGTCCACATGACAACGCAGACGCGGCGTTTTCAAAAAATTTCACTTTGGCCAGCGTTAACAAAAAGTTGTGTTTTCGTCATGGATATCTGCGTTGTCCTGTCGATGGAAGGCGTAACCGCAACAAAAAACTGGTAAAGATCCGGCACCGTGTGGACGGGGCCCCAGAAAACGTGTTCATCACCACAGAGTGGAATGTCTTTGTTTTCTTTGTCTGTCTTGTTAAAATGTTGTAAAGAGTTTGTTTTGATGTTACCTTTGTTTCGGAGGAAGGGGCGACATCTACTGGCCAAACTTTTGAGCAGCTGCACTACTCGCCTGCCTAATTGTTAGTTTACCTGCCTAATTGATATAAAGGTGTGGCAAAGTTTGTTCTGTTTGAAGCTGTCTGCAGACGAGGACACGCTGAAGGTCTCTGACACGACCATTTTCAGTTCCAAGATCACCTCTCACAACTCTGGGCAGCCTTCTAAACGCTGTACGGTCTCAATGTAGTTTCCTCTGATCAGCTTCGGGTCACTATTTGTTGTGCAAGCGTTTAACCAGACAATTTTTCTCGAAAAACCATCAATACTTAAATTAATACAAATGCCATATGGTAGGGGTGTCAAACTCATTTTCACCGAGGGCCACATCAGCATAATGGATGTCCTCAAAGGGCCAGATGTAACATATATAGTATGTAACTAAATGTAAAGTAAAATAAATGTAACTACTCCTTAAATAACTCTGAATTTAATAATTATTTAAGTTACAAACATGAGTTTATCGCTCTGTTATAACATTAATTCTTTTGTTAGGTCATTAAACCCACAGAACTCCATCAATCAAGGATCAAACTATCAATGAATAAAGAAAAATAACATCAAACACAAGTTAAGAGATTAACTTTGTTCAAAACGTTTTTGTCAAAGTTAAAATGGGCTGAATTACTGCATTGTGGGAAATGTAGTTTTGGTCAAAGAACCCTTTTGACCTATTTATTTTTAGCCACTGACCTTTTATGCTCTCGAAAACATAAAATTATGTGGCGGGCCACATTTGGCCCCCGGTCCTTGAGTTTGACACATGGGCCATATGGCTTCAGTTTATCATAGGAGTCGATGTGCCAGATGAAGTTGGGCCCTTGTGAGAAGTAGTTCTGCCTTGCCCACCTCAGGGGCACTCCTGTGGGATCCAGCTCCTTCAACACCAGGTGTACATCCTCCTTCCTCACTCCTGCTCCCTGCATTTCGCATACATCCATGGGTACCCATGAAGCATCCCAGACGACTGTATTTCACTGCGTATGAAGTCTATCAGTACGGGGCCCCTTAGGGGGCATGGAGAGAAAAAAATAAAAAGTCCATCTTTGCGAGACCTCACAAAACTTTTGCGAGATTTCACAATAACTTTTGCGGGATCTCGCAAAGCTACAGGTATGTGTACTTCCGGGCCGTTTTGGCTTTATGGAGAAAAAACACCCACTCATATGAGGACACCCACCCATATAAGCGGTTTATTGCATTTTATTTTGAAAATCGGCCTAAAATATAAGAACATTCAAGTAGTGCATAGTAGGTGGCACAATTTTTGTGTAAGCCAGAGACATTTGAAAAGGATTCTCACTGCAATGGGATGAGTGTCCTGCATTGTTTTTTGTCCATAAAGCCAAAACGGCCCGCAAGTATATACAGCGGTACCTCTACTTACGAAATTAATCGGTTCTGGAAGAAATTTCGTAAATAGAAAATTTTGTAAGTAGAGACGCCTTTTCCATGCAAATGCCCTATTCCGTTCAAAGTCCCCCAAAATTCAGACATAAATGTTTTATAAAGCATTAAAATGCATCAAAACATGTAACAAATATATGTTACAATTAGATTATTACACAATAAATGAGAGTTGTAATAAATGAGAGTTGTGCATAATGTAAAAGAATAAAGAATAAAATGATGGTCATTAACCTTTTAACTGCTGTCCTCATTGTTTTTTGCCCTCTTTGGTTCATGCGCTCCTGCCTCACCATGAACAACAGAGTGAATTCCAGTCCTCCTTTTGAACTGATCCAACCACCCACGCCTTGCCTTAAACTCCTTAAACTTCCTTTAGTTTTAATAACGTGGTGATTGTAGATGCATTACGGCCATATTCTTTGGAGAGATCAACCAAACGCATCCCTTTTTCATGCTTTTCTATCATCTCTTGCTTTATTTGTACGGACAAAAAAACTCTTTTCTTCGTCTTTTCTTTTCCTCTTTTCTCCGTCACTTTCTTGGGGTCCATAGTGAATACTCTAAAAGTTAATATATTTACGTAAAACTATCAGAACACCTCATGGGTCGAGGGCTGAATGACGAGGACGCTGCAGGACACACATCTAACTCCACACAGAGGTCCCTCTTAGCCAATGGGATGCCAGGATGCTAGGTAATAGCCAATGGCAGAGCAGCTATTTGAACGTTGCGTTCAGGAACCTGTGGGAGCTGTGAGTATCAGCCCATACTGTATTTTTACCTTTCGTAACTAGAGGTAATATTTTCCTATTGAGGCGTTTTGTAGAACATTTCGTAAGTAGAGACATTCGTAAGTAGAGGTACCGCTGTATACCTGTAGCTTTGCGAGATCTCGCAATGACCTCCTTTTTTTTTCTCTCGATGTCCCCCCAGGGGCTCCGTACAGTTAATGGTGGATCATTATTTCTCTATTAGCTCAACTGAGAAACTGTAGTGAGTGATTGAATGTGATTAGTAATAATGGAGTTTTGCAGGAAGTGTGTGGTCTGATGATGATGTCAGTTTAAGGAACATAACCAGACATGAAAATTACACCCTACATACTGTAGATTGGCTGATTTCCTTACAACATATGTTTGACAGCGTGTTGAGGTGGTTTTGGGCCCCAGACAATCTAAAACTGTGAGACTGAGGGCCAGCAATCCCAAGGGCCGCTGTAGAGGAACACTTGAACTACAGAGTTCCATTAGTTTTGACCACCGTAACGAGGTCTGACCTGCTGTTTACATCAGGACCATTTCCCATCCCTCCCAGATGGAGCAATGCCGGTGAAGCACACACTTATACAAGACGTCCAATGAATGTACGAACAAAGATTTCACCGTACAAACTACTGTATTTAACTTTGTTTTTCATTGACATCGGATGTTGGTGTCATCACAGTTGATGTCCAATCATGTTGGTGTGTGCTACCGCCATCAGTGGCATTGGACATTTTTGATCACTATACGTTTTTAATTACATTCAGTTGACCATGATGAAGCAAGAACAGATTTATTTAGGACTCCATTAACCGTAAAATCTGACCTTTCAATCAGATTAGAGCAACTCGCAGATCAGATGTTATCCGTCTCGTGGTGATCCGACTGGAATTCATGTGGCTTTCTGCATTTACTCATCCAACAGCGGCAGTACGTTAAGATGACCAGAGAGATGACGAAAACAAAATAGAGTTGACGAGGTGTTTATCATCCTTCGGAGTTGTCTTATCATGAGTTGTCTCACCGTCGTTTTTTGTCGCTGACATAGATCAAAACAAAACAAACTTATAACATTTTGAAAATTCCTAAGTTTTGTATTTATTTATTTAAAATATTTTTTGGGTTCATGTAAGACTCTTACAGTATTCGTTTAATGATCCATTAACACCAAAATCAAATGAATTGGTGAAATGTGAGACAATAAATAGTATTCAGTCACATCGGTGGTCAGAAAGCGACTCCTGAACCCCTGAAGACACGATGACAACCTGCCTCAGGATGTTTGTTGCACATGACTGCTTTGGCTTCCTTTTTTACACAAACTATGATTTGCAAAAACAAATGAAAATGTTTTCCTTTTGCTTTTTTAGTTTCCCCCTGAATGCTCTGAAACAGCATACAGCGTGAGCCGGCGGAGAGCAATGTCTTGCTCAAGGACACTTTGACGGTGATGTTAACTGTTACACGAGTCAAACTGGCTCCGGTTTCAAGATGGATGATGTCAGGTACGCAAGAAGAAAAAAACAACAACACTTCCACAAAAAAGCATTTGGCTGTTTTTCACCAGCAGGAAAGAATAACAATCAAAATTCTTTAAAATGAAATTTTTGTTTACAAAACATAGCAACATGTAAAAAAAAAAGAGCTCAGTTTATTCCATTTCTTCATCTGCTTCGTGACGCCTGATCTCTATGAAAATATTTCTAAACAGGCGCGGTTGATCTGTCTGTACGGACGTATGTCAACAGTGTGGTGCCTGTTGTCTTTGTTTTTTTGGCACTGAGGCAGATGTGCGTGTTTTCGGCGGACCTCAGCGGCCATCAGTCGTCAATGAACGTCAGCCGGCCTGGTCCCTCGTTCTTCATCCAGCGGCGATACCTCTTCATTCTCCAGTTGGTCGCCATCTTTATCTTCAACTCCTCCTCCTGCTCCTTTCTAAACACCTTTGGGACACATCGACAAACGCTAATGCCCTGCTCACATTGGCTGTGGCTCAAATCAAGTTGATCGTTATTAACACTAGTCGTAGCTTCTGTTCTGAAGTGCGTAAAAAGATGAAGGCAAACTAAACCAAAGTAATCAGAAGTGGTAATGGCAGTAGACATCCACCCCCCTTCATATCTTTCTACCCTGCTTTAAGCTGCATTAAAATCAGTTCAGTGGTTTTTGTATAATTATGGAAACCAAAAAAAAAAGAAATGGGATTCTGACCTTGTAGTTTTCTTTGATCCAGAGCTGTTTTTCCAGGAAGGACTGTTTGATGCTTTCATCCAGACTGTCAAACTGAGGCTGGGACATTTTCATGTACCTCCTGAAAATTGAACACACAAGCCTGATACTGTGGCGATGCTGAGGCAAGACAAGCACAATTTTCTATGATTCATCCAGATCACACATACTGTGTCTAAGACAGGAGCTGACCTGATGATGTAGAGTTTCTCCTCGTCTCCGTACTCTTCCCTGCAGATGGTGAAGCGGTAAACCCAGGAGACATACCAGGACACGTAGATGGTCAGGTAGTAGGGGAACAGGACGATCTGACACAGCAGGATGTCGGACAGGCTGGGCTTCTGGCAGCCTCCTTTGATGTCAATCTTGTTTTTGATGATATCGCGGATCACTTCCTCCTCCTGCTCCCGGACCTCCTCTTTAGAGCGCCGGTTCTTGCCCTTCTCCTTGCTGCCTTTGAGGAGGCCCTGCTGCTTGGCGATCTCCATGGCTTGGATTCTGTACTTGGGGCGTGTCATCAGGTAGCTGATAGTCTCGTTGTAGCTGCTGTTCCAGCTGTAGTACTGGACGGGAGACGGAGAGAGGTCTGTGATTCCTGAATCACACCACGGTCAGAGATGGACAGACCCTTGATTTACTGTTCAAGTCTTTGTCTTCTCCTTTCTACTTTTCCCTTCAGGGGTCGCCACAGAGAATCAGTTGCCTCCATCTAACCTTGTCTTCTGCATCCTCTTGTCTCACACCAACTACCTTCATGTCCTCTTTCACTACATCCATAAACCTCCTCTTTGGTCTTCCTCTAGTGCAGACTTTTCCCAACTAGGAATCATGGGCAATATCTGGTTAACAAATGTTGCAGTACGACCACAACCTTACAGACATACTGAAGCTGCCAATCACATAGTACCTTTACTGTACAGCCACATGTACAGGAAGAAGACCACCAGAATCCAGTCCCACACGCCCACATACTGAAAAGCCTTTCACAGTTTACTATCTTTATAGTCTCTGTGAAGATAGTCTCTGTCCTACTCTCATTAGGAAGTAAATAAAATCAGAAACTTGATCGGGGGGCCATTTGTGTCAAAGCTCCTCTGTGAAACTGCAGGAGGCAGTGGTCCTACCTGAAAGATGGAGATGGCACAAATGGTGACCAGGATGACGATCCTGACGTCCACTTTGGGGGTGAGTCGTCTACGGTAGTAGGTGTAATAGTGCTGGTAATACTCCTCAGGATGGTCCAGCATGTAATCGTAGTCCCGCCGGGTGTCCTCATCCTGCACACACAGGACAGAACTTATGAGATACAACTGAATTGGTCCGGAGCTGGGCTTACACCAGGACAGGAGTCACCAAATGGTGGACCGCGGTCCGGATCCGGACCGCGTGATGGTTGTGTCCGGACCCGTGACCGCTCCATGATAAATTCATGAGAGTAGATTTTCTTGGAGCATTTTTACTGATGGTCAAGGCTACAGGCGGCGGGCGCTGCTGCTATAGTTAATACGGTAATAGCTCGTTCAGCCAATCAGATCGTTTGTTTAGCCTGCTCTGTCAGCGCACCTGGAAGTGAGACAGCTCGCTGCTGCTGTGAGTTTACCGCTACAGGAGCACAGAGGAAGGGAGACGGTGAGGACAGCATAGCTCCAAACGAAGGGAGGTTAATGAGGAAAACCGCTGGTTAACAATGAGTGGACTGAGAAATTTATGTTTATTCCTCCGTCAGGCAGTTCAAACCATTTTACCTCATATAGTCTGAACACGTAGCATTAATTATTTCATTAATAACGTGACGCGCCACTACAAAACAAAGCACAGGGCCTTTGCACAGAATTATCTCCTGAAGTCCGAGCTGAGGGTAAAATATTCGAGAAAATTGTAAACGAATGTTCACGAGAGGCATGGTGGATTTGGGGCCAACAGAAAAATTTTATTTAGTGATGGGACAGTTGTGAATAAGTGCTTAAAAGCTGTTGTTGACACATTGAGGTAAGACAGAAAGATGAGATGTGTGGAAAAACTCCCAATGTCAGCATCAACAGCAACCAGAAAATCAGAAATATTAACATCTTGATGCAGCTATTCAGAGAGCACCATGCATATCTGTAGACATTGATGAGTTGTAGCTTGTGTGTGTGTGTGTGTGTGTGTCAGATTCCATCACAAAGATAAGGAGCTCTTTGCTGAGTGTAACACCACTATGAAACACACACAAGAGGAGAGGACATACATGCAGCAATAAAAGAGATGCTGACAAAGTCCAGTGGTCTCTTTCACCACACATGACAGAGACCACCACCCTCTCTTTTCCCGCCACCTTCTCATGGTGGGAGAAGAGAGGGGGGGCTGTGCCAAACAGTCAAGGTGTGCCCTGTGCACAAGGTGTGCCCTGTGCACACCTTGTGTACTAGGTTACTTGTGTACAAGTAAATGACTGTCAGGCCATATGCCCCCTTTCCCTCATGAAGAAAGTTCTGTTTGCATTTTTCCCCTGAAAGAGCCAGTTTTTATTCATGCTTTCTGAACATGTTAATGTTTTTTTACTTGAAGTGTAGGCCTTCAGTTCTTTAGTCTGGGATGTCTTTAATTTACGAGAAAAAGTATTCAGCTCTTTTTGCACTTTATTTTTAATTCTGAGGTTTGCATGTTCTTCAATCTTACATAAAGGCTTGAAATTTATTTGCCTGGGTCTACTTTTATTTATGGTGAGGTAAAAGACCTAGCTGTGCACTCACTTAAACATATCGTGCTTTGAAAATTGATAACAAATGATAATGTGGACATAGTGGCCAGCTACAAGACATAAACTGGACTTGGGTTCGGACCTTATACTAAGAGGAAATGTTTTATAACCGGACCTCCGTGACTTTTAATTGCATACCCCTGCACTAGGAGGTAGTATGACTAAGCCACCGTGGCTCAGTGTAAACCACAAAAAGTAAGAGTAAGCCACAAAAAGCCACATTCTGTGTCCAAGACAGCGGCTTGCTATAATAGCAAGTAAAACTTACAAGTAAACACTGAGTAATACCAAGAATCAGATTTATTAAAATCAAAGTGTCTAAGTCAAAGTTAAAATATCTTCTAGTCTAAGTAAAACTTACAGTCATACAAAATATTACTCAATGTTTACTTGTATCTTCACATAGTGAATGCAAGTTTTCAAGTGTTGGGGGGTGTAAGACCACACTCTCGTGAGGGTGTGTGGGGGGGACAACCCCTCACAGGAGGGGTCTGGGGGGCCTCCCCCGGAAAATTTTTTTAGAAAATGGGGTTGTTTTCCTGCATTCTGAGGGCAAAATCTTCTGTTCAGTTTACCTACGAAAATACACTAAAGTCAGCAGTTCAAGCTCAACTATCTTTATTTCTATCCTATTTTATGCAGGTATAAATGTGAGATTCAACAACTGAAAACTTGCATTCACTGTGTGAAGATACAGTCATACAAAATATTACTCAATGTTTACTTGTAAGTTTTACTTGCTATTATAGCAAACGAGGTGAATTCACGTTTACATGCATCGCTGGTTATTCCTGCCGGTCATAGGGATCAAAAGTCTAAGACTACAAAAAAGTATTGATAATATCTTTACCTTCTGATCGGTCTGTCACCACTCCTACCCCCTCTCAGCATTCACCATTTGTTGTTCAATTAGAATTTTAACGCAAAATCTACTATAAAACACTCTATTCTCGTTTTCTTTCGATCAATCGTCCTCGCCTTGTCGTACACCAATTTAGCTTGGGTTTAGCTTGTAAAAATAGAATCTTTTTTTTTTTTCGTTGGACGAGAGGAGGTCAGGACCCGAGTGCATATTTAATGATCGGGAGCGTTCGGGTCACTTCGGCTATTTCCGTCGGCATGCGCGCCGACAAAGATGTGCGCCACCTAGCGAGAGAAAAAGTTGTTTTCTCATGTTATCGCTCGGGGATTTTCGCAAGTCCAACAAAGTTGTAAGTTTTAGCCTTTTTTTCCTAAAAATAAGAATGCCACTGTGGCTACACAGGCTAAAAACCTTGTAGCCATTCTGGAATTTACTTCGCCTATGGCGAAGTGGCGAATGGCTGGCGCAAGCCCAGCGGAGGACGTCATCAGAGTTACTGCTCCTTCTTTCATTTATTTTCTGATGTTCTCAATCAATAATATAGATTCATTTTTAAACATGGAACCAGCGTGCATTCATTTACTAATAAAAAAATTTATTTCCCCCCCATCTACTGTAAAATTTACCAAAGCATGAACTTTACTGACAACATCCTTTTTACTCAATATGGGCACTAAAGAGGGCACACACCTCCAAAGGTCCATTTCAGAAAAATAAAACCCAAACAAGACACTCCAGCCATCATAACTTCACTCCTAAAAATGCTGAAATAAAACCTTAAAAGCATTGTAAATATTTTTTCCTGAATATTGGCTCCGGCTCCAGCCTCAGGCCATTTGCATTTTAATCCATAGAAAAACACAGATGGACTGTGACCAGAGGGGTTTACAGGCTTCCTAGTCAATGACCTGAACGCTGTGTTTTTAGTTACGTTTCAGACATGAAACTTCTCAGATGTATTTTGGGGACTTCAGGGCCATATTGTCAGTAGGAGTACAATAATGGACGTTCAATATTTTCCACAAACTCTTTTTTTTGGAACAATGTCCAGTTTTTAAAACGAAATGATGCATCAGATAAAGGTTTTTATAGGAAAGTACAAAAAACATGAAGCAGAATGTCCAACTTAACAAAACGTTCCCTCAATGTGACAGATCATGACCCCGCTCCTGATTTCTGTGTGTTTTTCCAAAATAAAATAATAATTAATAATAAAATAAGTATAATTCCAAATATAATCATTAAGGAACATAAAAACTGACTAAAAAGAAGCAGCAGCAACTTAAGGATTAGTGCAAATAGATGTGATATGATGTCAGCACAAGTATCAATCCCATATGAAACACTTATCAAAATAATTTAATTAAAAAAAAAAAAAAAGGATTATTGGAAGACATCACAATATTTTGTACATAGTTTTTTTTTTAAATCAAATGTCCAAAAATAAATAAAGATCTCTCAATATGAGGACAATGGTGAGCTGAGGTTAACGGGTTACCAGGGAAACAACCATTGTGGTGAGCTGACGTGACGCTGAGACGCAGTGACTTCCAGACACTTGTGAACAGTTCTTTAGTCAACAGCGTCAGAAAACTTTAACCACGGAACGTGTCTGAGAAGAAGAAACCTCCTCTACCGCGGACCAGCCTTTAACCAGCACGTCCACCGACCTTTAACGTCTCGTACGCGGTCGCCACAAGAAGGAACTTCCCCTGTGCGGACTCTTGGGTCTCCCCCTCCAAGCCTGGCTCTCCTGGCCTGAACCGGTCCGGGTGGTACCGCCGTGCCAGCTGGCGGTAAGCCCGTGCAATCTCCGCCTTGGTGGCCTCCCGGGTGACGCCGAGGACGTCATAGCAGACTTCGGTGCCGCAATAAAGGCCCTCCACGAGAGCGGCGACCGCGGGTAGAGAGGACACGAAGAGGAGAAGCCCCACGAACCGCCAGCAGGGCTTTACCGGACACACGCTGGACCCTCGCTGGCAGGGCCCAGACACCTCCATGTGTGTACAGTACGGGACTCTCTGAAGTATGGAGCACGGGATGAGCTGTCGCACCTCGGATACGTCATCGACGCGCGACGATATCGAAGATCATCTCTGAGTGAAGAGAACGGACTTGTTTGCCCGGGACTTCAGTTAGACTGAAGAAAGTTTTTAGTTAACTTGCATTAAAGCGTGGATGTTATTTATCTGTTAGTACTGTATATATTAACATCGTTAAACGTAAAAGCATTAACCTGAAGCGCATGTTGCTGGAGGTGGGAGGAAGCCAGAAACCACGGAGAGAACCCACGCAGACACCGGGAGAACATGTAAACTCCGCACAGAGCTGGACTCTGCGGAACCTGGAACGGCCTTGTTGTGCGGAGACAGCGCTACCCACTGCGCCACTGTACCGCCACCTTTAAGAGGTATATATACGGTATATGACAACCTTGGTACTGGTACCACTTAATTTACCAATACCATATGATTTTAGTTTGTTTTTGTTAAATTAAAAGACTCATTGGTCGCCCCAGCACTAGCTCACTATTGTGAAACAAGAGTAACTCCTCTGTCGTGTGTACACGATCTTTGTACCCAAGACAGAATGATGACGTACCATGACGTGGCAGATTCATACAGTCAATTTAGGAGGTTTTTTTTGGCGTTCGGGGGGGTGGAGAGACAGGAAACAACTTTTGGCCCCCCAAAAGGTACGACCTCGACACATTCTTTTAAGAATGTAAAACTAATCAATTTAAAGTTAAGGTGAATTTTTAAAGAAAGAAAAAAAGGCCCATTGATATGAACAAATTGATATTTAAGGAGTTAAGATCCTTGAAAGAAAATTAAGTCAGATTGTTATGATAACTACTGCTGGTTACGAAACTTGACTTAATGAATGTGGAAAATCATTATTATTATTATTGTGTATGTATTCAGTTTCTATTTCACTACGCTAGATGTCGCTGTAGAACACTGGATGTCACTGAAATTTTGTTACTCCACTACACATTTCATTTGTAGCATTTATGTTAACCCAATAAACATTTTTTAAAAGATAATTATTTTTGGCATGTGAACTGGTTCACTCTACCTATGATGCTTTTTCCATATGCAAATAAGATGTCTTATTCTCAAAAGTTTGAACTGGTTCATGGAACAAAAATATAAATCAGAAACTTTTGTATTTTGCCAGGAACAAAAATGAAACCAAAAACGAAAACCTGATTGCCCAAACTGGTTAAATCACAAGAATATACATTTGCGTAGACACCAGCTTGCTTGTAATATTCCATTCTCATTCTAAGTGTACATAGCTTACTGGTTGATTTTAAGCAAGAGAAACAGGCATAAATCTACAAAATATAGATCTTATTAATTTGCAAAAAGATGCCAAGATGTGGGAGAGTCAGGTCTCAGAAATAAAGTTCTGGGGCCCACAGTGAAGAAGCTAACCCAGAAGTTAAAAAAACATTATTTTTGACAAATTCTCTGCGTGACCAAGTACAGATTTAAGAAATGTTAAGAAATCTTGATTACAATCATAATTTTTATGGTGTTGCCAAACAGCAGCTTGAAGTTTAGATTTTAAAAATAAATTCTGAAATACAGACCAGCAACTCCAGCACAATTAAGATCCAGCACCAGTATCCAAGGGAAGCATCGGTTATTCACATTATTGGCTTTGCTAATGTGAAATTCTTAACTGGGAAATCAACAAGAAATATGAAAAAAAAAACAACTTGTGCTAATAACACAAATGTGAATTTAACAGAGCACAACAACATTTCGGAAAGTCACCGCGATTTCTCCTTTCCTCATAGACAGGATAGATGTCACATTAATCTTTCTGTGTTTGTTAGAGAAGGAAGTGCCAGACAGGTTTACCATACCTTAGCACAAAGAGTGAATACAGTCTGGAACTTCTACACATTAAACTTGTACCAGAGCATCAAATATTCTTGACATGACTATATAATACAATACAACATAATTACCAATTAAATCTGTGATTAGACCTAAAAATTAAGAAGTGGCTCACCACAAGTAAAGATAAAGAAAGAAAGAAAGACAAGCCTTAGTTGTCCAGAGCAGACTGATTTTACATGTGTGTTCCTTCTTGAACTGCTACATCAAAGCAGATGTCCTGATCCTTTATCGTAGACATGGGACTGACTCTCATCCTATAATTTGATTCCTTTCATCCATTCATGAATTGTTTTCTTTACATAGTAGGTAACATGGAATGGTCAAAAAGAAAAAAGATTGGAATGGTATATATGCATTTTCACATAGCTAGTCTAATGATTACAATAATGTAGATCCACAGTGATTTACCATTCCACAAAATGAAGTAACCTATAAACTGTGGTGCATAATTAAGGAATTAATGCATAAAGTTTTATTTTATTTCCTTTTACATTGCCAGAAAAGGTGTTCTATATTTTCTCTGCTCCCTTATGCAAAAACTCCAGAGATGATTTCCAGTCGAGTAGTCTTTTAACACATTTCTGAGTATCCTTCTGAGTATGGCCAAATTAAATCACCAAGCATTCTGAAGTTTTTGAAAATTTTGGGAAAATGATTTTATAACTTGAAATTTTTTTGATGAGCTGTATGACTTGTTTTCTGTCCTTCAATTTGTTTCTGAACACGTGGCAGCGGTTGCTACATGATTCAACAATGTTCTTGAGGGGAACACATGAGTTAATATACTGCTCAAGAGTCCCTTCCAGGTCTTCTCCATGGGTTAGCAGAACAATTGTGCTCTCTCTGATGCTCCAGCCAAGTTTATACTCCAGGTTTTCCAATATTCCGTGCTCTTTATCCGTAAATCTGCCCAGTTGCATCACGAGAAGCACAACACATTGTCCTGGTTGACAGTACCTCCTACACTTTTCTACCTCTTCATGGTTGTTTTGCAGTTGGTCGTGAAAGAAATCTGGAGTGTCGACCACTCTCACCAGCTCTCCAAAACTTTTATGCATTATTTTGAACTCACAATTGGTGGTGACTGGCATGGAACTTGGATGAGATGTAAAAAGCTGGTTTATATTCAGATAAGGGTTGTCAGCTATGAGGATGGTGTTTGCAGATGCACTTTTTCCAGTCCCAGTTATTCCCAGCAGAACAATACTAAACTTGATCTGCGGCGTCCATTTGTCACAGCCACCTAAGGGATACAAAGCGACTTTTCATGCACTAGTCTTCAATAAATAAGATTTCAGCATTAAAAAGACAAAAAAATACAATTTGAAGGAAATGCCTAATCCTTAAAAACACTTCGGGTATCAAAACATTATACAAAAAATATATATATATTAAAAAAAAAAAAAAAATTTAAATATATTTTGTATAATGTTTTGATACCCAAAGGGAAATTAAGATCACACTCTAGTAATTCAATCAAACGCATGCATATATATATATACACAGTATTAGTATGTACAGGCCCCTGTAATACACACACACACACATACACACTAGGTGGCCTGTAAATTTGCAGTGGGAGGTAGAGTGGCGGGCAGCTCCTACATGGTGCGCCCCAAATGAGAAACTTGTAAAAGAGGACGGTGCCTTGCTCAAGGATGCCTCGGCAGTGACCGGGAGGTGAGCTGACACCTCCCATGGTCAGCTCACACTCCAGGTGTTTTTGGGCAGGAGCGGGAATCGAACCGCCGATCTTGGAACATTGGACGATCCGCTCTACCGCTGAGCCACTGCCGCCCCAGTGGCTCAGTTTTATCTTTACATTGCTTCGATACAGTATTAATTTAATTGAACTAAATTCTGACCAATCCAGAACAGAATGGTGCCTTCAAATTATTTACAAATTTATTTAAAACTTTATAACAATAAAAAAATAATTAAAGTCAGAGATGTACATGCTCCCAGAGATCTGTAGATTGTCGGAGTCTGGCTATTTTGTCTGGAATAGTTACCATAAGGCATCACGGTGGTGCAGTGGGTAGTGCTGTCATTGCACAGCAAGGTGGTTCCAGGTTCAACTCCCGCTCTGTGCGGAGTTTGAATGTTCTCCTCGTGTCTGTGTTGGTTCTTTCCGGGTTCTCTCTCTTGGGCAGTGCTCAGAGGATGGCGGATGCCAAAAGACTGCACAAACTGGTCCGCAGGGCTGGTTGAGACATTGGGAGTAAAGTTAGACTCTCTTACTGTAGTTTTAGAGAGGAGGACATTGTCCAAACTAAGGGCCGTCTTGGACAATGAGTTCCACCCACTGTACAGGACACTGATGGGACAAAGAAGTACCTTTAGTAGTAGGATGACCCTTCTTAAATACACTTCTGAACGCCATAGGAACTCTTTTCTGCCTGTGGTCTCAGGCTGTACAATGCCTCACATTAACTCCAGGACAATAGTTGGATATGAAGGTGCGCTTTTGTTTGTATCTCTGAATGTTTGTAAGTTGAATGTTCATATCTTGAGGACTCCCTGTATCTAATGTACCATAGTGCCACCCAAGCAACAAGCTCATCTAGTCAATCCTGTCAGCAAAGCTACATTAAATCTAGATTATATTAGATGTTGTTTCCATATTAATCTTACCCTTATTGAGATAATGTACTGACAAACACAATATACGCCTTGGACCTCTGTCCTCTATACATACTGTATGTATATTTTCAGAACTCTTATTTAGCAAAGAGGGTCTTACCTTTTTTTCTCTAAGGATGCTTGTCTTCTTTTAACAACATCTTCACTGTAATTTGTGTAGTTAAACAGGTATGCTTGTTGACCTTGGCATGATTTCCTGCATTGTTCAGCCAGATTTTTATCAGTTGCCCAACCAATAGTGAACTGTTTCTTTAGATGAATGAGTGACTCGAAGCTGTTTTGATTTGGTAACAAGATGGTCAGGTGCTCCACCAGATCTTCTCCAAATACTGTCTTGTGCTTGTACACTTCAGAAAAGATTTCTTCCTTTTGGATGTTTTCTGAATCTATTGCAAGTATGAACATGTTGGGACCAGGATAGGATGATGCCATGAAATCAATGATCTTCTGGTCTGGGAAATTACAGTCTTCATCAAAGAGGTGAAGACCAAAGATTCTGAAGGATTCATTCTTTGCCATGACAAGGTCGTTCGGCAGGGTGACAAAAGGCATATTATCTTTGAAGATGTTGTTTTTGATGGTATTCTTTAACTCAGCACTCTTTCCAAATAGAGCAATAGTTAAGGGTTGTGGATATGCTGTAAGACAATAAGGGTTTTTTTGTTAGTAATGAAATACAGAACTTTAAAATCCTAAACTGACCAGGGAAACACATGAAGAAATTAGTTGTACGAAATATCTCCAAACTATGAGTCTAATTTTTAATACTGTGGAAGCAGAGTCCTTCAGGAGCTCCTGCTAACGTTAGCAATCCTGAACTAGCACAGCACTCAATGGAATGCATATCAACTATGTTTGAATACCTGTTGTGTTCACAGTCACCAGTTAACTTGGAATCCTGGATCTTTTGCTGTGTGGCAACAGCAGTACTCTCAACAACATACTAAAAAAAATCCAATGTTTCTCATTGTCTTAATATGTTATATGATATGAAATGAAGTTTCAGTTAGCAAGCAATGTAGTAGTAACAACAACAAGACAAGGTAAGATAATCTGAAAAATACAGCCAGTATTTGGATGATGACTCAGTGTTCTCGTTTGCGTGCGACCTTGTGTCTTTAACTCACATTTTTTGACACACGATCGTCAAGTTTTGAATGCACTTCCATTCAACAAAAATATTCACAATTTTTCCATTTCTCATCTTCAATTTCAAACCTGAAAATTGCCAGTACGTATTGATCTCGCGCGAGAAACTTGCATTATTCTACCTTATTAAAATCGACTAAATGGCAACACGACGTCTGTTCGTTTCACATGCTGCAGTGAGAGAAGAGTTAGTTAGATCCTTCAGAGCAATCATTAGCTGTTGCTTATGCTTGGAGAGTCCTGTTGGGTTTCTCTTAAAGCGCTTTGAAATGTCTGCTGATGTGATTAAGTGCTATACGAATAAAAGTTGATTGATTAATTATCACATGCCTCCGAAAAAGATGCAAAAATTGGAGAAAAAGCAAGTGACACTGAGTGCTTTCTTGAATAAAAACAATCAAAAGTTAATGAAGAAAAAGAGACAGTTATTACTACAGATATTACTACAGATATTACTACAGATATTACTACAGATATTACTACAGATATTACTGAAATGTGTGTGGAGAAGGTGTTGTCAGCTTGGTGCAGTGTCCACTGCACCAAGCTGGAGAATATATGAATTAAAGGCAAAGAAAACTATTGAGTGTAAAGCAAAACTGAAAAAAACTGTAATACATCTTTCTTTATTTCTAAAACTTAAAAAAAAAAAATGACAACCAGGTTTTAACATTTTGATAAAACTAATGTATAATTTTACTCTTTTTCTTTCTACTGAAACAGTTATGTTGTTAATAAAAACATTAAAATTAACAGTTTGTTTAGTTTTTATATTGTACTATTTGGAAAACTCAATCCTTGCATAGGCTTCTACCGTATATTGTTATTACTTTTGGGATGCAGAAACGTCATGTTGGGATGCACAAATTTTTCTTGAAGCGCATCCCAGGGATGCACTACTTTGAGTTAAAATGAACTCTGATGACTATACTGCATTGATGTATTACTGCCCTCTACTGTTATCAAAGATCCCTTTGAAAGGTAAAAATATCAAGCTGATTTTTTTTCTCATGTGGACACTGCCAACCTTCTAAACCTAGTTTGTGTAAACCTTTATTTAACCAGGCAAGCAATTAAGAACAGGTTATTATTTACAAATGCAGCCTGAGCAAAGAGCAGTGGCCCTTAGAGGTATGGCCAGCATTTAATGTTTTTTGAAAACATTGTTGGTCTGACGAAAATTAAATATCAAGCTATTGTAGCGTACAGTATAAACTAATCCCACAAGCCGATGATTCACAGAATGCTAATATATTCAACATTAAATCTGCTGCTATTTTTACTTTATGAACTAGTATGCCATCAGAGCTGACTTTTGTTTTAATCAGTTCTGAATGTGTGTGTTGTAAGTAATAGTATTTGTTTTGTGTCATAATCAAATATTTTTGAAAGCATAAACTGTGTATAACGTGTAACTTTGAACATAAGAGTATTTACCAAACCTCGCCAAAATGCCAGCTTTTTACAGAAGCACTTGCATTATTTTTAGACTGTTTTCCAGTTTGAGTGAAGTGTGCATGGCAAAAAATGTTTCTCCAGATTGTCAGCAACAGCTTCCTTCTTTGTCACAGGTCTAGTGATACAACATATTTGGTGACTTAGAGCCTCAGTAACTGAACGTAGTTTCTTGTTACTGCAAAACCAGTAAAGCACTGAAAAAACATATTGTCAAGTACCGTACTTTCCGATATCTGTTCAAAAGTGAACAGTGCCCAACCCTAACAAAGAAACAGTTTATAGTGAGAAGTATAATAAAAGCTAGTTGAAATGGAAAAAATATCTTCATGCACATTGTGTACATTTAATTTTAGGTTTAGGTCTGTAAATATAGTCACAATTCAATAGGTTATGTATTGTGTTACTGAATAAATTCTAATGAGTAGTAGAGAATTGAAAAAGTGAGAAACATGATTCAGTGAAATGCTTCTGCACATACTATGTGATTATCAAAACGTGGTTGAGATTATGAATGTATCGTAAAGTCTTTTTTTATTTACATTACCTCATAAGAAAGATCAAAAGTTCCCCCAAGGTTATTTATGGATGGTGCAGCAAAAAGTTTCTGTTCTTTATTCATGATGATGACAACTCCCCCTTAATTCAATGTAAAATATGTCAGGGACATAATTCTTTGTCTGCTGAAGTAAATATATATTTTTTCTTTTACGTTTTATAAACAATGAAAGCATGACTTCACAATCTGTATCTGTGTGTCTCTACATGCTATCTCCACAAAAAAAGCTTGAGAGTACAATGCAAAACCAGGAGAAATAAGCATCACTTACATGGTGGTGGTCTTTTAGAATTCATGCTAGTGGACCTGGACAGTGCAGAAATTAGGAGGTTTTCCCTGGAGTATCTGGATCAGTTCTGAAGCATGAGAAAGTAAAAGACACTGACTTACGCTGAGCCACCCCCAGGGCGGAGAGAAGTAATCAATGTCTCACAAAAATAGTAGAGAGCTGTAATCTGTTCATTCTCCAACCAGTTGAGGATAGAGAGAGATGGGTATCCGTGCTTCGATGCCTGAAGGTGAACTTTTAGCATTTTTCAACTTGTTGTAAATATGTGATGCTTGTTTCTCATTTTAAAACAGCTACGTATGGTTTTGTTTGTTCAGGTCCTCCATTGAGGATTGTGATGATAGGAAAAACTGGAGTTGGGAAGAGTGCTGCTGGCAACACCATTGCTGGAAAGAAGGCTTTCCATTCCTCAGCAAGTGCACAGTCTATAACGGAAACCTGTGAAAAAGAACGTGTTAAGAGTCGCAGGAAGATCTACGTGATCGATACGCCTGGGATTCTGGATACTTCTAGAAGTCCAGAGAACTTAAAGACAGAAATCACTAAATGTATCCAGGTGTCCTCTCCCGGTCCTCATGCCTTCCTGCTGATTATTCAGATTGACAGGTTCACCAAAGAAGAAGAACACTGCATCCAAGCCCTGGAGAAAATCTTTGGACCCGAGGCTTCTAAGTACATGATTGTTCTGTTCACACGTGGAGATGAGTTAAAGGGAAGAAGTATTGAGAACTATGTACAGACAGGCCACCCAAAACTTCAAGAAGTGATAAACAGGTGTGGTAATAGGTACCATGTCTTCAACAACAAGAAAAGGAGAGACAGAAGGCAAGTGGTTCAGTTAATTAATATGATTGATAACATGGTTGCAGCAAATGGAGGAAAGCACTTCAGTCAAGAATTTTTTGAAGAGGCAGAAGAGACCATCCTACAGCAGAAGGCTGAAAGAAAGAAAGCAGGAGAGCAGATTTATGACTTCTCCTTCATGTCTGAGCTGCTGAGGAGGATCTTGCTGTTTCAGGCTATACTGAACGCTGCTGTGCAAGGAAACAACGACAACCTCTCAAATCCATCGCCGCCTTAGCCTACAGCAACGTGATGCAATACATTGATGGAAACAGACAATCTACCATTCCAAGCTCATTTTCTCATTTGATAGAGAAAAGCTGAAATACTTTAAAATTTGTTTGTGAAACAAGCCACAGTTTTTTGGGAAAGTGGGAGTTTTGTCAGAAAATATTGAAGAAATATTTTTGAAACTAGGGATATTAAGAGGTCATGGCTATCATTGATTGGTCATGGAAGACTGACTAATCAGCAACAGTTTAACCAGTCAGTTAGCACTATCTATTAGAAACACAAATGAGTATCTACTTTTCTGTAAGGATACATTGATTTTTGGTGGTTTGACATGTTTGTAAATCAAATCTGATCTTTGGTGCAAGTTGGTCCAAGACAGTACTTTATGATTGTATTTGACTTTTACTGAATTAGAGTCAATGAATAGGCTTGTTGACTGTGACAATGAATAAATTTGAAAATCAAATAAATGTTTATAAGGTTTATAAGCTGGGACTTTATCAGCCACTCTCTGAACTGAAGAAGTCTCTTGGATGAGAGACGAAACGTCTTCAAGAACTTTCTTAACGTCCAGTGGATCGACTCAACAGCTTTTGGATAACCATGACCTGGATGACTGAGAACCTACACTGACAAATGTCAAATGCTTGAAAATCACTTCCGATAGTGCCTCCCTTTGTTTTCCAGTTCAGCCCATAAGCCCAATATGAATATTCTTCATGCAGATCTTCTGTATGTACAGTATGTTCACAAAATATTTAATTCACACTCGTGGACAATTAGGAATAAACCAATTCACCTGAATTGCATGTTTTTGGAAGTGGGAGGAAACCAGAGAACACGGAGAGAAACCACGCAGACATGGGGAGAACATGTTAACTCTGCACAGAAAGAACTCGAAGCCGGAACCTTCTTGTTGTGAAGTGACAGCACTACCCATTGCACCACCATGCCACCCACAAAATCAACATAAAGAAAAGTCATAGAAATTAAGTCAAGAATAGTATAGACTGAATACATAACATCAAGCATAACACATTTGTAGGTAATATAGAAGTGAATGAAAAGGCCCGTTTATAGCCTATAGATTCGATAGTTCAATGCTGAAGTTAGGTATTGCCAATTTGACCTTCTTTTAAAAATGGTAATTGAACCGTTTTTTATAATGATAAATAATGACAAAGATGAAATTCATATCCAAAGATTTCTCTGTGTGTTTCTGGGAATCTCTAATAAACAAGTAGTAACAGTAGGAGTTAGCACTGTTGTGTTAGGTTGGTGTTAATGCATCAAGAGCTTTGTACATATAGTAACCCGGTTGGTTTGAAATCTATATCATATATATGATATATACTGTATATATATATATATATATATATATATATATATATATATATATATATATATATGTCGTTCTCAAATACACATTACAGTATACACGTAAAAATTAAAATCTGGTTTACATCATTTCACTTGAATTTACGTTTGTCAGCCACAAGTACTGGACTGTTAAAATGCCTACAAAAAAGCACATGATATCATGTTACCGTACAATAAATGAGAATAAAAACACACAATATCTTATCAAAATATGACATCTGGGAGGTTGACCACAATACCAAGTGTGGCACGAGGCTGGCACCTTCCTTCCAGGGTGATCACCATTTGTCTTAAGACTTGATTGTGTCTCCAGATGTAGCAGCTTTGAGTCAAGATGGTTTTGCAGCCAGAAAGAATATGTCTCACTGTGGCAGGGGTTTGACAGAATGGACAAGAAGGATCTTTTCCAGCCCACTGGTTTAGGTTCTTGGGTGTGAGAAGAACATCACAGGTGGTTCTGATGATGAAGCTAATTTGGCTTCCTTGTATTTCCCAAATATCCTTCCATGAGCTTATGTTGTTTCAGGTTTCCAGATAGTCCCTTGGCTCTGTTTGGACTGTGTTAATGCTATTGACCATCTGTTTGCCTTTTCTGGCTTGGTGTTGCCTTTCGACATGTGGGTCAACTTGTCTCAAACCCACCAAACCCACTTTTTCCATGTTGTCCAACGATGTGTCTGAGAGCAGATTTTGCTTGCTGAACAGCCTCAAAAGGGATCCATTTCTTTCCAGTTGTCAGTCTTGGAGCAGCTGCTCAAATCACCTTAACTCGAGACTCGGTCAGGGTAATGTTCGACCTTACCTTGGTGCATTTAAACTCCTCTGTGAAGCTGAAGACAGGCAGTTACAGGGAACTATGTCCATATAAGCCGATGTTACTGAGGTAATGTGGGAGACTAAGCCATTATTTTATCTAAGACTGACTTTCCTTTCCAGCTTTTCAACTTTGGTCATGGGGATCTCGTAAACAGTTAGAGGCTACATGAGGCAGGGGAGCAAACCTTACTGCAGGCACCACAGTTTCAACTTGCTAGGTAGCAAGGACTTCTTTATGCTGACTCTGGTCAGAGTCTTTGAGGCTTGCCATCACCATCACCATCACCATCACTTACCATCACCCTAGGCTCTTGACTGGCAGTTCTTCTTGACTGGCAGTTTTATGAATAGTGAATGAATGAACATCTTAGTACAATCACCAATTTTACAGCAGTTTTTCATTTACTGTCATTGTGGTATGTGACAGATAATCCATGAAGAAACACCTAAACACATAGAGACCCACCTAATCCTTCTAATACCATTGTTCTTCTTGGGAACTTCAACGCTCACATGGGAAATGACAGTGAGACCTAGAAAGGGGTGATTGTGATGAACGGCCTCCCCGATCTGAACACGAGTGGTGTTCTGTTGTTGGACTTCTGTGCTAGTCACAGTTTGTCCATAACAAACACCTTGTTCAATCACAGGCATGTCCTTATTTGCAAATGGCCCCAGGACACCCTAGGCCGGAGGTCGATGATCGACTTTGTTTTCGTATCATCAGACTTCCAACCGCGTGTGTTGGACACTCGGGTGAAGAGAGGGGCAGAGCTGTCGACCGATCACCACCTGGTGTTGAGCTAGGTCCGCTGGCAGAGAAGGGGCCGGACAAACTCAACAGACCCAAACACATTTTGAGAGTCTGTTTGGAACGTCTGGCAGGACCCTCTGTCAGTGAGGTCTTCAACTCCCATCTCCAGGAGAGCTTCTCCCAGATCCAACTGGAGGCTGGGGACATTGAGTCAGAGTGGACCATGTTCTCTACCTACATTGTCAAAGCGGCTGCTTGAAGCTGTGGTGGCAAGTACTCTGCTGCCTGTCGTGGTGGTAACCCCCGGTGGACACCTTACTTCCGGTGTCGGACACCGGAAGTAAGTCAGCTGAAGAAAGAGTCCTATCAAATCTTGTTGAATTGTGGGACTCAGGAGGCAGCTGACGGGTACAGGTAAGCCAGGCATACTGCAGCTCGAGTAGTCGCAGAGGCAAAAACTTGGGTCTGGGAGGAGTTCGGGGAGGTTATGGAGGAGGACTATCGGTCAGCCTCGAAGAAATTCTGGCAAACCATTCGGCGCCTCAGGAGGGGAAAGCGGTGCACAGCCAACACTGTTTACAGTAGAAGCAGAGAGCTGCTGACCTCGCCTGAGGATATTGTCGGGCAGTGGAAAGAATACTTCGAGGATCTCCTTAATCCCACTACCATGTTTTACACAGAAGAAGCTGAGACTGAGGTCTCAGAGGTGGACTCATTTATCACCCAAGCTGAAGTCACCGAGGTGGTTGCCAAACTCCTTAATGGCAAAGCACCAGGGGTGGATGGGATTCGCCCTAGTACCTCAAGTCTCTGGATGTGCAAGGACTGTCATGGTTGACATGTCTCTGTAACATCGCATGGCAGTCGGGGACAGTTCCTTTGGATTGGCAGACTGGGGCGGTGGTCCCTCTTTTCAAAAAGAGAGATCGGAGGGTGTGTTTGAACTATAGGGGAATCACACTCCTCAGCCTCATGGGGATAGTCTATTCCAGGGTACTGGTGAGGCGGATTACACTTATAGTCGAACCGCGGATTCAGGAGAAACAGTGTGGTTTTCGTCCCGGTCGCGGAACACTGGACCAGGTCTACACTCTTCATCGGGTGCTCGAAGGTTCATGGGAGTTTGCTCAACCAGTCCACATATGTTTTGTGGACCTGGAGAAGGCATTCAACCGTGTCCCTCATGGTACCTTGTGGGGAGTGCTTTGGGAGTATGGCCCTTAGCTGAGGGCTGTCCGGTCCCTGTATGACCGAAGCCAGAGCTTGGTTCGCATTCCCGGCAGTAAGTCAGACCTGTTCCAGGTGCATGTTGGACTTCAGCAGGGTTGCCCTCTATCACGGGTTCTGTTCATAATCTTGGGCAGAATTTCTAGGTGCAGCCAGGATCTGGAGGGAGTCTGGTTTGGGGGCCAAAGGATTTCACCTCTGCTTTTTGCAGACGATGTTGCCTTGTTTCTGCCTGCGTTTTTGTTTGCATTCTTGCCTGTGCTTGGAGTTTAACTTTTTGATTAAAATCATGGACAGAAGCTGTGCCTACGGTGTCCTGCATTTGGGTCCGTACTCCGACAGTCTTAACAGCCACTGATACATACTGTATGTAGACATGTATACACATACATACCAATACACACCAGTGACGTGAGGTCAGGGGAGGCAGATGAGGCCATGCCTCACCTGCAGGAGGTAGATGACGGCATCATCAACTCCCAATTGGGGCCGATACGCAAACTGTAGGGGATCTAGCAACTCCTTCACATGAGGCCTCAAGCTGGCCAAGACCAGCCTCTCCAGGGCCTTCATCAGGTGAGACATGAGGGCAACTGGTCGGTAGTCATTCAACTCCAAGACCAGCCTCTCCAGGGCCTTCATCAGGTGAGACATGAGGGCAACTGGTCGGTAGTCATTCAACTCCAATGGGGCCGACTTCTTAGGGACAGGGACCAAGCATGATGTCTTCCACAACACCGGGACTCTCTCCTGGCTCAGGCTCAGGTTGTAGAGGTGCGTGATGACTGGAGACAATTGGGTCTTCAGGATCCTGGGGCTAATGCCTTCCTCTGGTGAAGTCTCTCCAGCTGTCTCCTGACCTGGCCCATAGTCACTGACATGTGGGGGGGGAGCTGGTGGTGGTGGTGGTGGGTATTGGTGTTGGTTCCATGAAGGAGGCGGTGGGGGGGTGGGGGGGTTGATGCCCAGGACTGCCCACCAACAGGGGTGGAGAGAGGAGTGATGGAAGTGGAGGGGGAGCATGGGGGGTTGGGATGTGAGGGGGAGGCAGACTGAACCTGTTGAAGAAAATATTCAGCTCATTGGCTCTGTCTAGACCGCCTGATGGTTGTCATTGTCCCCCTGAGCACCCTGTGATCTTCTTCATTCCCGACCACATGTCCCTCATGTTGTTCTGCTGGAGTTTGGCCTCCAACCTCCTCCTGTAGATCTCCTTACACTCCCTCAGTTTGTCTCGGACCTCGTGCTGCACTCTTTTCAATTCCCCTCAGTCACCAGACCTTAAAGCCCTCTTCTTCTTATTTAAGAGTTCCTTCAGGTCACTTGTAACCCATGGCTTGTTGTTGGGGAAGCAGCGTACAGTCTGGGTTGGCACAGTGGTGTGCTCATAGAATCTAATGTAGTCTGTGATGCAGTCCGTCAGGTTGTTGATGTCCTCCACATGTGGCCTACAGAGCACATCCCAGTCCGTGGAGTCAAAGCAGTCCTGCAGTGCCTCAGCAGCCTCCTGAGACCACTTCCGGACTATCTTGGTGTGGACAGGCTGCCTCCTGACCAGCGGGATGTACCTGGGATTTAGCAGGACCAGGTTGTGATCTGATCTGCCACGGGGAGGAAGGGCTGTCGTGCTATATGCATCCTTGGTGTTAGCATACAGCAGGTCCAAAAGACTTTCTGGTGGGACAGTCCACATATTGGTGGAACGTGGGCAGCAGTCGGTCCAGGGTGACATGGTTGAAATCACCAGTGATCACTGTGAAGGCGTTCGGGTGCTGGGTCTGCACCCTGCCAACAGTGGAGGTGATGACGTAACATGCCGATGGTGCTTCAGCTGATGGGGGGATGTAGGTTACAATTATAACAGCCGGCGTGAACTGCCGAGGCAGGTAATATGGCCGCATTCCCACGGCAAGCAGCTCGATGTCCGGGCTGCAGAGACGTTCCTTCACGTGCACGTGTCCCGTATTGCACCACTTCTCACTAACATACAGTGCAATCCCTCCTCACTTCTTCTTGCCGCTACTAATAACGTCTCTGTCCGCACGAACAACACTGAAGCCGGGTACCGCCACGCTGTTGTCCGGGATGTGCGAGTGCAGCCATGTCTCCGTCAAACACATCACGCTACACTCACGATACTCCCACTGGGTTTTAACCAGCGCGGCAAGCTCGTCCACCTTACTCCCCAGAGACCTCACGTTCCCCGTAATAATGGCCGGCACTGCCGGATTAAACCTCATCTTTTTCGCCTTCAGCTTTGCCCCAGCTCTGCGGCCCCGACACCTCCTCCTCAACTCTTCCGGGATGTCGGGCCTCACTCCGGGCCGCGGCCCAGCTGGGCGCAGTGCGATCAGCTGGTCGCAGGTGTAAACAATGCCTGTCCTGAACCTGTCTCTCTACCCTTCTATGGACTTTGCTTACTTTCATTGCACTGCTCTAGCAATCTGACCCTTACCTGCACACTGGACATAGATTTAAATGTTTCTTTGCAACATATAAAAAAAAATCTGTATTTCCTGTTATTTGTCCAGGGTGCACCCCACCTCTCGCCCGTAGCCAGGTGTGATAGGCTCCAACATAAACCCGTGACCTGGATTTCAGATGAACAAATATTTTTTTCTTCCTCAAAGTGCAGAAAAACTGAGGCGTGGGTGAATGAAGACATGTTGGAACTATTTCTATTTTATTACTGAAGCAAATCAAACTTTATCAATGATACGTTATCTTCTCTGAAATGTCAATTCACATTTGCTTGTGAAGCATGGCGGTGTACATGTCACAGATGAGACATGTACAGACTGTTCAGCTCTATTTTTACCCCCAGAACCCCCACCATATGTCACCAGTATAACGGTGGATCACATATACATCACTGCTTTAAATCATTGAGGATATCCAGTGCATATGGAAATGGTCAAAAACTTGAACATGCTGTTCTGTCTTTCTTTAAGACAGTTTGTTCTCCTTTCAAAGTCAAAGTCAACTTTATTTTCAAATGTACCATACCGTATATGCACGACATATAATTTACAATTTACAATTTGCAGTCCTCTCAGACCCAACAGAACCCAACAAACTGTTTTTCTTTTCCTTTTCAACTCACCTGTTGGCTATCAAATACAATCAGAAAATCAGACAGTACCTTAGGTCCATTAAATTTCTGCATATTTAACATTTAGATATAAAAGAACCTGAGAAACCCTTCTAAAAAAGAACAGTTTAGTAACAGTTAAAAAAAAATATCAATGCTGCTACACTGAAATGATCTGTTCTCTACTCAATGCCCGAGATAAAATCCACACACTCCTGATTAATGATTACTGCATACACACAATCCATCATAGGTTCTCTAACAAGGATTGTTTTCAATGCCACAAAGATTAATACAGTATATTAGTAAAAACAAATCTCGTAAGAACCCAGTTACAAAGTTATCACACTGACACAAAATCCAAAAGAGATTCACACAAAAACGAATTCACATTTCAAAAACAAACAGTAGGAGAATAATAAATAATTTAAACAAAATACACATAAATTAAATCAACCAATGACTGAACACAAGCTTCTCAGACAACACAGATCATAAGACATCCTTGACACACCACAAGTTTGTAAAAGTATCTCAATAAAGAGAGATAGAGTGTGTGAGAGAGAAATTTTGATTTGATTTTGATTTTTAACATCATGTTTATTCATAAAAGTCAAATTACAAAATAATCATGTAGACACAAAATCCAAAAGAGATTCACGTAAAGAGAGAGAGAGAGAGACGGAGAGATTTAAGGGTTGTCATATTTTTAGATAGGACAGCCCCCAAAATCGCAAAGCTGATTAATGACTCCTGGGGGGACGGTATATAGGAGCAGAGCTGCCTGCAGCATCTCAGCACAGATCATCATCACTATAAGGTACCTGACCTCCACTTCTGAAGGGTTCAGGTTATGGCAAACATCATCAGCATGTGAAATTAAACTAAATGTAGACGTGAAATAAATGTTTCTTTATATTTTCCTGTGTTTTCTGCAAGGAGCTTGAGTCCATTTGAATATGTCGACTGAGAAGAGTGTCGATGTGGTCGGCTGCGACGCCTCCATCATGAGGAACGCCTGGGAGATCAGAGAGAAAGAGTATGAGATGAAAATGCAGTATGAGTTGGAACGAACGGAGAAGAGCGCTCTCAAGTCGTAAGCACCAAAGATTTATTTGTGTGTGCTGGTTGTGTGAAACTAATTACATTCATTCAAATAAATGCTTGGGTTTTAGCTCTAAACTAAAAAAGCACACTTGTTTTATTCCTGGTTTGGTGGACGTGACAAATATTCCTCATATAACTGAACATACAATGAGGACTCCAGTAACAACTGGGCCTTTTCTGACTGTAAAATGCTTTTACACAGTTGCCAGTTAAAGCTCATCCCACCTGATAAAGTTCATTACAGCAGTCCTGCAATAAATCAATAAATAAATAAGTAAAATAATGATGGAAAAAAATCCAGTTTTTGGACCATCCTGAATGATGTTGTTTGTTGTGCTAATAGATATCAGATATGATTATTTTGTCCAACCATTTATATCAATTAGGATAGACGTAATGACAAAAAGGTTTTTCTGTATAATGCAATAAAGTTCACCACTATAAATTTTAATTAACATCTTATTAAACCAGCTTCAAAAGTGTGTAAGAAGAGATCCATCAGCAAATTTATGAGTGGTTAACACCTATAACAGAGCTAACGGAGGATATACACTATCTGGCTCCACGCCACGGCCCTTTAGGCAGCTTTGGTAGATTTACAGCGGTACCCTGAACAGTGACCAAAATAGGATTTTACAGTTGTCACTGAAAAAAGGAAGAAGGGGAGCTCAGGGTAGAATTACTGCTCACCACGTGACAAACATGTTGGTCATTGACCTGTGTGCATTTTACATTTCACACATAAAAAGCAAAGTACTCACCTTTTTAACAACTGTCCCTTTGATGTCACGTTTACTGCTTTTCCAATATTTATGTTGCATAACTGCTAACAGTATAGGTTAGACATTATTTTGTAGATTGATTGATAGACACATTTGCCTTTATTGATTATAAATGGAGGCTTTGGAGTTTAATCCTTCATGTTTTAAAATATTTCTGTGACATGTTTATCCATGTTTAGGTGAAATATGATTTTTAACTGACGCTTGATATATTAGGTTCATAATATTAAGAAAGGTAAGATGAATATGCTCAGTCTAGTTTGGTTTGGTAAGAATGGTGGGACCTTTTCAGCAGGGGTGTTAATGCTGCTGGAGATACTCTTTATTTTTTATTTTTTTAAAAATTGTCATATTTTTTAAAAACTGTACCATGTCCTCTCAAAAGCACACAAGAGATAATCTGCGAGAATCTTACCCCTGTAGCACCCTCTAGTGCTCCTAATACCATCTGCATGATGGGATCCAAACCACCAATCAGATCCAAGATGAGTGTCCGAACTTCTGAAGCCCCTCCTCCTCAGAGGAGGCTGCTGTGCTTCTTTAAATTATCATCATATATCAGAGGTCAATTGAAAGCCTATCAACATTGAGATACTTTTCTACCTGTTAAAAAGCTGGCTATTATGACTGTCAACCACCAATTATTATTGCTGATTTTTGTGTTGCCATTGTGATTTGTTTGATATGCTTTGTTGTTGCCAATTTGAATTTGAATTTGTTTCTGTGTTTAGCAGGTTGTTGTGTTTTTGGATTTCTCTATTTTTTATTAGAATTGTTAAATTTAATTTTAATAAACTGTATTATCGCCCATAGGGGAAATTACCTTTCCACTCTAGCACACAGAGTATATAAACAGTATATACTGCTGATACAGACACCATCACACAGTCCTAGTTTGTCCTACAGGATGATATGGAAAGAAGTGTGACTAAACATTATGAACTTATTCTCACTGGTGTACTGAAAGATATTTTGACTTTGTAGGTATTCATAATTTCTCTGCGCATTTCATGCTTTTTCCTTATGTTATGCTTCTTTTATGTTTCCACAGTATTAACAATGACTGGGAAAATCGCATGGCTGTCAGACTTGGAAAAGGGAAAAGGGTAGAGAGAAAACTTAAAGCACCTGAGAGTCAGCTAGACAGTATCTGGAAGGACAAGCAACCCCCTCCTACACTCCCTCGTGGTGCAGGTTCAAATGTTGTAGGCAAACCAGGAGGACAGATGAGAGGATTGTCCAGTTCTTCCCTCAAAGAGAAGGGCAAAGTGGGACAGGATAAGTACGTAAACAGGCTGCAATTACTCATGTTCATCAGCCAAACTCAGCCCTCTGCCATGGTGTGGGGGAAATCATGGAAGCAAAATAAACCTTTGCCATCACCAGAAGAGAGTGCTGCAGCTCCATCAGGCTGGGGCAAGTGCTGGATGTTTGCTCCTCACCAACCATACACAGAACCGGGCAAACCGTGGCTAAACGGGCCTAACTTGATGGATCCTCAGGGGCTTCATGTCTGGAATAAACCTGAGTACAGGTTGCTGGAATCACAAGAGCTGGACTTAATTCTTCCAACTCTGGAGTGGCAGATGTCTTGGAGAAAATCAGATAAAAACAATAAGGAGGGAAATACATCTTCTGAAAGTAACGAGAGTGTCCACAACTCTGGATTGTTGACCTTGTTGATGGAGACTCAGCATTACAATGAAACTTTGTGCTCTTCAGGATGGAGTGAGTCATGGAAATCCACCAAACCAGGCAGTCAGAAGGATAATTTTACAATTCCAGCTTCATCTTCAGCTAAACAGCAAGATGAGGCTGGAGAGAAGAACTCTACATGGGAAGAGTGTTGGAAGTTAGTCAACCACCTTGGCTGCAAAGACATTAAGTCGCCTATAAATGAGCAAATTCTCGGTTCAAAATGGAAACATTCATGGAGAGCTGCCACCGATGGTCGCAGTGATGCTCGTGATGATCCTGGCCAACAAAAAGAATCACATCTCCACAAAATCATTCTTCTGTCTCATAAACAGAAGCACAGGGATCAGTACCTACATCATTTTAATGAATTTACATCTTTCTCTGAGTGGAGCAAGGCATGGCAGGTGACCAAAAACAACTCTAAACCCAGTGAAGAAATAGAAAAACTGCTAAAGATGGAGAAGATGGCAACGATGCATGACTCACCATTAGAGGCAAACGAACCATGCGATGAACAAATGAAATATGATGTGATATGTTCAAAGAGAGAACTCAATAAAAATAGCCTGCTACATAATAAACACCTGACAAAAGTGTTATTACCCTCAGAATGGAGGGACTCCTGGAAGACATTGAAACACAGAATGATAATGGAAAGAAGATTGAGATCTGATCCCTTTCAGCCTTTCAGAGAATCTGATAAAGGGGGAGACATGAAGCCCACTCCCACGGTTTGGAAGAACTCATGGAAATTCACCTGCCAGCCATTACGTCAGGAGCCAGAACACTGGCAGCAGCGCTGGTTGACTACTCCGCAAAACAGAGCAGAACGTGTCAGAGGCCAGAATCATTTTGCCCCTGTTGAACTTCCTAAGAATGGGCCTACCAGTGACCGGAGTTGGGGAGAATCGTGGAGGCTCCGAAGGACCCAGCCTCGGTCACAACCAATGCAGGATAGAATGCAAACCAACCTTGAGCGGTCAAATGTGGCTCGTCATGGTCTTGATGGTTCAATAGCACATAGGTCAAACAGATATTCAGGTTACAGTCAATCGGTTTCTGACTGGCAGGAAGCCTGGATGGTCTCAGAAACTCAATTTCACCATGACAAGCCCTCTTTAACCCAGTGGAGGGAAGCCTGGAAGTGTTCATTTTTCAACGTAGAGACTTGGTCTCATCAGTTGTGTGGAGAGAGTGTTGTTGGCACACTTATGGAGATTCAATCTCAAAGAGATAAGATTTCTTTGCAGAGAGCTAAATATAAATTGAGCCAAACTTTTGATAAACAAGTGTTTAGAAAAAGATATCCTGAGAAAGAGTGGAACGCTTCATGGAGAGGTGGCTCGCTTTTCAGCCATCAACAAAGTAATTATAGATCTCCAGGAAAATCTTGGAAAAGCGGCACAGCTCAGCAGGAACATGTCAGTGACAATGGGCATGGCTCTCCTTGGGGAATGTCATTCAGGATTGCCAATCCTATGCCCCAGGTGAAGAAGCCCTGGGTGGAATGCTCCCCTAATTTATGTCCCCATAGAGTTATGCAATCAAGGGGAAAGAAGATACAAAACAACGTCATAGACAACTTCAGGATCACTCCTTCGATCTTCATGCTTTGGAAGAAGTCCCATCGCTTCCTAGAGGAGGCTAATGCTCAAATCATAGACAAAACTAAAACTAAAAAACCTGTTGACCCTCGGGTGATTATAAGAAACACACCTAAAACAAGACTATATTTGTATTCTAAAATTGAGCAAGAGAAAAAATCTGACAGGAAGTGGTCAGGATGCCACTTATTGGGCAAAACCCAACCACGGCCCAAGAAAGGCCTTGCTTCAGGCCAGAAGTTTAGGATGGAGGATGAAAACCAAGAGTTCTACACAAAATGGGCAGAATCTTGGAGATTCCAGCATAATAGTCTGAAAAAGCAGATGTCCATCAAGTCCCTTGCAGGATGGGAAGAATCATGGAAGTTCCTCCTTCCATTGTGTCAGCCAATGAATGGCCCCAAGTCCAAGGAAAAGGTGACCATAGTCAGCTTCTCCTGACTTTGATTAGCTGAGTCATTGAAAGGCTTCATATGAATCAATGTCAATAAATTCTGAAGTATAAATAAAATGATTTGTTGTGCTAGCTGCAGTTTTTCTTTGTTTCTAATCTCAGTGAGAATTTACAAGGTTGTTGAATTTACAATTGTTGCATCCAACACTGGAGAGTTAACAAAAGCAACAATTAGAAGTAAATTTGCATTTTGAAACTTAGTTTCCATTGATATATTTATAAATTAAGCACCTCCCTGTGAAGGTTCACTTTGGAGTGGTAATCTATCCATCCCTCCATCTGCTACCGTGCTGCCCAGTCCTGCTCATCAGAGACAAAATTAATGGCGTCCTGTCCTCCACCAACTCTAGTCTTTCTTTAAATCCCTTAGATCCAGAAAACACACAGTTGACTCCTCGTTCCCACAACTTCATTGTGTTACTCATCAACTTCATCACTCTATAGTTTGCACAACTATGCACATCTCCCTTGTTCTTAAAAATGAACACGAACGCACTCTTCCCCCATTCCTTGGACATCTTCTCACCTACCCTCACCTACTCACCTACCCACTAAATTGCTGGCACCAGTTAATGTTTTTCCATCCCTATCCTTAATCACCCTAACGTATTCCTTCCCATCTCGATCCCTCTGTCTGGCCAACCTGTAGAGATCTTTCTCTCCTTCTGAAGTGTCCAACCTGGCACACATGTCATCATATGCCTCTTGTTTGCCCTTTGCCACCTTGCAGAGATGAAGAATACATCTCAATGTATTCCCCTCTGCTCTCCTCGGTCCTCTCAGTGTCCCACCTCTTCTTCGCTAGCCTCTTTCCTTTTATGGTTTCCTGTACTTTACAGTTCCACTTACTTGCCTCCTTCTCCTCTTTTCCTACCAGAAAATACACCGAGTACTGTCCTACCTGTTTCTCCGATCGCCTTGGCTGTACTGTTCCAGTCCTCTGGGAGCCTCTCCTGTTCACCAATAACCTATCTCACCTAAAAGTTGTACGACACTCTTTCTTCCTTTCCTTCTGGTCAGGTTTAGTGAACCTGAGAAGTTAGAACCGAGAAGTTGCAGGTCCTTTGCTATCAACTACATAATGCTTCAATAAAACACTAAATAAGATTTTTTTTTTCCTTTTTTGTTGAACTCACCAGGCTTCAAGAGACCCTAGCTGGAGTACTTCAGAGCTTGGACAAACAGGAAACTGGACTTTCAGCTTGTTACCACTATACTAAAATTAATGTTTAGGATGAAGGAAATATCAGTACTGTATGTATTGTTGTCAGTATTGGTAATAATAATGATAGTACTGGATGGAAGTTCAGAGCAGTGGCAGGTACAGGATGTCTGAGGAATTGCAGAGGGCAGGAGAAGGGTAAATTATGAGATTTGCCACCTTAGTGGCTAACTTTTCATATTTTATCTACTATAGAGGTATCTCAGTAGACAGTTTCTGCTGGATGCACCAGAGGATTCAGCAAGTTTTTCAATTTAATCATATAGTAGTTCTCCAAAAGACTATACTTGAACAAAAAAAAGATCCTAGAACAATGAGACTTTCTTCTTCTTTTCCTTTCGGCTTTTCCCTTCAGGGGTCGCCAGCGAATCAATTGCCTCCATCTAACCCTGTCTTCTGCATACTCTTCTCTCAAATATGATCATATACTAATGTCAGTAAAAAAAACAAACATCATATGTAGTTACAGAATTTTTTTTAATCTGATTGAAAGTGGTAGACCTAGTGGACCAACGTTAACGCCCCTGGACCCATGACACTAAAATGGCCTCAAAGACAATGATAAAACAGAAGCACCCAAGTAACACAAAATAGATCTTACAACTACAAAATATGCAACATCTAATCACCAAGTTTAATATTGTTTATGCATGCATTGCCAGATTATGTAATTGTCATTCCTCTACTAGCAGCTTTTTTCAAAGACTGACAAGTTACCATCTAAGAGCATAATCAGGTTGACCATAATTAGGAGTCTGCTACACTGATGACATCACACTGACACAGATAATATGAGAAGATGATTGATTTTCAACTAAATTAAGACCATCCACTTCCAAAGGTAGCAAAGATTAATGGTGGCAGCCTTCAGACTCTCAAAAACATTTCATTGTCTTATTAAATGTCATGAAATCTCTTGTCTGGACATAAAAGCCCACAAAAACATTAAAATGCTGTGTCATTGGATGCTTCAGGATTCACTCAGACCGGTAAAAATAGTCATGGGGCAGCCTGCTCAGAGTGACCTGCCAGAGTGGCCTGAGGATCCTGTTTCATTCAAGGAGTCTAATGCCACCACAAGATCTCACAGAATCTCACCTTCCTCTATACTCCTTAATATCAAACTTATCTTCACTGTTGTTGTTTTTTCCAGAGGAAGAACTTATTGTCATTTATCACTAATGTTAATCATTTATCATTTGAGAACTATTTCATAAAATATTTTGTATTTTGTGTTGTTGTAGTGCTGATATTATTATTCCCAGTTAATGCAAAAGTTGCTGGATTGGCTAAGTCTTATTCCTGACTGACAACACCTGTTCGTATATAGCCAAATATTTAATTTTTATCATGTTTTACCATGTGTAGTGATGACTAACCCCGTATTAGGGGCTCTAAGATGTCTGTTCTGTTTTCTGTTGCACATCATGTCCGTGTTATTAGATTATAAATTATGCACTGCTTTTTAAACCTAGTTTGAAACTAACCCTAACTAACCCCAAATTTACCCCAAAGGAATGGAAGATGTCATTTAGCGATGACTTTGTGGATCAGTGCTTTGGAGTTATGTCATGCTCATATTGTTTGTCCATCTTGTGTACCGATGTTCAATATCTGCCCAAGTTCTGAATTATTTGAACTATCATTCAGCTGAAATCTGACAGCTCCTCACTCTATACCAGCCTCTGATTATTCTCACCGTGACTGGCTGCTCTTACTAGAGAGCTAGTTGAAACTCTGCCAACTTAACATATGCCACTGCTGTGTTTTAGCGAGCAAGAGGACTCCGACTGACTCCATTCCTTATTGACTTTCCTCCAGCTGCCTTACGTTTTGTTGCACCTGTTGAACACATATTAAGTTCACATAAGTATTTTCATTCAATTCAAGTCGCATTTCACCATTTCATTGCAGTCGACTCTCCTCATGCTTACCCCCCACACTAAATTTAGAGCTGCAGGACTGCATCAGTCAATGTGTGATGTAAAAATAGTAAGCAGAGGGAGGCCGGCTCAGATATACGTGGTAGACTAAGTGTAAGCTGGTAAGAGCTAATAACAGAAACACAAACAGAGCAATAGACAGACAGACAGACAGGTACTTCTGTGAAGGTAAGAAACAAGTGAAGACAAGGAGACAGGTTTTGTCTTGATGTGTACACTACTGGTTACCACTGGGGATATAAACAGACAGACAGGCAGACTGTGACAGTGACAGAGAGACATCAGGTAAGTCAGGATTGGTTTGATGATTTCCATACATTCAGTGACGCTGAAAATCTGTTTGAATTACTCTGTTCTGAGCGAGAAATCTCTAGAATGACTATTTGGAACAGGCTAATTCAGGGTCATGTGACCCACGAAGGGAGTCAAAGATAACTTAAAGCTAATTTTACACATGACAGAGCTACTTCTCCATGGTGTCGTTGAATATAGCTGCATATAGCCTTGGGCAACAAATAAGTAATCAAAACCCTTCAAATAATCACAGGTTGACAGAGAAAACCAAACTTGAAAAAACAAACAAAAAACAAACAAACCTTAATCTCAAACTAGAATGAAACAAGTTCGTCAGTCATGGTAAACACTTTGAGGCTAGCGGCACAATTAGCTCCTGCTAGCACTGATAACATGACAGATTCATATCTGTCATGTTATCAGTTCACTCTGGATTTAATCACATCCTCCTCTATTTGACAAAAGTCCTGAATGGAGAGTTCCCAAAACGTTTCTTCACTTCCTCTTATGACATCACTAACTAGATAGCTCTTATTTGTGGTTTGATGAAGAGGATTGTCATCAAATTCACTCTTGATGCTTTAGAAGCTACACAAAATACATCTTATGCAAGATGCAAATTGCCTTCCATAGTTAACGCTCCTGTTACTCGACAGGTAAAAAAAAAAATTTTACATCAGTTAGCTAATTTCTGTGTTATGTTTTGAGGCTGTCAAATTTCTTTGAAAATAAAAATGATGATATAATTCATGGAACCACGCAGTGGATGATTACGGGAACATAATCCCCTTTTGATTTCATTTAAAGGTTTTCATCACAAATACTAATTGTTAGCCACATTTATGGCAGCTGAGATGGTGTATGGGTCTCATAGATCAGATATTTTGTTACACACTTACTGTGTAACTTACGTACGTTACACTCATACAAGCCTCGGAATTTTACAAGCTGATACAAAAGTCCTTGGGTGAAGTCCTCTGGTGAAGACAAGGTGGTCCTAAGCTATATCCCCTTTACAAGAAGGATGTTGAAGCTTTTTCAGAAAATGAGTTTGTTTTCAAGGTTACTTAATTGTATTTTGTCAAATTAACTTGGTATGACGAATTGCTAATGTGTATCTAGGATTAAAGCTAAAGATTTAAAGGTTTCATGTCTCTCTGTCTCATGAGGGGAAGTCCAGTCTGTGTTTGGAAAAGCTTAGCATAACCCCGAAAGAAATGGTTAGGTAGTGCCACTAAAACTGTTTTTTAATCACTGTTATTTAATCAGCTGTTAAGTAGAGACTTCTCCGTGTGCAGTGAGTCGTTGAAAAGACACCTGATGTCATTTCCTAATTTTAAGCCTTCGTTCTTTGGAGCATCAGTCTCATTTATCAACAGAGATAGTTGTAAATCCCCAAGTCCACCCTCTAGACAGACAGGGATTAAAGTCTGACCTTTGTTTTACCCTTGATCTCCATATAAAGATTCTATGGCTTACCAATTCAACCCACCAAATATACATGACATCAACATCTCTGTTTATCTCATCAAAGTCATGTTATTTTTGCTCGCTAAAGCATCTGAGAGAGGGATGTGCTTTGTTTGTACATTCATGGCATTTATTCCTCAATGTTCAGTAAAGCTCTAAATTTTGACCAAAATTAGAATGTAAATAACGAGAATGTAAATAATGAGAATGTAAATAATGAGAATGTAAATAATGAGAATGTAAATAATGTGAATGTAAATAATGAGAATATAAATAATGAGCAAGGTTTGGACAACTGATTTTGTAAATTAATGAATAAAATAACCCATTTGTCTTTGTGTCATAGCAGTTTTCATAATTCATAAAAGTGATTAATTTAAACTTGCAAGATAAATCATCATAAAATTGATATTTTCAATTTAAATTCCACATAATCCACTGACCAACCTATAAGGAAAACAACATTCATTCACTTTCCTCGCTTAAGACGCCGACGCCAGTTCTGGGTCGGGCCGGGACGGGCTGGGAGCTCCACGTTGAAGACGTGTTGATGCTTGACAGTTGAATATTTGTTCATCTGTTTCTTTATGAGTCATAAAATTTGTATATTCATTCATTCATTCATTCATTCATTCATGGGGAGCAGAGCAGCTGAATGCTCTGCACTCCATGGTAATGAGACGGGCTGAAAGGACAGACAGGCGTAAGGAGGAGGAGGATCTGAGGGAGCGGGAGGGAGTGGTAACATGAAGAAGGTCAGACAGATATGGAGGGGCGAGGTTGTGGATGGCCTTGAAAGATTGGAGGAGAATTTTGAAATGAATTAGGAACTGGACCGGAAGCCAGTGAAACTGTTGGAGGACAGGAGTGATGTAGTGAATCACAGGGGGTTGGAGTTATGATGCGGGCAGCTGAATTCTGGACCAGCTGTAGTTTGTGAGGGGATTTGTGACGGAGCCCAAAGAAAAGGGAATTGCAGTAGTCGAGACGAAAAGTGATGAGACTGTGGACGAGAATGGCGGCAGTGTGGGGCGTCAGAGAGGGGTGATGTTACATACATGTTGATGTTACATAGGTGGAAGTAGGCAGACCTGGTGATGTTGCTGATGTGTGACTGGAAGGATAATGTGCTGTCAAGGATGACACCCAGACTCTTAACCTGAGGAGAAGGCGAAACGGTGGAATCATCGATAATGAGAGAAAAGCTGTCCGTTTTGGAAATGGTTGATTTGGTGCCAATGAGGAGAACCTCGGGTTTGTTGTTGTTTAATTTAAGAAAGTTTAGGGTGAACCAGATTTTTATCTCAGCAATGCAATCAATAAGGGAGGTGGGTGGAAGAGTGGACGAGGGTTTAGCATTGAGGTAGAGTTGGGTGTCCTCAGCATAACAGTGGAAATGAATATTGAATTTACAAAAAATATTTCCGAGGGGAAGGCGGTAAATGATGAAAAGGAGAGGACCCAGGACAGAACCCTGGGGCACGCCTGAAGTGACGAGGGTGGGGGAGGATTTAACGGACTTGGGTTGGATGAACTGAGTGCGGCCAGAAAGGTAAAATGAGAACCAGGCTAACGGAGTGTGGGTGATGCCAATAGAAGATAGTCTGTTGAGGAGGGTGGAATGACAGATGGTATCAAAGGGTGTACCGGCCAAGGAGGACGAGGATGGTGAGGAGTCCAGAATCAGCTGCCGTAAGATTATTGGTGATTTTATTGAGGGCAGTTTCAGTGCTGTGGAGTGGGCAGAAGCCAGACTGGAACTATTCATACAGGTTATTGAGTGAAAGGTGGGATGGAGTTGGGAGGCAACTGTCTTTCCAAGGATTTTGGAAATGACGGGTAGATTGGAGATGGGACGGAAGTTGTTGAAGTTGGAGAAGTTGGCGCTAGGTTTTTTCATTATTGGGGTGATGGCAGCAGTTTTGAACAAAGTAGGGACAGTTCCAGTGGTGAGAGAGGAGTGAATGATGGGAGGGATCAAGGGGGGGAGACAGGCTTCAACAAATTGTGTGGATAAGGGGTCCAGTGGACAGGTGGATGTCTTAGCATTTCAGATGAGTTCTGTCATTTCTGAGGGAGTAGGTAGCTGGACGGAAGAGAAAGATTGTAAGGATGTATGAGAGTCGGCTGGGACGCTGAGGGTGAGGGATGGATCCAAGATGTTGGTGGATGTTTTTGATTTTGTCAAAAACATCCATGTGGATATTTTTGATTTTGTCATTAAAAAGGTCATGATAGAGTTGCAGAAGGAGGTTGTGTGCAGGTGAGGGGGTAGAGAGTCCTGAGGTTTGGTGATGTTATTGAGTAGGGAGCACAGTGACATTGAGTTTCCCTTATTGACGGTGATTATACTGGTGAAGTATTGGGTTTTGGTATGAGCAATGGCCTCCGTGTAACTTAAGACATGGTTATTGTATAATTCTTTATGGATAGTGAGACCGGTTTTCCTGTAGAGTGATTCAAGTTGATGAGCTTGGGCTTTCTTGAGACGAAGATCGGAGGTAAACCAGGGATATCCAAAGATGTTTAAGTCAATCCACTGGACGTTAAGAAAGTTCTTAAAGACGTTTTGTCTCTCATCCAAGAGACTTCTTCAGTTCTGGAGAAGAACTGAAGAAGATCGCAAGACCTCCTCCCTGACCGAATCCACAGGGTCGACAGATGTAAACAAACCCACTAGGAGTGGATTCGATGAGCTGAGAGAAGTCGACGGGCTGCTGCCGTGTCTCGGTTAAACAAAGTAAGTCTAGCTTACAGTCGGAGATGAGGTCCTGGATGAGTTGCAGGTGAAGTGTTTGCCTTGTTCCAGCAACTGACGTACAGTAACAACACGTCATCAATGATGAGGCGTTACTGGGCCACACATGAGAATGAAGCCGGTGGTGCTGCTGTGATGACGTATCCAAATTCCAACTTTCATCTCACAACATAGACCTTGTTTTTTTTCCAGTGGCCCTAAACCTCTGATGTATTTCTCACACCCACAAACACATATGTATATATTTTTATTACATAGACATACATGAACATGTAATCTGTATCTCTCATTGCTTTATTGAACCCTGCAAGGATCAATAATCATAAACCAACTTCCTATAATAAACGGCTAACAAGCAAGGATTAACACGTTAAATTAAATTCTGTTTTATTCAGAAAATATATGCAATACAGGAAACGTCAAAGATCTGTTTTCTGGGCTCATCAATCATTGTGTGGCTGCAGTACAGTCACCCTGCCAGCAGAGGACGCCCACATTCACAATGAATAGGGCGCTGAGTAATGAAACAGCTTTTGCACAATTGTCACAAGCGGTTGGAAGCCCCATGGGGGCCATTCGGACTTCACTATCAAAGGGTGCTCCAAGTACAACGCTGTGGAAAAGCAGCTTAATGTCATGAGTGACATGCTTGTTGATGGTTCGTTAATCTGTCCCACAGGAAACACAATGCTGTCCAAAAAGGAGGAGCGTAGGACGTTCAGCAATGGGCCGCTGAGGGACAAGTGGGAGAAGAGAGCTCAGAGCATGGAAGACCAGTGCAAACAGGAAGCTGAGTGGAAGGAGAAAAGTTCCCTCAAACTGTGAGCATATGGACTTTCAGAGAGTATCACATAGTTGAAAAGACTAGAAAACCAGGACCTCTGTAAAAGCGTCGTAATGATTCGAGAATTAGATTAGATTATGGTTAGAGAAGAGAAACATGCAGAACCAGGATTGGATTGAAAACCTGACTTGAAGTTAAAAGTCCTCTTTTGGATCCTGCATTTCTTACTGTACATGAAAATGTCCAGAGGAGACTCTTGGTTAGCAGTAACATTGTTTTTGAATCAGAGTTGCATGGTGACTTTTTTTGACATTGATGTAAACTTAAAACAACACCACTTTTACACTTTTATTGGTATTGCACTTTGAATGTACTACCAATGTGTGGCTACAGTCACCTTAAAAATGAGTTCATGAGCAGTCAGTAAGCTCCCGAATGCCTCTTTTGATTTGAGCTACATACCACAGACCAGCTACTTCTTCTCTTTACAGAAAAGTGCCTTTGTCCCTTGCATGTATGTACAATTTAAAAAAAAATCCCACGGAGCACTTTCAAAGCAGATATCTTTACTTTCCATAGTCATAGTTTTTTCCCATATGCTTCAAAGCTAATCCAAGATTAATGCTGTAAAACTGAAATTTTACCATATTTACATACCTTCAACTATCAATAGTAACTACTAACTATGAACAAACCACAAATCTCAGTTTTCTGCTGAGTTTTAAGCCAAAATTATTGCCTGTACCTGTCGGAGCAAAGTTTCTCAGTGCCTTTCTTTGCCTTTTGAATCTGCAGATCTGACTCAAAGTGGAATTATCATTGGTCGATTGTTCCTAAAGGAGAGTACCACAATATCACCAGCACTGCAAATGATGCAGAAAAACAGAAGCCAAAAATCAAATTTAAAATTGTCCCCCCTCCTCCCAAACCAAAAGCAGAGCCTCCTCCTCCTCCACCTCCCAAGAAACCACCGTCACCGAAAATTCGCAGGGAAAAACGTAGAGTTGAGGTAGATGTGTTCCGGCTGTGCTGGAAAGATTCCTGGATGAGCCTGAAGCCTCCAAAGTATCTTTTCCTGAAGACCAAAGAGTTGACAACCAGAATCCTTGGGTTCACAAACATAGAGATGTCTGACAAGAGGAAGTACAAACCAGTGGGCTGTGGATCTGAGGATGCATGGGTGTCTCCCGATGCTAACTGGAGTCTTTCCTGGAAGCAGGTACAGTAGTAGAAGAAGAAGAAGAAGAAGAAGAGGACAAGAAAAGTACTTTAATAATCCCCTTGGGAAATTTAGTTTTTACACTCATATATTTCACACGCGTATATATTTCACACAAGGGTGAGAGGTAAAGCAGCAGATAGCTCCTTCTTCGTGCGCCCCCATGAACAATTTGTTCTTCCATGTTTTTTTTTTAATTCATTTTCATTTGCAACAGCAACAAAAATTAAAAAACCAAAACAATTTTAACAAAAAAGGATCAATTTAAGCAGAAAATTTAATTAAAGAATAAAAAGAGAGTGATGGACAGATCATTGGTGGTTAGTTACATAACAGCCACAGGACGGTATACTTGTTACAAATGACAAAACCAGAGGTCTTTAATTGAAGAGTTAACATTGCCCTCTAACTGATATACAGATATATGTTCTGTACATGCTGGGCATAGGATTAAAAAAGAAAAATCAGATCATGTGAGTGTTTCTAAAACTGTAAAATATTGTATAATTACATGTTATACGAGTTATAACACAGGGCTTGTTTGAGAGAGAGAGAGATTTGATTTGATTTTTACATCACGTTTATTCATAAAAGTCAAATTACAAAATAATCAAAATCAAAATTGACACAAAATCCAAAAGAGATTCACGTAAAGAAGATTTTCAATAGTACTGTGTATTTTCTGAACAAAGAAAAATGTAACCTTTTAACATCTATCAAACTAAAAAAAACAGACAAAATTAGAAAAAAAAACAATTATCCGTTCGCCACAAATTATCCTTTCTACAATCATGTCTTTTACTTTTTTTCCTTATTTTTTTCAATCTATAAAACTCTTGGTCTGTAAAAACTGGCTCACCACTTCTTCTTTTACTTTTCATATAAAAGCTGATGCTATCCAGAAACATGTTGAAGTCAGGAAAAAAAAATTCATCTTTTGCCCTCAAACCTTTTGTGTCTTGCAGGAATTTTTTTAATCTTTTGAAAATTATATTTTTTCTGTTGTCATTTTCGTTCTCAGAGAGAGCGAGAGAAAACGAAAGAGAACTTTTAACACCATCGCTCATCTTTCTGTGTTTCCAGGTGAAGTGTCCCGACCGGTTGGAATGCTGTGAGGAGAAACAACTCCAATGGGAGGTTTTATTTGAAAGACGAGAGGTTTGCAAACCTGAGATAGAACATTTTACACTCCCTTTATGGGCCGGTACTTGGAAGATCATGAACTTTCCCTTCAGACAGCAGAAGCAGAACTGGGATGTTATCTGGCCTGATTACCAGCCAAACCTCAGGAACAAGTGTGACGATGTAGACGCACTAGAGGAGCAGGTGGGAACCAGCTTTATTAGACTTTTTGTTACAGTATCTACTTTGTTTGCCTGATAAAATGAAAAAGGGGCAGGAAACACTGACACAGGGATGTAAACCAGTTGCTGCTTCACCAGGCAAACCATTTTTTTGTTGCTGTTGTTAAACATGTATGTTGTACTGGTCAAACAGGATGAACCTGCAGACTGGGAAGATTCATGGAAACTCTCTGTTGGAGAACTTGAAACAGAAGACAGAGATGATGACGGGCCGGGAATTGTGAGCTCCTACGGCAACGACACGGCAATCATGACCAGGATAAACGATGTGTTCCTGCCCGGGTGGGGCGACTCCTGGCTCCTCGCTGCACCTCCTCTGTGGGAGGAAGAGGAGTATCACAAGAACTGGAGCTCCAGCTGGGGGTACTGGCAGCAGATCAGGTACAATAAATGATGAGAGATTTCCCTTAGGACGTAGGATGAATTGGAAGAAATTTCTTTGTTCACATACTAACAAAATTTTTTGTTTCCACGGAGAATTTGAAGCACATCTTCCTTCAAATAAAAAAAACATATCTGGAACCAATGCAGTCACAGACTGCAACATCCCTGAATTTAAAATTTTACCTTGACCTACTTGCATAGGTCAGAGATCAAAGCTAGTGCTCTGACCTACTGTCATCAAAGCACTAGCTTTGATCTATGCTCTTACTCACACTGGCCTTCTCCCTCGTCTTTCTATCTTATCCGGTTCCTGAGTGTGTACAAAAGTTAACATTTGACCTTGACCTAGTTTTCTCAAGGTCAAGGTCATCATCTCATTTTCATCCCCTTTGCTGCCTGAGTCATGTGCTTTTTGTTTCATCTTTCTATCTTCAACGGTTGTGAAGATATTTGGTGGACAAGCGGATGAATATTGTGCAACCTTATGCTACTTAAACTACCTCAGCAATGTCAAACTATTTCTTAGTTTTTCATCAAACCGATCAAAATCACACTTGTATTTGCAGATGGCGTAAGGCCTCAGTGGAGTCCCACCATCGACACTGCAGGGTGCTGCTGAGGAGACGAGAAACCATAACCCTCCTCCTCACCTCAGCACTGGAAGATGATGTAACAGACAGCGAAGTTTGGATAGACGCATGGAGGACCCCCAAAGTATGGATCCAACCAGAGGACGAAGAACTCGATGGGATGGAGGAGGAGGAGGAGGAGGAAGAAACGGATGAGAGAACAGGTGATACCAAGGAGACAGAGGAGGAGGATGAAGGAGTGGATGAAGAGGAGTATGGAAGAGAAGATGAGGAGGAGGAGGAGGAGGAGGAGGAGGTTGATGAAAATAGAAAGGACAAAGGACTTAATAAGAATGACCATGATGAAGAGAAGGAGGAAGAAGAGGATGAAGGAGTTGATGAAGCAGAGGAAGAGGAGAAGGATGAAGAGAAAGACAAAGAAATATTCTTGGAGGATGTAGATGAAGAAGAATGTGAGGAAGAAGATGAAGATGAGGAGAGGGTTGAAGACACTGAAATGCAAAAGGAAAAGGATTTAGTTGAGGAGAAAGACATCGAGAAGAAAAAGCCAAGACAGGAGGAGGAGGAGGAGGACAAAACCTTTAAGAAAACTAGTGAAGAGGATCAGGATGAAGAGGAGGAAAGAGACAAAGAGTCAGACAAGGATGAGGAATACAATAAAGGAATCAATGAGGACGAGGAAGATGAATTCAATGAGGAGGAGGAAGATACAGATCAGCCAAAAGAACAAGACAAGACAAACATTGAAGGTGAGGAGGAGCAGGACAACAAAGTCAAACAGGAGGAGGAGGAGGAAGAGGAGGAGGAGGAGGAAGACGAGGAGGAGGAAGAGGAGGGGGTGGAAGAAGAGGAGGAGGAGGAGGAAGAGGAGGAGGAGGAAGAAGAGGAGGAGGAGGAAGAGGAGGGGGTGGAAGAAGAGGAGGAGGAAATCAAAGATGAAGTTGCCGTGAAAGCAAAAGACAAAGCAGATAAAGAGGGGAACAAAGACGACGATGAGGAGGAAACAAAGGAAGAGAGAGAAGAGCACAAAGAAGTGAATGAAAACACAGAAATGAGTGAGGTGGACGAAGAAGACAATGAAGACAAAAACAGAGTTGTTGAGAAAGGAGAAAAGGAGGAGGGTGAAGACAATGAAGAAGAAGAAGAAGAAAAACATGAAAAGGTATTTCGGACTGGGGACAAAGTAAATACACAGGTGGGAAGAAAAGAAAGAGATGAAGAGGAAGATGTAATTGACGTAGCAGATGAAGAAGAACAGGGGGAAGAAAAAGAGAAGGAGGGGGAGGACCTAGTAAATGAGGAACACAAAGAACTGGACGATGACATGGATGAGGCAGGGGAAGGAGATGAGGAGGACAAAGAAGTAGATGATGAGGAGGAGTTTGATGAAGAACCTTCTGAGGCAGACATAACGGTCAAAAAGGATGAGGAAGTAGATGAGGAAGAGGAGAACAAACCTGAAGACCAAACCGTTCCTCTCCATCTGCAGTTCCACAAACTCCACGCCTCCTTCTCCTCCTGGAAGCAGTCGTGGATGGTGGCGGTCGCTCACAGAGGAGCGGAGGAGAGCGAGGAGGAGACGGAGGAGGGCGAGGAAGCGGAGGAGTGGCGAGCGTGGAAAGAGTCGTGGAGGATTTGTCGCAGGAAAAAAACAGACGGAAATAAGGTGGTGTGTTTCTCCACCGAGCATCGGACTCAGAGATTCACGGGACTGATGCACGAAACACAAGGTGTGACCCAGAGTCAGTGGGCCCTCAGCTGGAGGGTGAGACCAACTACGGCGAAGGAAGCAGGCGCAGAAGAAGAGGAGGAAGGATGAGCGTGGGAAGAAGTATGACAAAAGGTGAAATATTCTGATAGCTCCAGGTTTCATTTTTTAAATGTTGGATCGAGGTAAAGTTTAAGGGGCTTGGTCCCTCAACAACACGCCAAACAGAAACTCACGTGATTGGTTCCATTTGTGTGATTGGTTCCATTTGTGTGATTGGTTCCATTTGTGTGATTGGTTCCATTTGTGTGATTGGTTCCATTTGTGTGATTGTCTTTGGATGTGTATTTGAAAAAGCAGCACAATTGAAAAGGTTTGAACAGATTGGATTTAAAGGTGAGGTAAAGATGTGGTGTGTTTAGGTTTTAATGCATAGGGATGCTGTTTTTTAAAGTCCTACAACAAATAAGTCATTTCCTGTCCCACTGTGTGTCTGATTGAGGGTATGACTTTTCCTTTTCTGCTAATCCCAAACCAACCACCTTGGGATTAAAACATCTAGAGGAGGTATCTTCTCTCTGTAATGAGCGTATCAAGACAGAATTCTCGTTCCTCTGTTTAGACCAATGTTGTGCGAGTTACTTCAAAATCAGATAATTATATTATCTAAATAATTATTCGATGTGTCAAAACTTGCTTTGTTTTGAAGTTACTCAACTCAGACGGATCATGTTTGACCTCCATGCTGACGGAAAAACGGAAAAATTGGATGATGTTCACACACATTTTTGGACCTTTTTGGGCTCTCCATAAAACTAGAGAGTCACTCCTGAATGAAGACGAACCCATAATGCTAAGAAGCCAGATAACACCACACACACACACCCCATGAGTCAAACAACGATAAAAATACCAGGATTTATAGTCTTATTTTACTGTAGGTGCAGCTAATTTTTAGCTTTCAATGCATTTCATTTCATGTCATTTCATGTCATAGAATAGAATAGTCCATCTGAACCTAGAAAAACTGATATAAAACTGGGTTTTTAGTTGGTATTTTCTCCAAAATCAACCCAGCCGCTCAGTTGTTCTATGCTGGATTTCGTTTGGAAGGATTTTGGTGAATAAAACCTGAACAGTGAACTGACTCTATTGAATTCTTCATTTTCATTTTTACATGTTTTTTTATTTTAAATATGGTCACTAGAGGAAGAAGGTTTGTAGTCTGTGACATGTCAGCTCCCCGTCCTGTTCTGTGGAACTGCTTTTCACTCCACTCGTGAATTTTCACACCATGTAACTGATCACTAAACCACAGCAGAGTCTAAATCCACGACGACGTTTATTATATATATTTTTTATTTCACCTGCTTTCACTTGGAATTCAGTTGAACATTCAATCTAACAAAAACTTAAATGTTTAAATCGTACAAAGAGCTTTTACATAAACAGAAAATAAGAAATTCAGTCAGACTTGCCGCCTGCTCTTATTCATTGTTAGCATTACAGGAATTTTTTTTTTATTTCACTGTGACATATAAATTAATTTGTATTAGGTATCATGGTAACGGATAAATACTTCTTCATAATTTCATTCAGAGTTCTTTCCTTGGAGCTTTAAGACTAACACTATATCATAACAAATGAAAACTTAAAGGTGAACATTCTTGCATAATAAAGATTAAACTCCAAAAGCAGGAAGGTAGTCTAGGGACACTCATTCAATAACAACAACAACAACAACAACAACAACAACAACAACAACAGCAATAATAATAATAATATTTATAACTATTTATATACTTATTTTTATTTATTATTATTATTATTATTATTAATAATAATAATAATAATAAAAAATAGTAATAATAATAATAATAAATAGTAATAATAATAATAATTATTATTATTATTATTAATAATAATATTATTATTAATATTATTTATATATGCATGAGTTTTACTAACATTGTGTGCTGGAGTGGATTAGAATCAATAAAGTAAATTAAAATTAAAAATCCTTCCTTGTTTGTTTGATTTTCTTTTGCAGTCCCTGTAGCTCCTTGATTTGCCGAGGTCTTTCCCCATTCTCCTAAATTTTTAGCCTAAAAACAATTTATTTTCCCTTGTTGTGTAAGTCATTATTCTTCTAAAGCTGTCTAAACATGGTAAAATGAAACTACATATTACAGTGGATGCACAGGTGTAGCCCAGGTCAGGTCAGATGAATTGAAACTTCATACATTCAGGAATATTTTTAACTCCTTAATTATGGCTTGTGATTTTCATCACTTTTATATCTTTTGCTGAGTTGTGCAGTCCTTGCTGCTAAAGATGGAGAGTAGGGGGTATTTCCATGCTTATACATACAATCATGGTTTATTATCTGAAGACGAGTCCTGACTGCAGCTCAGATGACAACACTGACCTGAAAGCTATGCGGTCAGGCTACTCCTGCTACCACCTGGCAAACTGAGTCAGCATATGCGTTAGCATAGAGTAATAGAGTTGTCCTGCCTTCCTCTTCCTCTCTGGGTCTTCGTCAGGCTGAAGGCTTTCACGTGCAGACTTCCTGTTGTGTTCAGATCAGGTCTTGCGTCCCGCTGCTGTCTCTCCTGCTGTGTATTAGCATGAGATCAGACTCCCTTGTGATGCTGCCCACATTACAAAATACCCATTTCCACCTCTGATTGTCCCTCTGTGGTCAAAGAAGAGACAGAGGAAGTAGAGTTTCGTGTGGGGAAGTGGGGGGATATCTTGGTTGTACTCTTTTCTCTTAGAGAAATTACATTTTAATCTAGTTTGCACATCAAGAGCCTGGATAGCTCAGTCGGTAGAGCATCACACTTTTTTTTAAAATGAGGGTTGAAGTTCCTGTCCAGGCGGGATGTTTGAATAACTTCCCTTTGGGATTATGAAAGCATTCAGTTATTAACACACTGATGAAGCTGTTGCTTCAAATTCTGCATTTACTGACTTCATTCTCCTTGATTCAGTCATGCATAACCCAAGTCTGATGACACCACTTGATGAAAAGTGATGAGATGTTGTTTTATTCTTCATTTTAAAGTACCGGTAACTGTATTTTTTTTTAAATATTTGACTTATTATTGTTTGGTTAGGGCAACTGTAGCCACCTAGCTGTTGTGGATTAAACTAAACTGATCATTTTCTATATTTACACCCAGCAAATTTCTGTAAAAGCTGCAGGTCCATGCAATAAAGCACCAAAGTCTAAAGTGTGTTTCAAATCAGTTTCCTTAAAGTGGTTCAGTTGGCATATACTGAATATAAAATAATACATCTACGATCAAACCGCTCGACTTATTTACAGATTTTGGAAGCAGGAGAACAAAACGGAGAGGAAGTCTTTGTGTCGTCATCTGATTTGAGTAGAGTTTAAAGACTTTTACTGACTGAAGTGAAAATGAAGAGAGATAATTCGTTGGTGTCTGCAGTGGGGGAGATAAAGGTGAACTTCCTTTAGCAGCAGGGTAATTAACATGTGAAGCAGGCCTGGAGGGGGCCACAGAGATCTGTATACATGTGAATGAAGGGGGGGTGGGGGTGAGAACGGAGGAGCAGGAGATAGGAGACATTCGCCAAACACAGCTTTTACCCGTAATTCACAGATATGACAGACACATATAAATTAACTCTGTTAAGTAATTTTAAAAAAATCACTTTAAAACTGAAAAAAAAAGCAGGAAAGATGTCCAAATATGGGCATTTAAATATCTTCCACATACCTTTATGATTGTTCTCTTAAATTAGTTTAACATATTTTATTAAACATATTTTTCTTTCTCATGACGTGACACTTCCGACACAGCTCCCGCTCCAGGACTCCCGTTCCTTCTTCCTGATTGGTTGAACGTTCAAGGCAGCGATCCAGAGGGGGAGGAGCTTCGGGAGCCTCGAACACCGCGTCAGCTGAGAGCGTGAAGAGGTGAGCGCCGGGTAGGAGAAACACGCTCCTCGGTTCCTCTGGTGGAATCATTATCACCCAGACAGGATTCTATTGAAATGATTTTTATTATAGTTTTATTTTGAGACTGTAGAGGAAAAACCCTTCATATAACAGTTTTATTATTTATACATCTATTTCTACCTGCGGTATAATGAGGTGGACGCAGCTGCTCAGGTGAGTTTGGAGCCGGAACAAAGTGTAAAAATAAATAAATAGATGAAATTGAGCCTTGAGTGGATGTTGCACGAGTGTTTCCTCGTGTAATTTGCTGGTTCGTGTGAATAAAGTTGTGTTTTTATAATTCCAGGACGTTGTTGGCAGCGATGTGTCTCCTCTCCAATGAAGCAGGAACATCTCCAGGTGTGTTTCAGTCACCTCAGTGATTTCTGCACATTATTTTAGTTGATTTTAAAATAACGTGAATAGTATTCTTTTGAGTTAGTCTTAACTATGATCAGATATTATTGCTTAGATAAGTAAAAAAAATTTAAAATGACAGATGTACTGAAGTCTGTATTTCAAGGAAAGAAACTAATGTTCATGTTTTGGTCTGAATTTCTTCTCATTGTTGATGTTTTCTTTCTCAGATTGTGTGGGGGATGAATGCAGTAGCCCCCCACCCTCCTCTTCATCCACCTCTGTGCCACCCGCTTCACCAGCAGTCGTCAAATTTAAGCAGCCTTCTCAGGACTTCTTGGATCAGTTGACCCAAGTGAGCCCATCGAACAGCGGCGACCGCAAACACCGAGACTCCAGCGCCGTCCTGCCCTTCATTGGACTCACAGGCAGTAAGTTCACACTCAAGTGTGTGTGTGTGTGTGTGTGTGTGTGTAGAGATGGAGGAGGTGTAGGGAATCCATCACTTATCCACCATCTGACTGATCAGCTAAAGAAAATACAATAAAAACATGCAGCAGGAAAAATATGGAGGGGGAAAAAAAAGAAGCGATAAATTATCCTTACCTCCACCCCCTTGAAAAAATTAAAGAATTCAGATGAAACTATGGAAAAACAGACAGTTTTTGTTTTGAAAATCCTGTAAAATCTGACACATATATATTCAAATAATTTTGTTTTTTATTCATTTATTTCAGGCAAGGCAAGGAAAAAAAAAATTAAATAAGCAAAAAAAATAAGCAAAGCACATAACTCAACAATACAATTTTGCCTGAAAAAGAGTGGGAAGAAGAAAACTTATTTAATCCCACCCCCAGTTGAGCTCTTAAAAGTGGTTTTATTTAATTGCACCACTTGCTTCCCCTTCCATCTGCAGCCGCTTGTGGCTTAGTTTTTAGTGTGTTTGTTATTTTTCACGTTTGTTCAGACTCTCGGTGTTTGTCTGCTGATGTGAAGCAGAGGACGACAGGAATGTGTCTGCCAGATGGAGATTCTGGTTTATCTCACAGAGGCAGGCGGGACGAGGTCCAACCTGAGGTCTGAAGGCCCTTCGGTTGCATTCAGCCGGTTGGACAGATCCTGAAACAAACATTACAAAGGAGCCGAGATGATAAGAGCCTCTGAAAGGAGAAATTAAGTTTTAGATGCTGTGGAGAAAATATACCCGAAGGAAATCTGATGGTCGATAAGGAACTGAATGCAGAAACAACTGTTGTGCATACGTCTGTAACCCCTTGACATCACAGCTATTGGTCGATTTTTTTTTTTTTTTCATTGGTGCAACTAAATTCTATTTATTTTACCGTATGAATTCATTTTATACAAGCTGGCAGCCAAATCAATGTTGAATTCTGCATTCGGTTTCACCGGGCGTCTCTAAACTTTGCAGGTGCTGAACAAAGTCGCAGCTGCTGTAAGAACGGGGGGACCTGCATCCTGGGCAGCTTCTGCGCCTGTCCTCGGTTCTTCACGGGGAGGAGCTGCGAGTACGACCAGCGCGTCAGGTAAACAACTGTTTACACTCGGCTTTAGTGGCAGCAGATGAATGCTGGATTTTTATGGTCTGTTATTTAACTCTGCTCCAAATTTTTGCTTTTCCGTTGGCTTAAAGTCTATCCTGTTCATCACGCCGGCGGGTCCAGATCAGTGTTTTTGACTTTGGTATTTTTTCTAGAAACTGTGGTTCAATACCTCATGGTGAGTGGGTTCAGAAAGGATGCTCCTACTGTCGCTGTGGTTACGGAGCTCTGCACTGCTTCCCTGACGTCTTCCACAAAGATTGCAGTAAGAGAAACTTTTCACCATTTCTGTTGTTTGTTTGCATCCGTGGTGCGTTCAGAGTGATGAAAACATTCACATGTTTTTTACCTAATGAAATATTCTCCTTTAGTCCATATTTGTTTTTACAAAAACAAATTTATTTTCCACACACATATATTGGGGGGGGGGGGATATTTAAAAAGAAATATTTAATTGAATTAAAATTAAATTAAATAAAATATTTGTTTTTACAAAAACAAATTTACTTGCCACACACAAATATGGGTAAAAAAAACAAATATTTAATTTAAAATTAAATTTAAATTTAATTTAATTTAAAATTAAGGATTTGTTTTTACAAAAACAAATTTATTTTCCACACACAAAAGAAATGTCTCATCCCCCGATCTGTCCCCAAGTAACGCCTATAACTAACAAGGTGAACAATCGTCAAATTATTGAATCGTCTGCATACAAACACACTCATACTAAATTCACACATTCGTGTATGTAGGCTCATACAAATGAATACAGACCACTGTCTGAGGCAGGTCTTTTTTTATTTTAATTTTATTTTTGTACACTGTTTGCGTTATCAAATGTAGACGTGCTGATGTGTGTTCATCTGACTGAGCTTTATTTGGCGGCCTATCAGTGGGCTTCACTGGTTCTCATCTCTGAAAGTGTGCCTCTAAATCCAAACCTCTTTCGGCGTAGAAAATCGCTGCGAATCCATTCCACCATTCCGGTTCTTTCCACTCTGTCCTCTTACCAGCGACTTTGTTTGAGGTGCAGATGAGCCATCGACGCCCAGCAGTCGGTGTGAAAAGCAGTCGTTCAGAGTAAAAACCCCTGGAAGTGTAAGCTCAGCTCTGGATGGGACAACGCCCCCGCCCTCTCATTTACAATTTTGAAGAACCTTTTGTTCTCACCTCCCACCTCTTCTCACCTTTTCCTATGTTTTATTCATGGTCTTTAAGAAGCTCCAGGTTGTTACCTACTGGTTGTACTTGGGACTCATTCTGTGAGTGTGATTTGTCTCAAAGGAGAGACAATAAACAATGTTCCACCGACTTGCATGAAAATCTGTTTTGTGTAATCCTGCTAACAAACAAACAAACTATCAAACACCTTTAGATTATTGTGAGGAGGTCGTGATCTGATGAACTTTGTTTTTCTCTACTCCAGGTGACTCGGATGAGGTGCGCTGGTATCGCTCGTCCGCCATCAGGGCGGCTCAGACGGGATGTTTGCTCTACCTCACACTTTTCCTCCTGCTTCTCCTCCTCTGAGGTTTTTTTTTTTATACATATATATATATATATATATATATATATATAAAATTTGGACGGTGGATACAAATATAAGGATTTCTGGTGAACCACCCATCTGTGGACTTCTTCTCAAGCTGCTGCTTCAGGACTTCAAAGAAGTCTCCAAAACTTGGATTTCTTAAAAAACATTTTTAAAATATTTATTGTATGTTGCTGTGGAGGAAGGAGCGAAAAAAAAAAAAAAACCTCCAAAACTGGAAATAGTTGTAGAACAAGTTTTCTTTCAATAAGACTTCAGGTTGTGAAAGCAGGTTTTAAACTGGACCAGGTTGTGGTTTTATGGAGACACGCATGAGGACTCTGAACTATAACCGGAATATAAAAGATACTGGACGCCACCGATCAACTGGATATTTATACAACTCTACCAACACAGCTTTTCTCAAATTTCAAAACAAGTCTTTTTTAATATATACTGTATATACATATATATATATTAATGTATATGGTTTTCTTCTACTGGAATCTCTTCTCAAGAAACAAATTTATGTGACGGAAAGTTCTTTTTGTCGCTTCAGGTTCCATGACTGATTTTTATCCTCTGTGAAAGAAGATACGAAGTTGACTGTATCTTCTTTCTTATTTGCACAAACTGTGTTCTGATGTGATATTTTGTCTTTTAATATAAACATTTACTGATCATGAAATTCTTATGTTGAATTGTGTTTTTGTTGTTGGTTTTTTTTACACATTTAAACCATTAAGTATCACAATAAAGAGACATATTGGCAAGCTCTTAGAAATAAACACATATATATCTTTACATTATCATTCAAACAATATAAAAAAATAAACCGAAGGCAGTCGTCCTTTCCCCGTAAAGCTTCTCCCTCTTATCTGACGCGTTGGTGGAGCTTTCCTCCTCTCTCTTATCTGCAGACTTTATTGATGAGGTTGCTGTTGATTATCAGCTGCTCTTATCTTAAGCAAACACATCAGCTGTTGTTCTGCAGTCTGTCGAGCTGCCAGCCGCTGCAACTCACAGCTCTGGAATTAAAGATGGCTTAACTTTGAGAAAGTTCAATCAAATTAGGTGTAATGACATTTCTTTTTCTATTAGGCTGGTATTCATTGGATGTCTAGTAACCTCGAGTAACCATACGTATATGGAGAAGATGCAATAAAGATGAAACTTAATCAGATATTTACTTTGAAAAATCACACCTGAGTAGAAATAAACATTACCTGTGTGGGGGGGATGTACCTACAGCAATTGAAATAAATCACCAGACAAATGATAATCTGCATTCAAATTCAAGTCTGTAATTTATTACAATTGGTTTTTTTTTTTTTTAGTTTTAGTTTTTAGTAAAAAAAGAACAATGTCAAAATTGTAAAAGAAAATACCCTGTTTTCTTTGCTGATAGAACATCTTTCAAAGGAACGGTTTCCTCTAGAACAGAAATGTTGAAACCTATTTAAAATCCATGCTTGTGGAAATATTCTCTAATTTGTGTATTATAATTTGAACTACATGACCGAGCATGAGTTTAAATACAGAATACAAAAACACAGAAATCTGTCTGAAATCTGCCCTCAAGGGAGCCTGATGAATTGCTAGCATTGATAAAATGAGGTGGTAAGTTATACTAGTGCTGTGTTTCTATAAATTTGTTTGTTGTTTTTCATAGTTTTGTGGACATTAACGAGTTAAAAATAAATTGCAATGATTCAATGAATGGTTTTATTTTCTTATTTGACCAGTTATTCAAAATATTTAATTTAGTACCTTTAGTACCTACTTATGTACCTTGTCCTGTCTTAAGGAAACCCTGAATTCTACTTCATACCCTTTACAGTGGAAGACATTTGAGCAGAATTAAGTTCAAATTATTGTTGGTGTGACCCACTGACACAATTCAAGTTCTTAAAATTCAGGTTTTTCAAATTAATTGCCCACCCCTGGTCTATACACACAGTATAGCTGCATTAAAGCAGCATCATGTCTAGAATAACACGATGGTAGCTAGAGGAAGTAGGAGTGATGAGGTGGAGGATGTGTATAAGGAGAACAGGAAAAATGGATATCAGGGTTTATTGAGAAGGTTTAATCCCACAGTAATCAGAATGTAATCTCTCCATTGTTAAACCAGCTAATTCTATATTACAACGGGGTTTAGCAAAAGTGATCTGATTGGGCAGAGATCAGGCGCTGTTTGTCCTTCTGTGGTTCAGCTGGAGGTTTCCCACTGACTTATTGTCCACTCTTAAACATGCTGGCATCCTTGATCCAACCAGCAGGACAGGGTTTCAAGACACTTTTTTTTTTTTTTAGATTTGTTTCCATTGTAATGAAGTGTGAGGTAATGAATCCTGGTGAGCTGCGCTGGATGCTGTGATTGTCCATCTCATCAGGAGATCTAGACCTGCAGGTCGGAGTCAGAGGAGTCTCTGGAGATTGAGCAGCAAGAGATTGAAGCAGATTTAACAGGCTTAAAGCCAACGGGAACAATAGAATGAATTCTATCCTGTGTTTCCACATTCCACATGACTTCAGTGAGATCTTCTGTGGGGTCACTACAGACACCTAAACGTCCCATTTGTAGCCTGAACATGAGGTTAGCAACATGCCCTTCCCACTAGTGCACAGCAAACACACAAGAAGGGATCAATACAACAAGGGGGAAACAGTGAGAGTGTGTTTTCCTTATCTTCCCACTTCACATGCTGATAGCAGTGCCATGCAGGTTTGGACCCCAGAGCAGCTGTGATTGGCTCTTGGATGACACCTACAGGCCACGTACTGCAACTACAGTGTCCCCTGATTGGTCTAAACCCCGGAAGTGAAACGTGTGTAAAGTAATAAGAACGATTGAGTCTTGGTCTGTTTTCTGACAATATGACAACATGTAAGATGTGAGAGAGTGTTTGGATTAAGTTTTGTGAAAATTAAGGGTATGTATGTAATATTTTGAATAAAACAACAAACCAATATTTTGTATGTGCATGGAGGACTTGGTAAAGTTTATTTTGTTTTACAGTTAAACCATGGACTTTATTATTTACTTTACATTTTTTAAAGAAAGTCAAAAATGGACCAATTTGTTGTTTGTACAAGTTTTCCACCTCTTTCACTTTGATAAAGCTCAATTTAATAACACACACAATGTCACCTTCAGTTGATAAATACTTACACAAATAAATAAATGAATAAAATATAGATGGAGAGATCAGTTCATTTTTCCAACACACACATATTTAGATATATATATTTTTTAGTAATTATTGAAATGATCCACAAGAGGGGCAAATTTCCTAGTTCTCAGCAAAATTATGCGCCATTTTCTGACTGAGGGTGTGGTCAAGCCAGCGGGGGTCAGCAGCACTGGAACATGTTGTACGGCTGGGGGGAGAACACTACTTCAGTTCTGATCTGGATTGTTTGTGTCAGGTTCAACAGTTTGTCGTCAGGAACTGCACCAAGTGATGTCTGGCTGGAGGCCTCAGGAGGGTGAAAGACTTCCAGGTGTGGTATATTCACAGTTCAGCCCATTTTAAATAGAACCATCAGAGCCTGGATAGCTCAGTCGGTAGAGCATCAGACTTTTAATCTGAGGGTCCAGGGTTCAAGTCCCTGTTCAGGCAGAAAACTTTTTTTGGGGTCCACTAAGTCTTGGATTGTGGACCAGATGTCGCCGGTTCAAGACTGTGCACCAAAAACATTTGTATCACGAGCTGGCAGGGAGAGGCATCAGCTCACCTCCCGAGCACTACCGAGGTGCCCTAGAGCAAGGCACCGTCTCCTCCACAAGCTGCTCATTTGGGGTGCACATTTGGAGATGAACTTTATGTTTATTCCTCCGTCAGGCAGTTCAAAACCATTTTACCTCATATGGTCTGAACACGTAGCATGAATTAAAAGTGGTAACATGAAGCGCCACTACGAAACAAAGCACAGATCTTTTGCGCAGAATTATCCCCTGAAGTCCGAGCTCAGGGCAAAATGACTGAGTAAAATGCAAACGAATGTTCACTAAAGGCATGGTGGAGTTTGGGGCAACATAAAACATCTTTTAGTGATGGGACAGTTGTGAATAAGTGCTTAAAAGCTGTTGTTGACCCATCGCTCATGACGGTAGGAACGAAGATTGAACGGTAGATGGAGAGCTTTGCCTCTTGGCTTAGCTCCCTTTTTGTGACAACAGTGCGGTAAAGCGACTGCAATACCGCTCCTGCTGCCCCAATTCTCCGTCCAATCTCACGCTCCATTGTTCCCTCACTCTGAACAGGACTCCAAGATACTTAAACTCCTTCACTTGTGGAAGGACCTCATCTCCCACTCGGAGAAGGCAGTCCACCGGTTTCCTGCTGAGGACCATGGCCTCAGATTTGGAGGTGCTGATCCTCATCCCTGTCGCTTCACACTCGGCTGCAAACCGGACCAGTGAGTGCTGCAGGTCACAGGCCGATGATGCAAACAGGACCACATCATCTGCAAAAAGCAGCAATGCAATCCTCAGGCCATCAAACTGTAACCCTCCTCACTGCGACTACGCCTCGATATCCTGTCCATGAAAATCACGAACAGAATTGGTGATAAAGCACAGCCCTGGCGAAGGCCAACAGCTACTCGGAACAAGTCCGACTTACTGCCGAGAACACGAACGCAGCTCTCACTTTGGGCGTACAGGGATTGGATGGCCCTGAAGAGAGGCCCCCTCACCCCATACTCCCGCAGTACCTCCCACAGTATATCCCTGGGGACCCGATCGTACGCCTTCTCGAAGTCTACAAAACACATGTAGACTGGAAGGTCATACTCCCAAGCCCCCTCTAGGATCCCTGCGAGAGTGAAAAGCTGGTCCGTTGTTCCACAACCAGGATGGAACCCACATTGTTCCTCCTCAATCCGAGGTTCGACAATTGGCCGGACCCTCCTTTCCAGCACCTTGGAGTAAACTTTCCCAGGGAGGCTGAGGAGTGTGATGCCCCTGTAGTTGGCACACACCCTCTGGTCCCCCTTTTCAAAAAAAGGGAACCACCACCCCAGTCTGCCACTCTTTCAGCACTGTCCCTGACTTCCACGCAATGTTAAAGAGGCGTGTCATCCATGACAGCCCCTCAACACCCAGAGCCTTCAGCATTTCTGGGCGAATCTCATCAACCCCCGGGGCTTTGCCACCGTGAAGTTGTTTAACTACCTCGGTGGCTTCGCCCCGAGAGATTGACTCGGATCCCCCATCATCCTCCAGCTCATCCTCTGCAACAGAGGACGGGTCAGTTGGGGTAGTTGGATTCAGGAGTTCCTCAAAGTGTTCCTTCCACCGACCGACAACCTCCTCAGTCGAGGTCAAAAGTGTTCCATCCTTGCTGTATACAGCTTGGATGGTCCCCCGTTTCCCTCTCCTGAGGTGTCGGACAGTCCTCCAGAACAAATTTGGTGCCGTCCGATAGTCCTTCTCCATGGCCTCTCTGAACTCCAACACACTCTGTTTTGCCTCCATCACAGCCGAGGCTGCAGTCCTTCTGGCCTGTCGGTACCCTGCAACTGCTTCAGGAGTCCCCAGGGACAACACGCCCCTGAAGGCCTCCTTCTTCAATCGGACGGCTTCCCTGACCACCGGGGTCCACCACGGTGTTCGAGGGTTACCGCCCCATGAGACCTTGAGACCACAGCTCTCAGTTGCAGCTTCAGCAATGGAAGCTTTGAACATCGACCATTCAGGTTCAATGTCCCCAGCCTCCACTGAAGTCACTGAAGTCACTGAAGTCAAATGGTGACACTTTCATGTATTTTAGATGTATTCCACATAACATTGAATATTTCAGGGTTTTTTCTTTTAATTTTGTTAATGATGGCTTACAGTTCATGAAAATTAAAAATCAGATATCCCTAAATATCAATGAATGATTTACAATGCAGAAAAGTCAAATGTTGTGCAATAATATGCACAACAAATAGAGTTCAGCTATATGGATGATAATTTTGCTTTTTCATTGATGTTTACGTCCCCCTGTTGACCCTTGTGGCAGCAATTAAACAAGATACAATGACTAAACTTGGTGGAACGGTGGCGCAGTGGGTAGCCCTGTTGCCTCACAAGGTTCCAGGTTCAAGTCCTCTTTGTGTGGAGTTTGTATGTTCTACCCGTGGCTGTGTGGGTTCTCTGGCTTCTTCCCATCTCCAAAAACCTTCCGTTGCTTGTAAGTCAGCTGGGATAGGCTTTAATAACTCCTGTGACCCACAAAAGCAGAGCAAGTGGTCGAGCGGTAGTAGCTCAGTCCACTAAGTCTTGGACTAGGGACTGGAAGTTGCTCGTTCAAGACCCATATCGGGCAAAAATTTAAACATGTTAGCTCAGAGTGGGAGGTGTCAGCTCACCTGCCAAGGTGCCCTTGAGCAAGGCACTGTCCCCTATATACATATTATATTTATATATGCGCGCAACTAATGTGTTAGAGTGGTCTAATGGTAATCCCCCAGGGGGATCAATACAGCTAATTAAAATTAAAAAAGATGAATGAATGAATGGTTAATTGCTGTAGTTGCTATTACAGCAACCCCTATAGTTGCAGTTCCTCATCACCATGACGCAGCAGGAGTCAGGTGATTGGTGGACATTGGTGGTGCTGTCAGAGGATTAAAGGTGCTTCATGATGATGTTTCTATGTTCTTCTTGACTTTCAAACCAGCTCCCTGCTTCTTCCATCGTAGCAGGGAGCTGGAGCCTATCCCAGTCTACTGGGGGTGTGAGGCAGGGGACACTCCAGGTGTGACGCCAGTGGACCGCGGAGCCACATATACACACACAGGCAAACGGCAGGGATGTCAAACTCATTTTCACCGAGGGCCACATCAGCATAATGATGTAACTTATAAATGTAACTAAATGTAACTCAATATAATGTAAAATAAGTGTAACTACTCCTTAATTTTTTTAAATAACTCTGAATGTATTACTTATTCAAGTTAGAAACATTACAGTTGCACAGAAAAAAAATGTTTGTTTCTCTGTTATAACATAAATCATTTTAATTTGTCAGGTAATGATAAAAACCCACATAACTCCATCAATGAAGGATCAAATTATCCAAGCGACTAAATAAAAATCACTTTAGGACATTAACTTTGTTCAAAATGTTTTTGTCAAAGTTAAAATGGGCTTAATTATTGCATTGTGTGAAATGTTGTTTTTGGTCAAAGCACACTTTTGACCTATTTATATTTAGAAACTGACCTTTTATGCTCTCATGGGCCACATATAACGATGTGTCGGGCCACATTTGGCCCCCGGGCCTTCAGTTTGACACATGTATATTATATATAAATGTGTATACATACAATATATAGTATATTATTTTCAAAGGTCAGGCATTTCTTTTATTATAATAAGTAAAATTAGTTAAAACACTGAATAAAAAAAGTTATGTAATCGTTGTAACTGTTGGTCTTTAGTACAAAAAAAAAAAAGAAACACTGACCCTGCCGTGACCCCTCTCGGCTTCCGTACGTGTGAGCTACACCAGTGACGTCACGCCCCGTCGTTAGTCCAGCTCGGTTCAGGTCAGGCGAGCCGTGGGTTCTCCCCGGAGGCGAACGGGACTAAAACCGGACCGGAGGCGGGTTTATCCGGGACGCTGGAGTTCACCGTCGGAACCGGGGCTCGTTCTGTTTCCGTCAGCGGGAGATAAGCGCGAACCGACGGGGCGGAGCGACGCGGAGCCGCCGATAACGTGACGTCGTGACGCGGGTCCGTCCGGCTGCCGCTCCGCTTGTGTTTATCACTCCGCTGCTAGTGAGCAGGGTCCCCCACCGACTGATCGTGGGACCCGATCCGGAGCCTGATCAGGGGGAGCGATGATGGAGCGGAAGAAGACGGACTGTCCGGCTCTGCCGCCCGGATGGAAGAAAGAAGAAGTGATCAGGAAGTCCGGGCTGAGCGCCGGAAAGAGCGACGTCTACTACTACAGGTAGGTCACACTGATCGATCCGTCATCGATCGGTCCGGTGCCAAGGCAACGCCAAACTGGTGATCGATCACTCTTCCTGTCAGCTTCCTGTCAGTAGAGACTTTTTTTTTCTGATCAAAACAACTTCATACAACATGATTACAGATATTTACTTAAAGATATTCACACAAGGTGTATTCAGAGACATATTTCTGAATTTAAGTTCTTTATTTTACCAGCATCAATGACTGATTTCTTCTTGATCTAGAGTCAAATTTAAGATCAAGATGTTCTCCATGAATCTGAAGCAACCCGCAATCAGGGAAATGTAGTTTAATTACGGACAAATTTATCGTCCCCTGTTCCAGGTCAACAGATATTTCATTTTTAAGGAGTTTATGATGAGTACATGCTGGATCTACAGAAAACAGCTCTCCCATTAAATGTCTGACATAACGAATATAATTTTGTCAGGATTCCTATGAATGGATTCTGATGACATGTTGAAGAAGTAGAGTCAGACGTGAGGTAGAATTCATTTTTTCATTCCATTTAAATCTTTTTTAAGGTAGTATTTACCATGGTTGGATCAGCTGGAGTACTGAGATTGTTACTCCTAACATCACAGATAATGTTGACAAATCCTGAATATTTAAATTTAATGGGTTTTAACTGCTGATTCAGGTAGATTTTAATTTGAACAAGCCTTCTAATCCTTAAGGAAAACCACCATTATTTATTATTTTAATTTCCAGAATGAGTAATGTGATTCTAAATCCTTGGGGCAGGATTTCATCGTCACGGAGTCAAATTCTGAGGGTCGGTTTTAAGAGCGGTGACCTAATGGAGAAACTGCTTTGGTGGAGGTTTTCACTCTGGGAACGCCGTCTAGTTTGAGCTGTAATTTTCCGCCAAAGTCAGTGATCCCAACTTAGAAGCCTGGTGGAAGCTTTGGTCTACAGTCAGAGCCAAGTTCCACCAACATTGGTGATTAGAAAAACATTCTTTTGGTGCAAGTTATTCAGCTAAAGTGTTTGATTTGAAAGTGTTTGACTCCAGTCCAGGGACGAACTGTGGACACTCTCCCTTTATGTCGCTGATTATTCCAATCAGTTTGCTGACGTGATTATAAATGTAGTGAATTATTGATCATAGACGTTACTTCTGGACGTCCATTTATATCATAATAAAAAAAAAAAATACTTGAGGTCTTAGACACAAGTTTGTGTCATTGATCAGTGACCTGAAACAAGGATGAGCCGTAGCCTCATTACATTTGCTGTTCACTCATACGTTCCTTGTTGTTTGGTCAACTAATTTAGCATTTTAAACATTTATTATATGGTTCTCTTAAACAGTGCATTGTGAATAAAAAGCAATTAATTCATTCATTAATTATTTGAAATTCATGGAAAAATCAGAATTGTCACTTGACTTATGGGTGAGTTGTTTTTACCTGTTTCCTAGAAATGTCGCCCCCTGCAGTCAGTGCAGTACTTACTGTGCTATACGTAGTTTGCACAGAGCAACACAATGTCATTACTATCGTTCAATCATTATATGTCATTTTTCCACTAAATTCCTTGTCTATACGGACATCATGCAAAAACATTCCAATGCAGACCCCTCTCTGGAACACTGGACATGACCATGGGGGGTCAAGGGCGAGACAGATCGTGATCTGAAACAGGAAGTCGGGAAGAAATGAGGTGTCGCTGAAAACGTAGCAGTGTTAGAATATAAGAAGTGATGGTTGGTAAATAATGGACCATCTTAAGAGAGAAAAGGATTGACTTTTCCTTTCCTTCATCCAGATAGTAGAGTGGGTGCTGTTAGTACCCCTACTGTTGTGGGCAGAATGCACCTCTACTCTGACTTCACTTCATTTCCACCGAGCAATGGGGTGGAATTAAGGTTCAGCTACCCTGCCTTGAGTCGGCTGTGCAAATGGGTCTATTTTTATCCGTGTATATCGGAGTGGTCATTGGGTGTTGGGTTTTAAAATAAGGTGTGGTCAGGTGCATTGTTGGTACAGTGCCATGTTGCAGCAGCAGGAAATGACTTCGCCATCTACTAACAAAACCTCTCTCTGCTATTTAAAGGACACCAGAGACCGGTCAGTGTGGGCGGGCCCTAAACCCGCCCACACTGTGACTGGTTGAATTCCTGTTACCCCCAAAAAAACACCTCTGAACTGTGTCAGCCCAGTTTATAGACCCCGCATGAAGTCAAAGACTGCGACTGAAAGATACCTGATGTTCCCATAGTTCTTTAGTTATCTGACTGCCGCACAAAGTGTTGGTGTGTCTCCATTATTGTATTTGTACATTTTACCAGAGGCAATGCACATGTATGGTGCATAAATGTGTTAATAATGTACAGAATATTACAGCATATTAGCCACTTAGAAAATCAGAGCATTTCTGCAAGCAGACATGTTGAACTGCCAGAATATCAAATGCAGCCGTCTGCAGACATTGGTCCTCCAAACCTGATGTGATTTAATACTACAGGAAACACTAAGAGGTGACTTAGAACCACAACAGCACAATCAAAAATCAGATTTGATCAGGTTGCCTTCCGATCTGATCAAATCTGATTTTTGATTGTGCAGTTGTGGTTTATAACTAAAAGTACACAACTCATCAAATTCTGTGGATTTGTCACACAGATTTGAGGGAATGTCATCTCCAGATATTTTAATATATAAAGACGTGTTAAACCAAATGCAAATCCAAATTTTGCTCTGCGGTTGAACCGTGCCATGTCCCATGTTCCAATATTTCATGTTCTGCACTTTCTGTCCCTCCAAGTTCTGCGGTCATATCGGGAGTGCAGTTCCTTCATATTCTTCTGATAAAAGTGTAGCTTGTATCTGTAGACTCTTCCTCTTCCACGCCCTAAATCTCATGATATAATAAGTGATTCAAAGAAAGCAGCGTGACACAAAGACGGCAGAGCGACGTGTGTGGACGAGTTAGTTTTCATGGAGAATTTTGATTGACAGTAATCCCTCGCACATTTGTGCATCAACACATGTGACTTCACCTCACTGCGGATTTTTAGTAGGTAGTCACGTGATATCGTACGCGCATTCTATTGGCTGACGGCATCTGGAAGTGCACTAAGTTCCCTGAGTCTCGGACTTCCTTCAGACAAAAAAGTGCTTTAAACAGTCAATAAGAAAAGTTAATACAGATAGAAAGTGGTTTAATATCAGTATGGGGAGGTTTTATAAACGTTTAAATTACCATGAATAATAAGATAAATAGTTTGTCACTATATTGCGGAATTCGTTATTCGCGTGTGTTTCCTGGAACGCATTAACCACGAGTACCGAGGGGGCACTGTAATATACATTTTTTCATGTTTACATTTCATATGTTTGAGGTCATTCCTCTAACACAAAATTAAAATTGATTCTAAAATACCATATTTGATATTTATTTACTGTCTCATTTGATGTTCTCCTGCTTCTGTGTGCTGGGACTTTGCTTGACTCATCTCAGAGAGATTTGAAGAGTTGTACTCGTCAAATAAACTTTATTTTCTGCTCATGTAACATGGTATCATCTCTTATTATTATATATTGAGAAGCTTGACTTTATTTTTGTAAATGTCTCACAATCAGAAAGGAAGTGAATATTATGTACCTTGATCTGAACCCTCCTCAAAATCTAACGTCTTCCCAGTCCAAAGGCCAACCCTCTATAAAATTCAAACTAATAAGATCATCGGTCTGATGGAGGGAATGATGAGGAAGTTACAGCACTAGGTTTGTAATTTTTCTTCATATCTCCAAACAACATGCCAGCATTCAACAACCTCAGTAACATCAAACCTCACATAAATCACATTCGCGATCACTCTTTTGTATTTCTCCATGTTCCGTATCTTCACCAACCACTGCTGTGTTAGCTCGCTGAGGAAATGATGTCACTCCCGGTGCAGGCCTGCGGTGACGCCACAGAGCCGTCATGTGTTCCCAGAGACTGTCTTCACTTCCTGTTGATCAGCGGTGGAGGTGCGGTGCAATCACATTACTGACTCAGTCAGAAATGTCTGAGCACCATCACATCCTGAACCTTTAAACACGACGGAGATCGGTTCACACTCGCCTTCACTTCCAGTTTGCTTTGTAATGTGACTCATCAGTTCCAGTAAGGAGACCAGTCAGCAGATCCTCTTACTGGAAGAGCAGAAAACCCCACTGAGGCTCTGCTGGTTCCATTTAAACAAGCTGGTGTTGTTCACCAGGTGCTTCATTCAGACACACGTTTAGTTGTCACGTGTGGTTCAGACGATGTCGATTGTCGTCTCAGGAGCCAGTGTATCATTGTGATTTTTCAGTGCAATCACACACACACACACACACACACACACACACACACACACACACACACACACACACACACACACACACACACACACACACACACACACACACACACACACACACACAGGAACATGTTCACACTGACCTACATGTCACAGCTGAACGACTTTTTTTTCTGCTCTGGCACATCTATCTTTGTGAAGACCAGTTTCACTTTTACACCATTTTTACATTCGTGCCTCCTCTCAGAAGCGTTGTCTTCGCTGACATTACCTTCCTGTCTTTCTCTGGTTGTTTATCTGTTAACTAGGATTACACAAAAAACTACATGATGGAGTTTAGATAAAGGGTCAACCAGTCTAACAATGATTACCTACAGAATATGATTCCAAATTGTAGTGATACTATGAGACTAGTACCGGGGTAACATGGGACTGCTAGTGGTGGGGGATTACATCATGGTGAAAGCTGAGCTGCCTTGGTGTAGGTTGTTTCTCTGAGTGTGGTCTGGTTAAGACATTTGTCATAGACGGAGGACATTTGACCTTTTCAATGAGACTTAGGGGACGTTCACACGCTAACATTTCTACCCAAAATACAAACTTTACTTGCATTTTGGCCATTCCTTTATATAAATACGGCGTTTTGGGGTCCTGAAATGAGATATTTTTGAAAACGGGCTGCCATAGCATTGCCATGGAAACGGGCAAAATGCAACTCCCTTGGTATCGATGTCATGACAGATCTATTAGTTTTCCAAGCATATTTGCATACATAAAAAGAACTCAAAGGACTCTATGAACAAATATAATAAAACCTACAGGTTTTTAGATTACCAGTTAAGGCTGCCATGTTCTGGCCTGGCATGAGTGCTCCAGCATTTTCAGTTATTTTGGTTGATTCGTATGTTTAGGGATCATTTTGAATTGGGAGCTGATCAAAATTTTAAGACCAGCTGAAAATTTGCAAGAATTCACATTTAGCACTGTTGGATCTTAACAAGGTTCTAGGTAGTGCTTCAAAATGCTAAAAGAAGAAATGGGAGTGAGACAAAATTTTTTTTAAATAAGCTATTTATTGCAAACAACCATTAAACGAAAATAAGCTCTTCATTAGCTGATCAAAAGTTTAAGACCACGGCCTTTAAAAGCCCACATCTTCACAAAAATGTGGATTTTTGAAAAACATAAGAAAAAATAAATTTTATATGTCAATCCTTTGGTCAGAAAAGCTTAAAATCTGCACCACAGCAGCTTCCGCATTCAGTGGTCACGTGGGCGTCATGCGTCACTGGTGCCCGACATAACTTGGCCGCCGTAAGACACAATGCAATCCATGATGCGATTAACTCCAAAAATATCATGGTTACCTGCGCGGTGAACGGTTGTGTCAACAGAACCTCAAGAAAACACAAAGACAAGGTACTTGTCGTTCTAAAGAACGACAGGTCTCACACACCCACAGCAAAACACACACACAAACACACACAGCAGTCTGAAATGTCTGACTGGCGAAACAGGTAGGGTGGTGTAACCACAGCCATGTGAAGACTGCTGAATTCATGTGAACAAACAAATCAAACATGATTATCAAGACCAACCTGACATCCCAACCAGAGTTAAGTTATAATTAACGTTTTGTAACGAGAACTGGGTCTACGTGGTTCTCGGTGCCCCCGGTGGCTCTTCGAGTCATGGCTTCTGGATGCTCCTGGCTGACAGGTTTGGGGGTACTCAGCTAGAATGGCCCTGTTGGGTTCTAGTAGCCTATCTGGGTGTTGGTGTCATCACACATGCATGTTGGGTCAGGGCTTACCAGCTACTGTCGAGTCCAATTATTGAGAACCATTGGGTCCGTCAGAACGTGATGAGTCTCACTTCAGTCATCACTATCTTATGCCCTCTATCTTCCTCCTACACTGGTTTCCTCTGGTGGCCTATTCTATACTATCAGGACCTCCAATAATCTGGTGTTTTATAACATTGGTATTAAGGTATCAGTTCTAAACTATGATAAAACCGCCTAAACCATTTTCACTCCAACAGCACTGCCTATCTATCCACTACCCTGTCTGTGTTTTCTTTCCCTGTCTCCTTTTGGCTCCCCCCTTAACCCACAGAGGTGCAGCACTTCCCTCTCTGGCTCACAATAGGAAATTCTAATAAAGACTGACAATTTAGTTCCCAGAGAGGACTGGTGATGGTCACATGCACGCATTAAAATATATAAAAGATTTTGCTGCAAGACTAAAACAAGCATTGATCTCATAAAAAGTTGACCTCCTTTTATAGGGTTAAACTATAAGAATACATGCAGACAAAAAAAAAAAGATACCTTAATGTCCAACGTTAGTATGTCAGTGTCTTTATATGTCTGACTGTCTTCCTTCAGTCCTTCAGGGAAGAAGTTCCGAAGCAAACCTCAGCTATCCCGTTACCTTGGAAACACAGTAGATTTGGCATGTTTCGACTTCAGGACGGGGAAGATGATGCCCGGTAAACTGCAGAAGAACAAACAGAGACTTCGACATGAGCCATTCAGCTTGACCAAGGTAAGGCTGATGGATCACACCTGTGTGGGTATGTGTATGTGGGGGAGGGGGGGCATTGGCTCTTAGTTGCTATCAGATTATCAGATTAACTCAGCTCTTCCTGAAACAGTCCAACAGACCACCTGACCAACAGGCATTCACTAAAGAGGAAGAGTGTGATAGAATTTATTCTAATTCATTCTGGAGAATTTATATCCTCTCAAGATGTTTTTCTATGATCTTGGACTCGTCTCCATCCACTACTGGGGTTCGCCGCAGCTTAAACGGTTTTGGATGTTGGAGCTGTGGTTGTTTTGTTGGTGTTGGAAATTTAGGATTTTTGCCATTTCAGTTGTCAAAGAACAAATCAGTCTTTGTTCAGTCACCATCATTTCTGTTAGAAATTCATGTAAAGTTGCTTTATCTCAATTTCTGGAGGGTTTCCTGAAAGCAGTTCTTCAGATCCAATTGTGGCTCAAAATATGGTGCTTATAGTATTTTTAGAGGTCGGATTTTAAATGGCCTGCTTGCTATGTCTAAAAATATGTTATATTTAACCTGCCATACGGCACACAAATTGAGCATTAATTGACTTTTCTTAGCTCATAAAGGCAGCGTTGCGTAACAGGCAGTCTGTCAACTGCCATTAACCTCCAAAGAAGATGACTGAATGTTGGACCAATGCCGGTACTCATGCTTGGGAGGAGTTGTCACTCTAGAGAGGTCTGCAGGTGTTTGCTACCGACACTTAACTGTCCGAATAACATTGAGTCTGACCCTTCAGCTGTCATGGTTACAGCAAGTAAAAAAAAAGGAAAATTGAGAATGAAGGTCGCTGCTTCCAGGAAAGGTGGAAATTTAAATAGTTTTTTCAATGACAGATGAGATAATTGTTGTCTTGTTAATACTAATACTGTTCATACTAGTACATCGTAATACATATAACTAGCCACCGGGGCGGCAGTAGCTCAGTCCACTGAGTCTTGGGGCTCGGTACCAGAGGGTGGGCAGTTAAAGATCCATGTTTGGCAAAAAACCCCAAAAGAAACTGGTGTGTGAACTGGCGGGGGAGAGGTGCCAGTTCACCTCCTCAGCACTGCCGAGGTGGCCTTGAGCAAGGCACCGTCTTATATATAAGCCACGCATTGGGGTGCCCCACAAGGAAGCCCGCCACTCTACTACTCATCCATCATTTGCATGCTCTACAGGCCACTTGTGTATGTGTGTGTGTGTGTGTGTGTGTGTGTGAGGTGACTCAGCAGGAGAACAACACTGAGGTGATTTTTTTCCTTAATGGAGAAATTAAGCTATTTTGTGTGAAAGGGACACCCTATGAGAGAACTGTCAAACACCGAATGGGTAGCAGACTTGGATTTTGGGTTGACATAACAAAACATCTGATTGTCAGCTGAGAAGGAAAAGATGCAGTAGTCGCTTCAACGTTTAGCTGTAGTAGAGATCCAACTAGGTGTTTACATCACGGCCTTTGGCACAAAGCTACAACTTTTCCCGAGACATCTGTCACTGACGGAGCCATGCACCATGTGTTCCCCAGTTGTGAGGGATGTCATGGTGGTGATACAGGTGTACAAACAAAGCAATATGCAGCAGTCTTCATGTTCCGTGCCAGTCAGCACTTTGCCACAGACGAAAAGGACGTGTCGTTATTCTCCTCTTCCTTCACCATGGACCCTGATGAGACTCCACCTGAGCTGATGTTTGTGTAGGTTCTCAGTCATTCAGGTCATGGTTATCCAAAAGCTGTTGAGTCGATCCACTGGACGTTAAGAAAGTTCTTAAAGACGTTTCGTCTCTCATCCAAGAGACTTCTTCAGTTCAGAGAGTGGCTGATAAAGTCCCAGCTAATAAACCCTGTGGGGTGTGGTCAGTGCTCTTCACATTCCAACGACCGTCGCTAAAACCCGTCTGGCTCCTCAACGATTATTCATGGGGGTCCAAAGGGGGTTGCTGAGATGTGAGTTACACCTTTGTATGCTAATGAGGGTCATTAGCATGAGACACATCACCTGGGTCAATCTGCTGAGACAATCTATTTGGGAGTTTCGAAAGGACATGATTATAAATGGGAGAAAGGTGATGTCGCAGACCACCCCCTCTATTCAGAGATGGCTTCTCCACTTTGACGTAGATGGCCTCTTTCACTCCTCACTCAAACCATTTATCTTCCCTGTCCAAGATCTGAACATCGGTGTCCTGAAATGAGTGACCCTCTTCTTTGAGGTGAAGGAAGACTGCCGAGTCCTGTCCTGATGTGTTGGCTCTTCTGTGTTGAGCCATGCATCTGTGTAGTGGTTGCTTGGTTTACCCAATGTAGACATCTGAGCATTCCTCGCTGCATGTTACTGCATACACCAGATTGCTCTTCTGGACCTGATTCAGCTTCAGTCTGATATACTGTAAATGACGCAGCAACACCGACAGCTCTCTCACGTTGTTTTATCGGCAGATGGATGAGGGCAAGTCTACAGATGAGTGTACATTTATGAATAAAATGTTAAGCTGTGGGGCGGCTGTGGCTCAGTGGTAGAGTGTGCGGTAGAGCGGGTCGTCCAATGATTTGAGATCGCGGTTCGATTCCCGCTCCCGCCCAAAACACCCAGAGGTGAGCTGACAGCGGGAGGCGCCAGCTCACCCCTGGAGCACTGCCGAGGCGCCCCTGAGCAAGGCGCCGTCCCCCTTACAAGTTGCTCATTTGGGGCGCACCAAGCAGGAGCCTCCCGCCACTCCACCTCCCCTGCATGAGCACAGGCCCCGTGTGTGTGTGTGTGTGTGTTCAGGGCCTGTACACACTAACTAACATACATGTGATTTGATCTGGACTAACTAGAGTGTGCCACTAATTTCCCTTGAAATTAGCGGCATATAAAATTGAGTACATAAAATTTAAAAAAAAAAAAAAAAGCTTGTTTGTCTGTTTGTCTCCACACATTTGAGACATTCTCTGTTATGACCTTGGACAAGAATTTTTTCAATCAATCAAGTTTTATTTATATAGCACTTAATCATGGCAACAGACATTTCAAAGTGCTTTAACAGACAGAACACCAAAATGAACCCTCCAGAGCATAAGCGACAGTGGCGGGGAAAAAATCCCTCGTTCAGGAAGAAACTCTGGGCAGGACCCAGACTCTTTTGGGGGGCTATCCGCCTTGACCGGTTGGGTGGAAAAGAAACAAAAGGAAGATAAGAACAGGGTAAGAGAAAGAGAGACAGAGAGAGAGTGGCAGATAGGCCAGATAGAGTCAGTGTCAATATGGTTTGAGATCAAGACTAAGTGACTCCTACCTACATGACCTTTTAGACATGTCTACCACTGCCCTCCAACCACACCAGCCATATGCACTGAAAACCAGAGCTCAGTTTAACTCTTTTTAGCATCAGTGGCAGCATGTCTGTTATCACAGTTACATTTTACAGAGTCAAACAACTCGTAAGTCAAACAACATTTCCCCATTTAAAATAATTAAAATCATTTTACTCCATTCATGCCTTGTAAAAAAAGCCCCAAACGTCCAAAATTGTGAAAAATACCAACCAATAGACACGCATACTTTATACAAGTTACGTAAACAATGAAAAAGAATGAAAAGAAACATAACAGTCATGAGAACACACGAGCTACGTTTTCACTGCGTGAAGGTAAAGAGCGGTTATTCAGCCCGCCAACCACTGGTGGTGTCCCAAAGGGTGACTCGTGTCTTGGATTTTGATCTTATGTCAAACAAAAATAAGGACAGAGCGATGGCTCGTATTTCAAAAAAATGCCACTGTATTTGATAACTTCAGTGTCTGTGCAAATACCAGCTGACAGCAAAAAGCATCAGAACTGACAGTTCTGGTTACAAAATGTTAATTATAACTTCAGCTCTGGTTTAGATGTCAGGTTGGTCTTGATAATCATGTTTGATTTGTTTGTTCACATGAATTCAGACGTCTTCACGTTTCACCACCCTACCTGTTTCGCCAGTCAGACATATCAAACTGCTGTGTGTGTTTCTGTGTGTGTGTTTTTCTGTGGGTGTGTGAGAGGTCAGGTGTGCGCATGCGTGCATGTCTGTGTGTTGTTTTGTGTTTGTGCTGCAGTATTTTTTTTTTTTACCAGAAAACCGTGAGATTATCTTCACGCACACCCGCACCCACACACACACATACACACACACAGAACAGACAGGGTCAAAAATAGAAGAAAGCTAGAAACGACTCGTTTCTTTTGTAGGAAAGGTTATAAATCTGAAGAGTAAATTCTCTGTGGAACATTTGGCAATCAGGGCTCTCATGTGCCAAACAGCCACGAATGGACAATCTGACCTCGCTGACCAAAATGTTGTAGGAGGAACTCGACTCTCCGAACATCCTTTAGGTGATTTTGTGTTGATGTTCAGTGGAGCGGCAGTCTCTCCCTCTAAGAGTCCTTAATGTTAGTTTATGATCAAAAAAATATGCTTGATGTTTTGTTTGTTTAGTGCCTACAAAAACTTAGGTGGCTCAGAAAGGATGTTATTTATTTTGAAGACATCTCAACAAGTCAGATGGCTTTTGGAGTCACATGATTTTGGTAAAGCAGCTGATTGGTTCACTTTGGGTTGAATTACCAAACTCTTCTAATAAATGCTCCCCTCCCCATAAATCTAAACGTTGGTCTCCTGGGGTTGGGTAACGGTTCAGTACACACTTAGATGTGAGCGTACCACAAGTTCGACTTGGCTCTTTCTCGTCAGACATCAGTGTCTCCCTGTTCTCCCACAAACATGACAGACAGATTAATAGATACATTTTATTGACCCCAAACTGGGAAACCTGCTCTATTCTTCCTTTGTCTCCACCTCTTCATCTCTTTCCATTTAATAAGACCTTTGTAAGGATCCGACTGGTCATTGGTATGGCAAAGCTCTGAAGTGAGCATCAGGGTTGGTGAATCTGGTCATCCTGAAACATCTCTATGGACGGCTGCTTCACCTTAATAACATTAGCTGTCTGAGGATATTGAATATATGTGTCAGAACTTACATCCTTAATGAGGGAGGAGAAGATGTGTCAGGTGTGATGTCCAGAGAGGAAGTCTGCTTTGTTAAATGCTACCCGACTGTAGCAAACGATATCGGTACACAGTCCTTCCCTGATGGCCTCCCTTCTCACATGACTGGCATTTGAGATGAACACCTACATTTGGATATGTTCAGTCCCCAATGTATGTTAAAATTGTTGGTAAAATAAAATTTCCCCAAGAGGGACGAATAAAAGGACTGATTATTATTATTATTATTATTAAAATAGGTAGCAAAAGCACTCAAGACGAGTTTATACAGGCTCACAGCAAATTTCTCCTTTAATGACTACTGCAGTCACTGTCCATGCCTGGACTCTGGGACATTCAACCCTGCTCCCCCAAACACACCAGAATCTGCTCCATCAGCTCAGAGACATTCAGATGAGACACAGTTTCTGGGACGCTCTTCTTGGGAGCTCGGACACCAAACTGAAGAGGCTTTGGTCCTCACGTGGGTTTGATTCCGGCTTGTGGCCCTTTGCTGAATGTCTACCCCCGTTTCCAGTCATGCATTTTCATCAGTTGTATAATTAAAGGCAAAGTACCCCAAAATATGTCTTAAAAAGAAAACATCTCAACATCTGTGAGGAGGCTGAAGCTTGGACATTCCAAAAGGGCAATGATCCCAAGCAGACCTAATGTCCATCAAGGCTTGGCTTCAGAAGATTGTTTTAAAGAGACAATGATCATTTTTGTGGTTCCATCTCTGTCAACGGACTGGGATCCTATAACAAATCTCTACTGAGATTTGAAGAAGCCAGAATTGGAGGCCTGTGCTCATGAGGAACGGGATAAGATTCCTCATGAATACTGCAAGAAATAGATATGCATATCATCTCCAGGATGTGATAGCAGCTAAATGGCCTCTACAAAGAACTGCAGGCACTTGCAGTTTCATTTTGAGACTGCAGCACTCAGTAAACATAGACTTTGGTAAAACAACTTTTTTTTTGTAACTTTGCTTTTCCTGTGGACATATTTTCACACATGAATGTGTTGAACATGAAGCTACAGGGGGAAAGATTAGTTTGTGCACATTATGTATTCAAATGTAGAACCTCCAAATTCAGGCAGACTATTTTCTTGGCAAGTTTAAAACAAATAATTTGTGGATTTTCCCACACTGGCCATGTTAAGACAACCAGAAGCAACAAAAAATGCGATGAAATACAGAAAATCAGTGGACAACCTGCATGGAGAATTCATCCACTGGCTCTCTGAACTACTCCAGATTTTGATGCACTGGTCAAATAGAGACAAACAACAGTGTTCCAACTGAAATTAAATGTACTGTACATGTCTCTACTGTGTTTTGAGAAAAATGCATTTTGAAATAATTTCTTACAATGAGCCCTCCACATTCATGCTTTGCTACTGGTGAAATGCCGAAACCTTTTACTAACAGCTGTAAAAGTTATTTATATTAGTTCATTTAAACACTCAATCTATCTGCTCCAGGTCAGGCCCCTTGGTAAAAGTTAAGAACCTTTCTGTTGACTCATTGCTCAGCAACCTTTAATATAAAGCCAAAGTGGCCTTTTGACAAACACGGTTGATCATATTTAATAAAGGAATGAATATGATAATATAAATAACATACAGTAAATAATATAAATAATAATAATAATAATAATAATAATAATAATAATAATAATAATAATAACAATTATTATTATTGAGAGTAATAGAATTTTTTCCGTGTTTTCATCCTGATAGATTGTTCTCTCTTCACTTTGTTTGTGTGCGCATCATCCTGATGTAATGTTTGATTGTCATTTCAACCAAAACCCAGTAAACAATTTTCACTTCAGGAAATGTTGCTGGAGAAACATTTGCTGGATCCATACAACAACATCAACAGCAACATCAACAAACCTTCCCTGAGGCTTATTTTTAAAAATTTCCTTACATCTCTGGAACAGTGTTCCAGATGGAACTGGAACCCCAAGCGTTTCTGTTATGGTAATTATGTATGTGTGTGTGTGTGTGTGTGTGTGTGTGTGTGTGTGTACTCCAAGTAATGATGTGTAAAGAGCAGTGGCACAAATACAGTATACACACACACACACACGCCTGAATAAAAGCACACATAAACGGTTTACAAACTGAGCCTTATTTTATGACCGTTTCTCAGACAAGAAAGGAGGAAAGGAAAAAGGAACCGAACAAAGGATTTAAGGAAGGACACAAGAGTGTGGAGATAGAAGGGTGAACAAAGAATGAAGGGATGAATAATAGAAACAAGTCAACGACACACAACCTCTGTCTTTGTCTTAACAGGGAGGTAAACTAGACCTGAACACGACCCTGCCCATCAGACAGACAGCATCCATCTTTAAACAGCCCGTCACCAAGGTTACGAGTCATCCCGACAACAAAGTGAGGACAGACCCACAGAAAGGAACTGAACAGCCCAGACAGGTGACACACACACACACACACACACACACACACACACACACACACACACGCACAAGTCCTGACAGAACTTGGTTGTCATGGTGGATGCAGCCATTAGAGGGTGCTGAGGTATCATGGGAAAAGCAGCGTCGCCCCCACCGTTCACTGCCAGTGTTCTACAGATGGAACGAAAGATGAAGAAATAAAACATCCCATAGTAGGAGGGATGAAAGTGAAATATAAGAAAGCAGAAGAAGGAAGATTTGCATGTTGTTAAAAAGTGATGAAAAAATGGAAATCTTGTTACTGTAAACTTAACGTAATTAATATTTAATTCACTAATATTTGCATGCATTGCAGTAATGTTGTGTATAATAGGATGTATAATACAGAATACAATGAAAAAATGAGAAATAATATTAAAGTTATTTAAATGCATTAAAACGTACGTAATGAGGGAACCGTTAATCTGAGAATATTATTGTACAAGGAGTGTTGAAATCCTGTTTCCTCCATATTACATTTATCCACAACTCATTTACAACAGCAAATACATTCGTAAGAAACCCAATCTTGCCTGTTTAATGTTCACACATGTTTATTTCACTGATACACTGGAGGTGCCGCTGGGGGATTATGGGAATGTACGACACCAGACTCCAATCTGTCCAATGCTCAATGCAACAAAAGCAATTTGGTCAAGGTTAAAGAATTGTTTTGGCCGACATTGTCATCAACATGCTTACAACTTCACATTATATTATGATAAAATGTAATTGGTCAGCATTTCATTCCTTTGATAAACATATTTGTCTTTGTAGATTAGTTATATCTAAATTTAATTTCTAGGAGACGGGGGCTGCTCTGTATATATGTGCAGCATATCTACAGATATGATTTATAGAGATTAGATCTGTTGACATCAGCATTCTTCTGATCTGATATGATATAATGGTATAGAGGACATGAATTACAAGGAGAAACTTAAGATGAATTGTCCACAGGGTAGTGGGGTCGGGGGTGGGGGGTCGTTGCCTGCTCAGCTGTTCTGACGGCCGTGGAATGAATTTCTGATAGGTCAGAAAATTTGGCTGTTTTTTTCCAGACTGTCATACAGTTGAACGGAGCCGAAGTCAATTCCCCCAAAACTCAGGGCCTATTTTTAAACTGCCACTGCAGGAGTGGAAAACTGAGTGTTTGAAAATTGCCTTGCCAAAAATGTTCAACCCTATACGGTGAGAGGTGACTGCTTAACCCCTGTAAACTTAACTACTAATGCATTAGTATTTACTGGGAAGCTCCCATGGCTCCACGAGTCACGTGAGTCTGAAGTACACCAGTCCAACATCACAGCATGTCAAAACACCTGTGAGTGGTCTTCTTAGCCAGGTTTGATGGTATGTACAGTATAGGGGTTTGACTGCTTATCTGAATACAGTATTTTCCGCACTATAAGGCACACCTAAAAGCCTTTAATTTTCTCAATTCCTTATAATCCAATGTACCTTATGTATGAAAAAAGTTTTAAAATAGGCCATTCATTGACGATGAGTTCTCAGATGCGTTTTATAATCCAGTGCGCTTTTTGTATGAATTTTTTTTTTAAATAGGTCATTCATTGAAGCTGCGCCTTATAGTGTGGAAAATACTGTAATTTTTGTTGGTGATGAATAGATGGCTCTTTGCCTGACAACCACTGTTGGCTTGTGTTATAAAGAACTATGAGATGTCAGACAGCAGAGGCATTACGTACATTTCTGTACAAGAATGGCAGATTTCCGCTGATTTTAATTCAAATTCATTAATTCTGTGGGCAATGTTAAGGGTAGTTCAAGTCTGGACCCCAGGGAACAGATATTCACACACCAGTAAAAATGAACAGCTTCATTGCTCAGGCTAAACAAAAACACAGGTGAGCTTGAGAACAAAAATAGTAGCTGAGCAAAAACGACAAAACTCCAAAAACATAGAAAAGCACTGGTAACTGAGAGAAACACTCAACACTGGCATCACAGAAACAGGACGGAAAAATCTGGCACCCTCTTAGGGAAAAGCCGGGGCCTTTTAGACCTGCAAGCATACCAACAGAACAGAACCATGACAGGCAGCAGGAGGTAACGTGATCGCCTCATAGCAAGAAGTTTCCAGGTTTGATTCCAACTGGGACCTTTTGGTGCGGAGTTTGTATGTTCTTCCCATGCCCGGTTTTCTCTGGCTTCGTCCCACCTCCAATACATGCAACTCCAAATTGTCTGGTGACAGATACAGGGTGTACCCCGCCTCTCCACATGCTCTAGCAGTACTTGACCCATAACTTTTGATAAGCAGCTGAAGGCGAGATCAGGATTACGATCGTTTAGTCTTCAAGAAGCTGAATGATTCACTGAATCGTCTAAATCCCTTGAGAAATTTTCATGTGGGTTAAGTACACTATTTTTTATTTTTGTCATTTAAAATGATCTCGTATTGTCTCAATTAAAATATGAAAATATGAAACCATTATACCAATGAGAACACTCGTGATATTTCACGTCACAAATTCACAGTGAAGAGACCAGATGGAATTAAAAAGAAAGGCGGTGCAGAAGAATTTGTCAAACTACAAGTACCAGTTATGACCTGTAAATCGTGTAAATATGAATATAATAAAGCTAGAAAAGAGTTCTTGAACTTCAGAGAGATATCGTCTTGTCAGAAGCCTGAGCATTGAAGAAAAACAGCATCTTAATGTTAACATGTGTGCAATAACCCAACGTGTTGTTAAATCAGTATTCTGATTTTGTTATTAGTGATTTCACTCTTAATATTTTTTAAATGACTAAAAAGCGCTAGGCTCCAGGGGGCATAGCCCCTTGAACCCCCCCCATAATTGGATTGAGATTAAATTGTCCAGCTGAAAAAATATTTTCCTGTTACTTTTCCTACAGTCCACTTACCATTTACCGCATAGTACATCAGGGTAATAATGTTGTGGAGGTACGTGTGACCAACAGGTATCATCGGAGCTATTAGCTGTTCTTTTCATTGATGGGTATTTTAAGAGGCAGAATACATACATTGTCAGTGCATGAATTGTTGTTCAATTGAACATGGAAGTAAAATCAGCTTTAAAGTCTTTTTTTGTGCGATTCGGTACGACCAAATTAACACTACAGAGGCAAGATAAAAGAGTATATGGAGCAAAACACACATAATACCAAGGATAAAGGTGAAAAAACTGATATATTAAAGAGCATAGAATGTGTTCATGGCATTTATTGTCTCCTCCACGGAGGTCATGTCCCTGATGGTTCATTCGTTGGTTAGTTTGTTAACAACAGGAAGAAGAAAAGGCTTAATGGACATATGGGGCTTGACCTCTGCAGATCTGTTTAGAGAGGTACAACCAGGTTTTTTAACAGTCCATTCCATTGTGGGTTTTTTGGGTAAAACGATGCGTGGGACTTGACCGTGACACAGCAGAACAGACATGCGCAAAATGAATCTCCCTCTTTGGATTCACCTATGAGTTGATCTGTATGCTGACTGGGAAATTGATTTATTAGCTGCTTCACAGTAAAAATGCTCCAGAGGTTGTTGTTGTAGCTCTTATTATGAAATAAGAAGTATTTGGTATTTGCATTAGAGACCATAATGGTGCAAAAGACTATACTTGAACAAAAAAAAGATCCTAGAACAATGAGACTTTCTTCTTCTTCTCCTTTGGGCTTTTCCCTTCAGGGGTCGCCACAGCGAATTGGTTGCCTCCATCTAACCCTGTCTTCTGTATCCTCTTCTCTCACACCAACTACCTTCATGTCCTCTTTCACTACATCCATAAACCTCCTCTTTGGTCTTCCTCTAGGCCTCCTGCCTGGCAGTTCAAAACTCAGCATCCTTCTACCAATATATTCACTATCTCTCCTCTGGACATGTCCAAACCATCTCAGTCTGGCCTCTCTGACTTTATCTCCAAAACCTCTAACATGTGCTGTCCCTCTGATGTACTCATTCCTGATCCTATCCTTCCTGGTCACTCCCAGAGAGAACCTCAGCATCTTCATCTCTGCTACCTCCAGCTCTGTCTCCTGTCTTTTCCTCAGTGACACTGTCTCTAGACCAAACAACATCGCTGGTCTCACCACAGTTTTGTACACCTTTCCTTTCATTTTAGCTGAAACTCTTCTATCACACATCACACCTGACATTTTTCTCCACCCGTTCCATCCTGCCTGGACACGTTTCTTCACCTCTTTTCCACACTCTCCATTGCTCTGGACTGTTGACCCTAAGTACTTCAAATCCTCCACCTTCTTGATCTCTTCTCCCTGTAACCTCCCTCTTCCACTTTGGTACCTCTCATTCACACACATGTACTCTGTCTTACTGCGGCTAACCTTCATCCCTCTCCTTTCCAGGACAAACCTCCACCTCTCTAGCTTCTCCTCCACCTGTTCCCTGCTCTCACTGCAGATCACAATGTCATCTGCAAACATCATAGTCCATGGAGATTCCTGTCTAACCTCGTCTGTCAGCCTGTCCATCACCATAGCGAACAAGAAGGGGCTCAGAGCTGATCCCTGATGCAGTCCCACCTCCACCTTGAACTCCTCTGTCACACCTACAGCACACCTCACCACTGTCTTACAGTCCTCATACATGTCCTGCACCGCTCTAACATACTTCTCTGCCACTCCAGACTTCCTCATACAATACCACAGTTCCTCTCTGGGCACCCTGTCATAAGCTTTCTCCAGATCTACAAAAACACAATGCAGCTCCCTCTGGCCTTCTCTGTACTTCTGTATCAACATCCTCAGAGCAAATACTGCATCTGTAGTACTCTTAGAACAATGAGACTTGAATCAGTAGTAAAATTAAAACTGACATCCTGTAGTCCAAGCCAGTAGTCAGTCATGTGTTGTCTGTCTGTAGCTGTTTTGGGAGAGGCGACTGAAAGGCTTGCGGTCATCAGACGTCACAGAGGAAGTCCTTCGGACCATGAACCTGCCCAAAGGACTTCAGAGTAAGTCTCCATCTATTTAGGACCAGAACGGACGGCGTGCCCATGTCCTGACGCTTGACCCCTGACCTCTGTCTGTGCAGGTGTCTGTCCAGATTCCAGCGATGACACTTTGCTCTCGGCCATCGCCAGCGCTCTGCACATGAGCTCAGCTCCGATAACGGGACAGACGTCGGTCGCCGCTGAGAAGAACCCAGCCATCTGGCTGAACACGTCCCAGCCGCTCTGCAAGGCGTTCACCATCACTGACGAACACATTCGGTAAGAGACAGGGCTCCTGTTTGTTTTTTGGAACCATAGTCGCTTCATTTGCACAACAATTATTTCATCACACAGAGTGATGTATCCATAGTTACTTGAAACTTGGGCATTTGAAGCTGTAGACATGTGGATAAAATTACAAAATATGGCTACGATATTAGCCTTCAGCTATAAAAGTGAATTCAAACTGGGAGTTTTTTAAACTCTGAACTGATTTTAAAATTAGGTTGCATCACACAGATAAAGAGAATCTTCACAGATCTCGTGTTTAATCCCAAAACATTCTCAAATTACAAGATTTGAAATTAATGATACACCACACACTACAGTTTGAGAGAAAGGCGGGGTCGACAAAGTTTTTTGTAGTTACCCTTTACGGTGAGAAAAACCAGATGACTAAATAAGTCTGGATGAGAAAATGTTTGACAGGTTGACAAAGTTGGATCAACACAGATTGGTTGTTCTTAAGTGAGAATTACAGATTAGATTCAGAGACGTCAAAAGGACTGTTGCCTAGCAGCACTTCCACTCCTCTGTGATCTCCGTCTCATTGGCTCTTGGTCCTACCCTGAAAGTATTGATATGAAAAATACCAAAAATTATATTATGATGACATTTTATTTTATCAGTGTAATCTAATGAGACACAAAGCCAGTGCTTTGATATATGATGGTAGGTCTTTGATCTATGACAGTAGGTCTTGACCTATGCAGGTAGGTCAGGGTAAAATTTTGAATTCAGGGGTTGTCGCGGGACGTTACAGTCTGTGACTGCATCGGTTCTAGTTTGTTTCGGAGGTGTAAAGTAAACCACCATCTTGATAATCTCAAGATGTCAAAAAGAAAAGACAACTTCTGGAATCGCACCCAAAAGTCAGACTAATAATACCAGAAGACGTGAAGCTTTTGCACCACACCTTCAACATCTTTGAGGAACAGTTATGAGACACGATTACTACTGATGATTCTGATTCCATCCATGGCAAGTTGGGCCTCTCCTGCAGTCATACCACCAAAAAAGCAGTGGTCATGGATGTCCTCTGGTCTCAAGAATGCCCTGACCACCTTTCAAAGGCTTATGGAGGCCTGGATGGCCTGGGGGGAGATTTCTCTTCTCTTAGTGAAGGTCAGGGCTCCCTCTAATGGGCTCACCCTGAGAGAAGGGCCTCTGGCCCCAGAAAGAGTTCAGGGTCGCCTAAACTCTCCAGGCTACCTCCCATTCCCGTTCCTCTAATCACCCATCTCCTTTTACACTCCTCCCTGTACAAACACACACTTTACCTAATGCCCATAACAACACACCACTAAATACATTTTTGTGATAGTAAAAGGAGTTGTATGAGATGCCAACTGAGATGCAAACAGCTCATTTTTCTTTCATTTAATGGTGCCAGTGTGATGACTATGATGGAAAACAGTGTGGTAATTCCAAAGGATAATGTGACAAGACGGTAAATGAATTCTCACACAATAGTGACAATCTACTGCTTGAAAGCACAACCTGAATGAACTCATATGATTTCCTAGTCCTGATCTAACAGCGAACACCCAGTCTACATTTAGCATCTGTGGCTACTGCTGGCCAGTGAACTGGACTCTGTGGATGAGCACTATGTTTAAGAACTACATGTCCCTGAACTCCCCAGGCGGCTCCAAGCACAGGAAGTCATTTGTTACGGGTAGATAAGCTTAATAATTTTAGTCAAAGTGTTCTCAGTGTTCAGTTACGATGTGTAAAAACAGGCGTGAGAAAGATGTCTTTATTCCCACCCTATGATAAATATCTCTCCCTCTTCAGCCTTAAATAAATGAAATGACTGATACATACAGGGTAGTTGGAGTAATACATTGTAGGGAAGTAAGGAGGATGAGGAGGGGACAGATGATGAGAAATGAAAAGTAATGTAGCGTGATAAAAGAGAACGGAGAAAAAAGCAGAGCTGGGAAACGTGATCGTTCAGAATAAAATAAGAGAAGACCGACAGGAAGCAGCTGCTGAGTCAAACGTCTACGGCTCACTCGCAGTTGGTGAAGGGAAACACCTGAGCTGAATGCGGTCAGGGGGCATTTCCTCTGTTCTCATGTTTTTAAAGCCCACCTTTTACCGATAAACGGCGGATTGTTTGAGGGGGAGACCAAAAAGTGTGGTGAAATTGACAGAATATTGTCTGTGTGACCTGCTGGACATACGCTTAGTGACACATGAATACTAAGACATGCTTATGCTTAGTTAGGGCTGAGGTTTTGTATTTTTTATCATTTAAGGAAATAAATCCAATTGCTTGTGTTATTACAAAGGCTGATTCTCATTGGGAAGGTGGCAGAACTTTTCACTTCTCTCACTCTCGTGAACAAAAACATTGATCTAAAGCTCATTTAGGTTCTAGTGTAAGATTTAAATTCAGTTTATGTTGGATGTCACAAAGATCAAATTAGCAGAGCCCGTTCATCATAATCCAATACAAACCATGAGAACCTGTGGACAAGGATTTAGTTAATGCCTGCTTCCAACGTCAACTGATGAGTTCTCAGATGCCACAACTTCCTTGAATGCTCCAGTAATAAAGTAATCCGTAGCCCACATACAGAATTATTGTGACCATCCTTAGGCTGGATATCCCACACCTCTGCTACAAAACTAAAACCTGGTCTGCTGATATAAAGTATTATTTGTAGTTCATACTACAATTTTTGAAGTTTTGTGATACTTTCCAAATATATAAAAAGAATTCTGATTATTATTATTATTATTTTCAATTGAGACATTTGTTATCCCATGTGATTAATTTGTGTCATTATCATAGTACAGCTGTCACAAGCTGAGCCAGCCTGGTGGGAGACTCCTTAAAGCCCCAGCACAGATGAAAGTGTCTTTCTGTTTCTGTAGGAAGTTTTATAGAAATAAAGAACACCATGAGACAAGAAACTTGGAAAATGAAAGTTATTAAACATCAGAACACCTGGCCATAGTTTGATGTGTTGCACTGAGGCATACACCGCCACCCCCCTCCCTCCACTAGGTAAATCGAACCATAACCTAGTGTACCTACAGCCCACCTACATCCCGCTGGTGAAACGGCTGCCAGCAACAACACGGCAGGTCAGGAGGTGGTCCCCGGAAGCAGAGGAGATGCTGAGGGACTGATTCCAGACCACCCGCTGGGATGTTATTGTGGGCTCACATGGGGAGGACATTGAGGGGGCACCTCAGTGTTTTACAGATACATGAACTTTTGTGTGGACACCGTGGCCCCTTCCAGGACAGTCAGGTGTTACCCCAACAACAAACCCTGGGTTAACTAAGTCAAGGCTGTCCTGAACAGGAAGAAGCGGGCGTTCAGGGACAGGAACGAGGAGGAGATGAGGAAGGCGCAGCAGGAAGTGAGACTCTGCCTGAGGGAGGCCAAGGAGGCTTACGGGAGGAAGCTGGAGAACCAGCTGGGGCGCAACCAGGTGCGGGAGGTCTGGAATGGGATGAGAACCATCACCAGACAAGGGAAAGGGCGCAACACTGGGCTAGGAAAAGAGATATGGACCGTCTGAACAGACTTATCCGCAGAGCGGGCTCAGTGGTCGGGCTGAGTCTGGACTCTGTGGAGACAGTTCTGGAGAGTAGGACCATGTCTAAAGTTAAGGCTATCATGAACAACACCAGCCCCCCCTGCACACCACCGTCTCCCAGCAGAGATGCACCGTCAGCGGCAGACTGCTGTCACACAGTGCCTCCACAGAGAGGCTGAGGTCCTCCTTCGTACCCCGTGCCTTCAGGGGTTACAATGACTCTCTCAGGAGGAGCGGGGTGGGGTGGCGAGGTCAGCACGCAGTTGAATGGAGGGGATGGGATGTCAGCCTGTGCTACAGTGTAGTGGGGCCAAGGTGTTGTTAAAATGTTGTGATATTACATAGTGACATGCCTTACATCGTAAGAAGGGTGTACCTTACCCACCATGTGGCCCTCCTGCTAATTTTCAATAGCACTTTTTATTTTTATTTTTTATTTTATTTTACTTAATTTTACACTGTTTATATTTTAGTTATAGTTTAGTATATGTCCTGTTAGTGCTGCATGTGTCTGTTAGTGTGGTGTCTGTCTTGTGGTATCTCCTGTGGTGTCAGCGTTTCTTTTTCTCCTGGTGTTTGTCCAGTGTTTGTTCATTATGTAATGCTTGAGCAGTGGATGTGTTCAATTTCCTCCGAGATTAATAAAGTGAGTGAGTGAGTGAGTGAGTGAGTGTCTGTCTGTCTGTCTGTCTGTCTGTCTGTCTGTCTGTCTGTCTGATGTTTTCTTTTTGGGAATTTCTGAAGATTAATGAAGGCGAAGGGTAGATTCTTTCATTCATGTTTATTTTCTCAAAGATGCGACGAAAGTGTTTAAAAGGTGAATAACAGAATACATAAAAGGATCTTAAGGAAACTGAATGAAAGGGTTGAAAGGTGGGATGGGTGATGATGTCACGAGGTGGATCTGTCAAACAGGAAGTGTTTTCTAGGCTGGTCGCTTCAGTTTGGATGGAATCCAGCCTCATCTGAGTGCAACACACCAGCAGTTACTGCAACGGGCCAGCAGGAGGCACTGTGGGCACACGCCATCTCTGTGTGTTCCTGTGTGTTCCTGTGTGTGTGAGTGTGTGTGTGTGTCCAGTACAGGAACAGAGAACAGCTGGCTGAAGCCATTACAGCAGAATCAGTGGAATACATCACTCTACCCTCTCTGTCCTGTCCGCCCTTCTCTGTTTCTCTCCTTTACTCCTTTACTTTCCTCTGTCCTTCCCTTTTTCTACCTTCTAAGTAATTCCTCTTTTTCCTTACCGATTTGACATTTTTTTGTCTTTTTCACTCAATTCCATATTCTGTTTTTTTCTTCCTTTCCTCTTCCTCGTCTTTTCCTTCATCTTCCTTTATTACTCAGCCCTTGTCCTTAATTCTGTCTCTACCTCCTTCAACATCTCCTCTTCTCCTTGACTAGATGTTATTTCCATACATCCCATTACTCCCCCCACTCCTTTCATGTAGCCTTCTTTTTCAGTCTTCCCTTCATCCTCATCTTTCCCATCCGTCTCCCAGTACTTCTTACATCCACACTTCCTTTATTTCTACTTCTCGTTTTCCACTCTGCTCCTTTTTTCTTTCCATTTTCTCTTCCTCCCTGTGTCTCTTCTCCTCTTTTATCTTCCATCCCTCCCTCCCCTTCCTCCCTTCAGCCTCCCCATCCTCCTCTTTTTCTTATCTCTCCCCTCCATTAATTTCCAATTCTCTCTCTTCCCTCCTCACTCGCTCCAGCTGAATGTGCTTGTCATCCTAAATCGCTCCCATTCCTTTCCTCTCTCTCCTCCTCCTCCTCTTCATCTCCTCTCCTGTATTCCTCCTCAACCTCACACAACTCTGTGCATCTTCTCATTTGTCTTTTCCTTTTAGAATGTATTTGTATTTTTTGTGGTGTACACATTTCCTTAGAAGAAATTTATGTTGTTTAGCAGATGATGTTGTGGCTTCCCTCTCAGCGTTTTTGTTTATCTAGATTCCGAATCACATGATGAAGTCAAGTCCCAGCGTCCCGCTGTTCTCTTTGTTTGGATTTGACAAAAGACATCAGTGTGACATTGAAAAAAAAAGATGACTGACAAATATTGACTTTATGGGACTGGTCACAGACTGGTCACAGACTGGTCACAGACTGGTCACATATACTTTCTCTTATCCCCACCTGACTGAAACCTGGTCACACATTTAATTCTGTTAGACTCAACCCATTTCTGTCCCAGCTCTTATGTAGTGATGGTTTGACAGGACTTAGAGTGTCTCATCCACACGCGTGAAAGCCTTTCTGACACATTCCCAATGTGAAACAACATTTTTGTTCAGTTTAAGGCGCAGATATATATATATATATATATATATATATTTATTTTAATATTTGCTTCCAGGTGGGATGTGAACTCTGGCCTCCTGGGTGAAAGATGAATGTGACCCACCAATGAAAATAGGAAGTGGTTGGCCTTGAGGTCACAACTCTGTGATGAATATTCATGCAATTCATTCACCTTCTTGAGACAATCATAATCAGGGAGGCTGGATACACCTTGGACAACTCGCCAGCTTCATAAAAAGACCCAATGTGGAATCAAACCAACAGCACAAGCCACTGCGCCACCGCACTGCTGATGAATAGAGAGGGTTAATTATATCTTCAGTCAAAAATTGGCCTACTTTATGTTAAAGATGCATAAGGCTACTTTCAGTCACTGTCTGGATTTCAGCACTTTTTTTCTGAAAGTTTGCATGGATAAGATGGAAAGACACCACTCGAAACGGTTGAAGGCAACATTGCCATAAATCAAGTAAGACAAGTTGAAGGAGACATTTCTTTTGAGAAAACTCTTTGTCCACATGTCACTGCTTTAATGGGCTCACAGACCACCGACAAGGACATCACTTTGTCTGCCTTTCCTACGCTTTTACATTTAAATGACATTTTATCAGCTGGGTTTATTTTTACATCCACAGAGGAGCTTGTTTTTTCATCTGTATCCATATGTTTGGTTGTTTGTTAGCAGGATTAGATAAAAATGTCTCAAACTAGTCTCACAAAACTTTGCAGAAACATGGGTTGGATGAGAATCCATCAAATTTCAGATGGAGATTTGAATATATATATAAAAAAAAAAGACATCTAGGATTTTTCTTTCTACTTTATCGCTGTGAAGGAGAGCTGTTTTTGACCTTTCCAGTCTGCAAAAAGGATAAAAATGGAACCATCTAAGGTGTTCATGAAAGCGTGTGAGTCTTTTTGATGGTACATTGACATGGATTCACTGTTTCAGGTGCAGACGGAGATTTTCATATGAAATCAGGAAATATGTGAATGATTCTACTATTCTCAAGGGATTTTAAAAAGTAACCACTTTGAGTTTTAAAAATTGGTTGTCCTGTTTTTCTTACTGTCAGCACAAAAGATTTTTCAACTGTCCATCAACAGATTTTGGAGTTGATCACAAAAGAAACTACTCTTTCCTAACTCTATGTGTCCATGTGTGTATGTGTGTGCGTGTGTGTGTGCAGGGAACAGGAATTAAAAGTATACCAGGCCAGGAGGAGTCTGGAGGAGGCGCTGACGGCAGACGGTTTGGCGAGAGCAACCGAAAACAGCGGAGAGCTGCTGAAGTCGGCCTGAAGGTGGTAAACTGTGTCCTTAATAAGATTAGAAGACATAAATTTACTTCATTTCTGATTATGTTTTTATTTTGCGGCTGAACTAAATATTTGACCTTTGTGACCTTTCTTAGATTTTACCTAGTTTATTCTCCATAACCTGTCAGCCGGCCAGGACAGACAAGTCTTCAACAAATGTTTTGCATTTTTACCTTAGTGTTCTAAAATAGACATTTAAGCACAAATGTGCAACGGAGCCGCGAAAAAGATTGGCATGATTATAGTTGACATTGTCCAGTAGTCATGGTAACGCAACTTGCTTTTAGGCAAATGAGCAGAGGCGCCAATCAGCCGGGAACAGACTGTCAGAGGAAGGGTGGAAAAGAGAATAAGAGTTGCTTTAACAGTTTATGTTAAAAAACAGTTGTGTTGTGGTTCTAGTTTAATGAACAACCATTATGACGGTCTCCAATAACAACAAAGCTGATGTTTTCAGACACACGTTTCAGTGGCGACACACACACACGCACACACACACACACACACACACACACACGCACACACACACAGAACAACAGTAGAACTTCCAAATCTGTGATCTAATAAAATACAGAACTATTGAACTCCTGAAGTTCCTCTTGACAGGACTGAGTGGAGTTTCAATGTTCCTGAAGACCTCTATCTCCCTTTTTCTTTCTGTGTGTGTGTGTGTATGTGTGTGTGTGTGTGTGCGTGCGTGCGAACCCATTGTGAAACTTGTTGTGAATGCTGAAACTGATTCTCGCCCTCCCTCTGATTGAAACTCAGTCATGCAGTGGACTATTTGTAAGGTTGTGTGTGTGTGTGTGTGTGTGTGTGTGTGTGTGTGTGTGTGTGTGTGTGTGTGTGTGTGTGTGTGTGTGTGTGTGTGTGTGTGTATGTGAGAAAGAAATTGATGGGCTGTGGGTTTGTCGTACAAGTGTGTGTTTGTTATATGTCGGTTTGTTTGATTATTGGTTATATTTCACTCCAGCGGGCCCGTAAACAAAACCGAATTATAAAACATTTACTTTTAGAAGTTCACATATTCATCCATCATCTCTCTATTTCCCAGCATCTTATCCAGGTCAGGTTGCTGTGGCAACAGGGCTGTACAGCCCTGTGTTATACTCCAAATGATGTTGGTCATGGTCTGGTTCTCTTTGCGTGAGCTGATTCAGAAACACCTTAAATCTCCGCCACCAGTCAGAGATAGCAACCGTGATCACAACAATGGTCATCAACTTTCATTGTTCGCCCAGACTTTGTGCCAAAAGCGTTTTGTGTATGTTCCATTAAGGATGGTTGCTGTGTGTAGTTTGACTCTGATTCTGCACAAAATCATCTACTGCCTACTTCAGTTAAGAGGAAGAGGATGTGACAGTGCAGAGCTACAAAGAAGAGAGAGAGAAAGACAATTTTCAGATTTTTTTTTTTTTTGAGCACCTGCTATGAGAGCAGAGTCAGATGGAATTTGTTTCAAAGCATTACCAAAAAATAATACTGAACCACGACTGGGTCAGGTTAGAGTATTGGTTTGGGATCTGAGGTCCCTCCGGCCCCTTAACCCGTTGGACTGTCTCAGGGGCACCACTGCAAAGCCTGGCTCTTGGGTCTACTCTACTGTGTTTAAGTCTGGCCTCTACGGTCCGTGTGCCTACAATTTGTTCTTACTACAATGATTAGTGCCACTCTGCTCTTGTTCACTTAGCAGCTCATCATTTGGGGCCATTGTCCTGACAGAATCCTGAATACTGCTGTTTTTAGAGCCTATTCCAGTGCGCTTACGGGTGAGGGGCATGAGGACACTCCGGACGCGCTGTCAGTTACATCACGGCCCAAGGTGTGTTGTCTATCTTTAAACGAAAGAGCATTGTAATGAAGATCCAGATGGGCTGACATGGACCCTTGCTCTCCTTAGTACCATTTCCTCCTTACTAGACTGAACCTCAAAGTGCGATGAAGTTAAGTCTATCAATGGCTTTTTACTGGTCACTATCCATCCATTCATCCAGCCATCCTTCTCCAACTGCTTATCCGGGGCTCAGTCTTAGGGCAACAATGTCAGCAGGGATGTCCATACTTCCATCTTCCCAGACACGTCTTCCACCTCCTCCGGAGGGCTCTCCCAGGCCAACCGAGAGACATGGTCCTTCCAGCGTGTCTTAGGGCTTCCCCGAGGTCTCCTCCCAGTAGGACATGCCCAGAATACCTCCTGCAGGGAGGCGTCCAGGAGACATCTGGAACAGATGCCCGAGCCACCTCAGCTGGCTCCGCTCGAGGTGGAGGAGCAGCGGCTCTACTCCGAGCTCCTCCCCAGTGACTGAGCTCCTCAACCTATCTCTAAGGGTGTGCCCAGGTTTGATGAGGCCAAGGTCCGCAAAAAGCAGAGATGAAATCCTTTGGTCCACAAACTGGACTCCCTCCAGATCCTGGCAGCGCCTAGAAATTCTGTCCATAGAGATTATGAACCGGTGACAGAGGGCAGCCCTGGAACATGCACCTGGAAAAGGTCTGACTTACTGCTGGCAATGCGAACCAAGCTCTGGCTTTGGTCATACAGGGACCGGACAGCCCTCAGTAAAGGGTCCTGAGCCCCATACTCCTGAAACACTCCCCACAAGAAACCACTAGGGACATGATCTAATATCTTCTCCAGACGCCTCTGGACTCCCATAGTTCAACAAGATTTGACAAGACTCCTTCTTCAGCTTGATGTCATTCCTTACTTTCGGTGTCCACCACTGAGTTTGGGGGTTACCGCTGCGACAGGCACCAGAGACCTTGAAACCGCAGTGCCAAGCAGGCGCTTCGACAATGGAGGTGGACAACATGGTCCACTCTGACTCAATGTCCACAGCCTCCAGCGGGATCTGGGAGATGCTCTCCCGGAGGTGGGAGAGCATCAGCCAGACATTCCCAACAGACTCTCAAAACACGTTTGGGCCTGCCGAGTCTGTCCGGCCACCATGTGCTCGCAATGAGCCCCAACCCTGGGCCTGGCTTCAAGGTGGGGCCCCGGTTGCACAATAACAGGTGACGTCACGGTCCATGATAATTTTGCAATCATAGGGATTTTGAGACTAGTCTTAATCTGACCCCACACCCAGGACTTGTTTCAGGTCTCGAAATAAAAGATGAAAGACAACTTTGGCTCATAGTAAATTGTTGTTGCTGTCACAGTATTTTCATGGATGATTCCTTTTAAAATAGTGTCTAATTCATGTAAATTTAATTTGTACAACACATCTGACTGTTTTAGTGGCTGGCTCTACGTTGCTGTTGGGTGTTGAAGAGTAAAAATGTTTAGCTAACATTAATTAAGGTAGAGAAAAAAAGCCTGGTTATCTCTAAGTATACAGCAAGCTAATTTATGATATCATGATGATGATCGATTCTTTAACATTGAGCCAAAAAGATAGGAAACAAAGGGCTTATGATATATAACAGATGTGCAACAGAACCTTCCACTATCTAAACAATGCTTTTACTCTGAGAAATGCTTTTTTTCTTGTATCTGACCCACAAAAACTGACAAGAGCTTAATAAAAATAAATCATGCATGCCAAGTTTTGAGTAGCAGTGTTCAAACTTTTTCAAATAAACCTCACTAAAAAAATCAAGTCTACAAGTTTGCTATCGTGAGAACAAACTTGCCATGTGAACACCAGAGGCACCAGAGTCTGGCTGCCCATTGATCTAGAATCAGTACTTGGTAGTGACTTTGTAAAGGATGAACTATTAGTAATACTGAGAAGCATACCTAACCCTTCTCAACTCCTATATTGTAATTCAATATAAGTGTGTCTGTTTCTAATAGAATCCATAGTTGTGTGCCTGCTCTCAGATGTTTCCTTTAAAAGACGATGGATAAGGAGATGTTCTTTAAAGCACATTTGTTTTCTGTGGAGGGAGACTCATCCATTAATGCAGATTTATGCAGATTGGCTGGATGGAAGTCGTTTGGGTGAAAAGAGCCACTGAGAGCCGAGGAGTGATTACTAATGGGTTTTTATAGCTGGACCAGAGAGAAAGCAGTGGCCAGCCAGTGAGTCCTTGTGTGTTTGTGTGTCTCCTGGGCTGGTTAAAACTGAAGAAACAATTTCTTTGCAGAAATCTCTGTGTTCACATGGCTTCCTGCTGCTGTGGCTCTTGTTGCTGCGTGCCACTAATTTATTTATGTTGTTTTAATGGCTGACTCGATTTCTTCCATTTTCCTTCTCCTCTGTAATTTTTCATTTTATTATTTGCCTTAGAAACATGACAGTAACACACTAATGCCGCATCTGAATAGCGTATACGGAAAGATGGGGGGAATGGGTTCAACACTGTCACTCTATAATTAAAATGTGTTTCCAGCAGCTTTTGTCAAACGAAGCATTCAGAGGCCCACTGTGCCGTAAAAGTCAATCATCTCTAAAAGTACTACAAGTTAAGTTTCTTCTCTATTACAGAAGAACATATTTGATTCCCTTCCATTCAATGCACTTAATTTAGAATTATTGTGAATATTTTTAGTACATTTTCTAAACAGGGTCAGGCTTTGGATTCCAACAATTCTGATTCTTCTTTATGTTCTGGCTCTCTGAGGATGCAATGTGAAAAACAGATCAAATGCTTATTTCACAGAAGACAATTAGATTTAAAAAAAAAAACTTAATATACACGTCATTCTGTGTAAAGAACTCACGAGCGTGCAGTTTCTTTTTTTAAATTTTTTTTTTAATTTTAAAAGAGCACTTTCAAATGACAATGTCATATTCTGTTACTTTCAGCCTCAATCACATATACAATATATACAATGACATTATCATAAAAATAATCGCAGGTCTCCTGATTAAGTTTTTGTGTTGCTCTTCTAAGTTTTTTAATGCTTTATGTGTGTATTAGTGTGAAATATTTACAAAAAAAAAACAACTTAGGAAGCTGTCATATATACTGTATATACAGTATATAAAGTAGAAAAAAAAAGAAAATTATATGTAAAAATGAGAAAAAACAAAACAAACTATCTCAACAACACCTAGGTCAAAAAACTATTTTCCTGACCTTTTTTCAATAATTTAGGAGAAGTCCAGTCTTTTAGGTTTGCTATACTGAGTCCATTTTCTGAGTCCAATTAGTTTCTAAATACTAACTCAGTTTTTAAGTACAGCTTCATCAGACCCATGTTCTAGTGTTACATGGTTGCAGACAGCAATATATACAGTATTTCTTTAATCGTAGTAGTAATATCCACCTGAAACATTACTCACCTGTGTTCTATTAGAATGATCAGGTATGGAGAGACTTATTCTAGTCAGTCACGTCAGCTCTTAATCTGCTTTGTTTTTTTTCCAGAAGACAAGGTGAACTCTGAACTCTGATGTATAAATATGAGGCAGGTTTCTGTATTACAGAATATATTGAAAGAAACAGGAGCAGATGATGACCATGAATGTGATCTAAAAGAGGAAAAAAATGTTTTCAGCCTGGCTGTTGTCTGTTTTGAAGTTGTTTGAAGTCGTAGAAATTCCAAATTTCTCCATCACTCTTTTGTTTGAATTTAAAATTAAAGTCAAAACCAATGAAATTGAGATTTTATTCTCTAAACTGACTGGAGAAGACCAGGAAGAAGAACAGGAATTCACTAAACTCTCAGCCTGAGCGGCTGCTTTAAATGTAAAGACTGGCTCCTTTATCTGATTGAGACGAAATATTCATGATGCTGACAGTGAGCATCGATACAGACAACAAACACATTAGTCTGTGGGTGAGTGTGTGTGTGTGTGTGTGTGTGTGTGTGTGTGTGTGTGTGTGTGTGTGTGTGTGTGTGTGTGTGTGTGTGTGTGTGTGTGTGTGTGTGTGTGTGTGTGATTATTAGCTGTGTATCTTGTAATTTCCAGAGAAGCTGATTCAGGCTCCTGCAGCATTTTTTTCAGCTCCTGGTAATTAGTGGATGTTGAGACACAAAGAATTATCTGCTTCAAAGGCATTCGCCTGATATCTGTTGAGCATGTGTGTGTGTGTGTGTGTGTGTGTGTGTGTGTGTGTGTGTGTGTGTGTGTGTGTGTGTGTGTGTGTGTGTGTGTGTGTCAGCTGAAATGCCCCGATTAAGCGGCAGATTATCAGGATTTTCTAATTATTAGGGAGTAATTAAGCCTGAGCAGAGGATTATCAGACCGAGACATGAAAATACTGAAACACTGACGGAAGAAAACAGACGCAGACACATTAGTGTCGTGGAAGAGTTTAACAATGGAACACAAAAGCTGTGACACAAAGAGTTACAGCCTCTTCAGTGGATATAGTAACACCTGTATTCTCCTAACATGAAAACTCAAATACCGGATGACTCAAAATGGGAAAAAAGGATTTAAAATCCCCTAATGAGGAAAATCAAAGTGAACGGCATAAAGCAGGGAATGATGGGATGTTAATGTCACATTTTTCCTGCTCTCCTGTGATGTGAAAGTGTCAATCTGGTATTCTAAACATAATTAAAATGCTTTCTGTGCAGGCAGATGCTTTCTGTTCTGTAGCCACACCCTCCTTGTTAATTTAGTTGGGGGGAGGAGGGGTTAATGGAGAAGCTAATGATTAGCATGGCAGCTTACTACATTCATTTTTGTCCGGAGGCTGGTGTTTATTGTTGTGCAGGAGCTGAAAAAAAAGGAGACGATTTGCTCTGCAGAGTGTTTCATTAAGTGGGTTTTATTAACACAGGTTTAGTCAATTTGGGTTTAATAGTGGAAGCAGGTAGGGGGGGGGGGGGGGTTCCCTGCAATGAGTGGCATAATTATATTTGCACTTTATCAGTTAGTTGAGGACATCGTGTTCATGAATGATAATTAACGTACACGCGAGCATGTCTTTACATGAGAGGCCATTTTTGACAGACTCCATTAACTTTAAAGCCCCAGACACCAAACCGACACTGAAGGACGAGCTTCTATGAAGACGGTCTTGCCTTAAAGTGGTCAGCTAAGGATGTATGTTCTGCCCCCGCAAGAAGGAACACAACTCTCACATCCAGGCAGCGTTCTGTTGCTTCATTCCAGAAGGATGTGAAACTATTCAGGATTGGAACAACCCTCTTGATTGAGGTGCAATTTTTGCTTTCTGTACTTCTTTTTCTTCAGATTGGTGAACTTTCACTACAGGCTCAGTTTCCGATCACAATTTGTTCCTGAAGGCTGTTCGAATAGCGATTTGTTCGAATTCCAAATACATTTTCCCCATTACAAATAATGTAAATGGTCTTAATCCGTTCCAAGACGCTAGAAAACTACCTTTTTTCAACATAATATCCATCCATTTTCTGCCGCTGTATCTGTGTACTATATGTTATTTCATAATGTCATTTATATATCAAATTGTATAGTACTGAAACATAAAAAAATGTGAAAGAAAAAGGCAAACACGAGAAATAAAAGAAAAAAACCATCAACATAATCAGGTTATCCTAAGGTACGAGTTACCGTCGTCTTTAGGACAGAAGTTTACGGTGCCGTAACTCGTACCATAGGCAATGGAATGCAAATTAAGTGAAAAAATATTGAATACAGTAAACTAAAATAAAAAGCACATTACAGTTAAAGCATAAGAACAATAAAGATAAGAGTTTTTACCTTTGTGGTGGTGAGCAGTTGTGTTAAGTACGATCCTGTGACGCTCTTATTTTGGGACTTCCTGTTGTACCCGGAAGTGGTTACGTTAAAATACAATATGCTTGTTCTATTGAATGCGACGTGTCATGTGTCAGTGTTCAGCTGAGTGTTCAGGTGAGCGTAGCGTGAACGTTGGAGAAGGAGGAGGAGGATGGATGTTAGTGCGTTAGTTTCGCGTTCCGCTTCCAAATTTTGTTCCAACTTCTAAGACAAAAAAAATTCAGAACTTTTTGGTCGAATTCCGATTTGTTCGATGTCCAAAGCGTTCGAAAACCAAGGTTTGCTTGTAGTTTTGTCTCCTCCACCAGTTTAACATGATCAATCAGCAGGAAATTTTACTACAAAATAGAGGAAGCATTGGAAAACAGTGATTTCATTAGTGATGCATTTCTGGAGGATGTGTTATCCATGTCCTCACACAGGTTAAAATACTCTCAGCGAGAGGCGTGGGAGTCACGCTACTTGTTCCATAATTACATTTGAGTACCCGGTTACACACATAGCCCTGTTCCACATCTTTTTTTACAAACAGGGTCCACTTTTCCAGGTTGTGTCTGTGCCAGTTTGCCAAAAGATCGCAACCTGGATTAAATAAAAGAAATATATTGGTGTTTGTGGATAGTTTTTTTGTTTTGTTTTGGGGGTTACAAATGAACGCTAACCAGCTCTCATTGATAGATGGTGGTTACGTATATCTGTTCAGTTTTGCAGCAAAGCTTTGTCTGGATCAATAACGTCTCTCTCTCTCTCTGCCTCTCCCTTCAGATCCAGTGTGTCAGCCTCAGGTTAATCATCGTAGTCCAAACACAAACCAAAAATAAGAAAAGACCGCCAGAGAATGAAGACTCGGTGGGCGACGGCTTCTTCAACCTTCTGGAAGGAAAACCATTTTCAGGGTGGCATCACGCCAGACACCTATCAGCATCGGGAAAACCAAATCAGCAACAACGGGAGCAGAGACCACAGCAATACTGATGTCAGCAATAACAAAATCACCAGCAACAACTGCAATATAGCAGCAGCAGCAGACACTGCAGCATAGGAGTAGAACAGCAGCAATAAGACCAATATCTACCCGCTTAAAGGAAAAAGCAACGCTTTTAATCCTCTGTGATCTATCATTTATTCAAACTTTACAATAAGCACTTATTATGTCTCACTTTTCATTCATGAAAGCAATAATAAAGTACTAAAAAGCCGCGCCCTCTCTGAACACAGTCAAGGATTGCAAACTGCTGGACGGCTTTTGCTAACTCTACTAACTCTCATCGAGCTCTTGGAACATTTAGGCTGTTTTTGTGGCGTCAGGTTTTTATCCATGTTAAACAAGTTTTCAGGGCTTTTAATGAAATAATGAATATGCAATAGAACAATTACTTATTTAAGACAAATTTTATACCTGGAGAAAATGTGTGTGTACATTTCATGAACTGAAGTAAATAAATGATTATGTTGACGCTTGTTGATTTCTGAAGATGTGGATTTAACACACGACAAGCAGGGTGTATCAGTGGGGGAGTGCCTGAGTTTTATTATATAGAGTCAGAGCTTCATGCTTTTGCTTTGACAGAGTGAACAGAGCTGCTGAGAGTTTTACCTGTGAGCTTCACCTGAGAGCTTCACCTGCCCCAGAACGGTCACAGTTTGCATCTTCTCCGTAGATCAGTCCAGGTTCAGTGGATTCCTCCCATCTTAAAAAACATGGAGTTTGGATGAATTAGTCAGTCTAAACATTTCCAATAGTCATCAATTGTTGGTCAGCATTGCCGAGTTCAAAAAGGTATTTCCCAAGATAAAAAGGGATTTTTTGACTGAGTTATATGTACACTGGTACCTCTACTTACGAATGTCTACGAAATTTTCTACTTACGAAACGCCTCAACTGGAAAATATTGCCTCTAGTTACGAAAAAAATTTCGAGTTACGAAAGGTAAAAATACAGTATGGGCTGATACTCACAGCTCCCACAGGTTCCTGAATGCAACATTCCTATAAAAATTCTCTGCCATTGGCTATTACCTAGCATCCTGGCATCCCATTGACTAAGAGGGACCTCTGTGTGGCGCTAGATAGGTGTCGATGCAGCGTCCTCGTCATTCGGCCCTCGACCCATGAGGTGTTCTGATAGTTTTACGTAAATATATTAACTTTTAGAGTTTTCACTATGGACCCCAAGAAAGTGATGGAGAAAAGAGGAAAAGAAAAGACGAAAAGAAGAAAAGAGTTTTTTTGTCCGTACAAACATAAGAGATGATAGAGAAGCATGAAAAAGGGATGTTTGGTTGATCTCTCTAAAGAATATGGCCGTAATGCATCTACAATCACCACGTTATTAAAACTAAAGGAAGTTTAAGGAGTTTAAGGCATGGCGTGGGTGGTTGGAGAAGTTCAGAAGGAGGACTGGAATTCACTCTGTTGTTCATGGTGAGGCAGGAGCGCATGAACCAAAGAGGGTAAAAAACAATGAGGACAGCAGTTCAAAGGTAAATGACCATCAGTTTTATTCTTTATTCTTTGTTTTTTACATTATGCACAACTCTCATTTCTTCTTTTCCTTTCGGCTTTTCCCTTCAGGGGTCGCCAGAGCTAATCAATTGCCTCCATCTAACCCTGTCCTTTGCATCCTCTTCTCTCACACCAACTACCTTCATGTCCTCTTTCACTACATCCATAAACCTCCTCTTTGGTCTTCCTCTAGGCCTCCTGCCTGGCAGTTCAAAACTCAGCATCCTTCTACCAATATATTCACTATCTCTCCTCTGGACATGTCCAAACCATCTCAGTCTGGCCTCTCTGACTTTATCTCCAAAACCTCTAACATGTGCTGTCCCTCTGATGTACTCATTCCTGATCCTATCCTTCCTGGTCACTCCCAGAGAGAACCTCAGCATCTTCATCTCTGCTACCTCCAGCTCTGCCTCCTGTCTTTTCCTCAGTGACATTGTCTCTAGACCAAACAACATCGCTGGTCTCACCACAGTTTTGTACACCTTTCCTTTCATTTTAGCTGAAACTCTTCTATCACACATCACACCTGACACTTTTCTCCACCCGTTCCATCCTGCCTGGACACGTTTCTTCACCTCTTTTCCACACCTCTCCATTGCTCTGGACTGTTGCCCCTAAGTACTTAAAATCGTACACCTTCTAGATCTCTTCTCCCTGTAACCTCACTCTTCCACTTGGGTCCCTCTCATTCACACACATGTACTCTGTCTTACTGCGGCTAACCTTCATTCCTCTCCTTTCCAGGACAAACCTCCACCTCTCTAGCTTGTCCTCCACCTGTTCTCTGCTCTCACTGCAGATCACAATGTCATCTGCAAACATCATAGTCCATGGAGATTCCTGTCTAACCTCATCTGTCAGCCTGTCCATCACCATAGCGAACAAGAAGGGGCTCAGAGCTGATCCCTGATGCAGTCCCACCTCCACCTTGAACTCCTCTGTCACACCTACAGCACACCTCACCACTGTCTTACAGTCCTCATACATGTCCTGCACCGTTCTAACATACTTCTCTGACACTCCAGACTTCCTCATACAATACCACAGTTCCTCTCTGGGCACCCTGTCATAAGCTTTCTCCAGATCTACAAAAACACAATGCAGCTCTCTCTGGCCTTCTCTGTACTTCTCTATCAACATCCTCAAAGCAAATACTGCATCTGTAGTACTCTTTTTTGGCATGAAACCATACTGCTGCTCACAAATGCTCACTTCTGCCCTTAGTCTAGCTTCCACTACTCTTTCCCATAACTTCATTGTATGGCTCATCAGCTTTATTCCTCTGTAGTTGCCACAACTCTGCACATCTCCCTTGTTCTTAAAAATGGGCACCAGCACACTTCTCCTCTATTCTTCAGGCATCTTCTCACTATCTAAGATCCTGTTGAACAACCCAGTCAGAAACTCTACTGCCACCTCTCCTAGACACTTCCAAACCTCTACAGGTATATCATCAGGACCGACTGCCTTTCCACTCTTCATCCTCTTCAGTGCCCTCCTCATTTCATCCTGACTAACCTTTGCTTCTTCCTGGTCCACAACAGTCACCTCTTCTAGTCTAATTTCTCTCTCATTTTCCACGTTCATCAACTCTTCAAAGTACTCTTTCCATCTTCCCATCACACTACTGGCACCTGTCAATAGACTTCCATCCCTATCCTTAATCACCCTAACCTGCTGCACGTCCTTCCCATCTCTGTCTCTCTGTCTTGCCAACCTCTATAGATCAGTCTCTCCCTCCTTACTGTCCAACCTAGCATACAAGTCATCATAAGCTTCTTGTTTGGCCTTTGCTACCTCTACCTTCACCTTACGCTGCATCTCCCTGTACTCCTGTCTACTCTCCTCAGTCCTCTCAGTGTCCCATTTCTTCTTAGCTAACCTCTTTCTTTGTATACACTCCTGTACCTCCTCATTCCACCACCAAGTCTCCTGATCTACTTTCCTTCCAGATGACACACCAAGTACTCTCCTACCTGTCTCCCTGATCACATTAGCTGTAGTTGTCCAGTCATCTGGAAGCACCTCCTGACCACCCAGAGCCTGTCTTAACTCCTTCCTAAAGGTCATGCAATACCCTTCCTTTTTTAGCTTCCACCATTTTGTCCTCTGCTCTGCCTTTGCCCTCTTCATCTTCCTCACCACCAGAGTCATCCTACACACCACCATCCTATGCTGTTTGGCTACACTCTCGCCTACCACTACTTTACAGTCACTGATCTCCTTCAGGTTACACCGTCTACACAAGATGTAGTCCACCTGTGTGCTCCTACCACCACTCTTATAGGTCACCCTATGTTCCTGCCTCTTCTGGAAGAAAGTATTCACTACAGCCATTTCCATCCTTTTTGCAAAGTCAACTACCATCTGTCCTTCTGCGTTCCTCTCCTGGATACCAAACCTGCCCATCACCTCCTCATCACCTCTGTTACCTGCACCAACATGTCCATTGAAGTCTGCACCAATGACAACTCTCTCACTTCTAGGTATGCTCTGCATTACTTCATCAAAGTCCAGTCAGCGTTTCTCCTTCTCCTCCAGCTCACATCCTACCTGTGGAGCATACCCACTAACAACATTGAACATCACACCTTCTATTTCTAGCTTCAGACTCATCACTCTATCCGACACTCTTTTTACCTCCAGGACATTCCTAACAAACTCCTCCTTCAAGATAACTCCTACTCCATTTCTCTTCCCATCTACACCATGATAGAACAACTTGAACCCTGCTCCTAAACTTCTAGCCTTGCTACCTTTCCACCTGGTCTCCTGGACACACAGTATGTCTACCTTCCTCCTCTGCATCATGTCAACCAACTCTCTACCTTTTCCTGTCATAGCCAGATGCCCTTCCTGACGCAACCCTCTGTATTTATCCGGGCTTGGGACCGGCACAATAAGACACTGGCTTGTGCCCTCTTGCGGCTACAACTCTCATTTATTGTGCAATAATCTAATTCCTTCAATTGTAACATGTATTTGTTACATGTTTTGATGCATTTTTATGTTTTATAAAACATTTATGTGTGAATTTTGGGGGGCTTGGAACGTATTAGGGCATTTGCATGGAAAACGCGTCTCTACTTACGAAATTTTCTATTTACGAAATTTCTTTCGAAATTAATTTCATAAGTAGAGGTACCACTGTATTTCCCAAGATGAAAATATATTTTTTTTTACTTACTTAAATATACGTGAATCTAAAACAAATTCCAACTTCTCGACATTAGATGTAATCTCCTCGCTGAGGCCAATGAGCTTTGAGTGCAGCTTTTCTCTTGCTGCTTTGGGCTCAATTCAAATAATGTTGGATTTTGTTTTTTTTCTACTTTAGATTTTTACGAGCCCATGAGGCCTCCTTTGGTACCACGTTCAGAACAAACTTCACATTTTGTAGTTTCACTGCGTTGTTAAATCATCAGTATGTCGCTGATGCTGCCAAATACTTGGATGTAGGATTGTGTATGTTGGTGTCTGAGCCTGGCTGTTTGTGTGTTAAAGACATGGCCAGATAAACCAGCCTGCCAGCTCTGGCCTCATTTGCATCCACTAATGGCTCTATGATGCCAATTTTCTGATCACTGCTACTACACATTTAAATTCCTGCCGTCTCTGCCAGATTGCCCCTCCCTTCTATGTGGCGTCCAGGGATTCCTGTTTCCACCCTGCAATAGCAGCTCCGTTCGTGCTCTGCATCAGAAAGACCCGTCTGAGGTTAAACTGGAGACATGACGCCTCTGGTAATGAGGCTTTAGTTGGTCATGATAAGGCTAATAGATTCACACTCAAACATGCCGTTCCAGAAACCATGGGCACTAATCTACTGCTAACACACTCATCTGGTTTTAGGCTTCACTCTGTGTGCGATTAGTCGTGTCTCTGGGTGGAGCGATCATCCCTGCACCTCGGCTGGTTTTTACTCCACGCACTCGTTTCTCATCAGTCCGTCGGCCTGCAGTGCTTCTTGCTTTTCCAGCCAATGATTGTCCAGTTTACCCATGTGTGCGTTTTTCATTGGCTGTTTCATAAATGTGGACGTTATGGTGGTGGAGTGGGTAGCGCTGTCGCCGCGCAGCAAGGGTGGTTCTGGGTTCGAGTCCCGTTCTGTGTCAAGTTTGCATGTTCTCCCCGTGTCTGCGTGGGTTCTCTCTGGGTCCCACCTCCAGAAACATGAGCTTCAGGTTTAACAGGTCGGTTTTAAATTGTCCAAAGGTGTGCGTGTGTGTGTTTGTATGTCCTTCATGTGACTTCATGTACACTCCGGCGTCACGTCCCAAGTCAGCTGGGATAGATTCCAGCAACCCACCACAGCGGAAAAAAGCTGCAACTGAAGCTGAATGAATGAATACATGTTTGAAAGGAAGAGCTACTGGTGAAAAACAGTGACAACTCTTGACTGTAGAAAGCTCAGGAAAATGTTTATGTGTGGTCCTTTTCCCTGGTTTGCCTCTGATGGTGGGGGCTCCCTTGCTGGACATCATGTGTGTTAAAACAGACCAGGACAGCAGTCAGAGCTGTAGTTCAGTCTTCACTCCAAATGGTTGGCTGCGACAAGCAGGAGGACATCGAGCCTGAAATTAACCTTTGATAATTCAAGAGGAACACCAAATACATCACCCTCGGAATTGTCTTGAAAGTAGATTAATTGTTGCTTCAGCTTTTTATCCTTCATTTAACCTGACAGAGTAATTTATAATCTTGGTTTCATACTCGGTTTCACCCGGTCACACTTGGGAGTTTCCTAATAAAACTTTTTTAATGGCCCATGCAGCAGCTGCACGGAAACAGCTAGAGGTGATGTATCTTGTTTATGGCCCAGTGGTGGTTGAAGTTATCTGTTATTTCAGGGTACAAACCTCTAATCTTGACTGACATTTTGCTCAAGTGCTTCCTTTAAATATTGGAAAACAAGTATCAGTGAAATATTGAGTGACATGATGAGTATGTCTGTTGTCCAGTAAGGTTGTGTTGCTGTGAGCTGCACAGCCTGGGGTGTATCAGCTGTATAGTTATTTACATTTTCTTCAGCGTCATGGAACCGGATGACACAAAGCCTGTGGTGTTTCAATAAGCACCAGAATTAAAACTGTACATCTTAAAAACTCATTGCACCGCAGACCTTCTTGTGAGCATAGATTAAGAGTAAAAATTATTAACCTTTTAGCCAGACGTACAGTTATTTACATACATAGTGTAGAAATGCATTATGCAGACAAAAATATCCTTTGAGAAATGAGATATAATACAAAGATAGGCATAAATATATCCAAGATTCAGTTGATGATCTCGTTGAATCTGAAATACAGGATGTCCACCCTTTTTGGTTTGTCTCCCAGTTACACTTCTTGTGTTTTATTTTGCACTCCATATAACATAAAAAAAAAATTCACCACGAAGGTGCAGTAATTAATCTTCATTATTATATTATTATTAATAATATTATATTATTATTATATAATATATAGATATATGATATAATAATAATACAATATACAGCTTTAGTACAATAATACAATGTACATAATATATGATATTATACATACATAATATATATAATATATATACATAATATATATTATACATATATGTATAATATTATATAATAATATAATGTATATAATAATAATACAATATACATAATATATAATATTATATATTATATTAATATAATATTCATTATTATATTATATTATATTTATTGTGTAATTTCCTCCGGGATTAATAAAGTATCTATGTATCTATGTATCTATGTATCTATCTATCTATCTATCTATCTATCTATCTATCTATCTATCTATCTATCTATCTATCTATCTATCTATCTATCTATCTATCTATCTATCTATCTATCTATCTATCTATCTATCTATCTATCTATCTATCTATCTATCTATCTATCTATATGATTCTTAAGTTGTTTCAGAAGGATGAATGCTACCTTTATTTTCCTTCATATTGGAGTCATCGTTTCTCTGATAATTACCTTTTAATGTAATCCTGATTTGTGGAGCACTTTGAAAGGTCCGTCTCAGTATGATCACTGGAGGTGACCCTTCTAATGTTTGGTAGTGAAAATGTTATTTTCACCAAAAGACAAGGCCCCATGATGCACCAGAGGCAGGGAGAGCAATTCAGGTACTTATTGACAAGCAGTTAACCTTCCACAAAAGCAGAACTGGTTCACAATAAGGTCACCAAGCTGAAGCATAAAACCTGTAATTCATAGGAACGTATCCCAACACAGGAGAGACAGGGGAAGAAAAAGTTTCCAACCAGATAAGGGAAGAGGAAGAGAAAGCAATGTGATGCAAGCAAAAGCAGAACAGACAACGTCAGAGCAGTAGACAATCAGACAGGGAACAACAAATGAACAAATTCCCCAAAGAGTCTTCTTCAAATGTGTTTCACTGACAGTTCTTAGTGGAGAGGCACGAATGACCTACAACCAGACGTTTAAGGATGTTTCCACACCCATTGGTGGACAGTTGCATGAGTGATAATTGCACAGTCTGCTAACTGTAGTGTTTGACAAATTCATTTATACTATAATTAAGAGTGTTCACTTTATTTGTAGAGAACTCTCACCTACTCTGGCCTTTCTGGTCCCGGATGAGCAGAGCCTCAAAATGAATATGATTAACTGTGTCTCCACTGTGGCAAACCATCCAAAGGTGGATAAACTAACCGACCAAACATTTTATCCACGCCTCCAGTTATGAATATTAATTGTTTTAAAAGACAAAAACTAGCTTGAGTTGTGTTACAGTAACTCAGAACTCAGAACGAGGCTGTTTACTCCACTTTGCTGGACTACATTCAAGTAACTGTCAGCTGTCACTGTAAGTGTGTTTGAAGATGCTTGTCATGATAAGAATATGTAGATTAATGCCCATTGTCACATAAATAAATAATAAATAAGTTTAAATAATTGGTATTTGCGCAGTTTTCCCGACAAAAACAACGAAACTGTAATAATTCTAAAACCAGATTAACCTTAAGAGTGCAGGTTGTGCTAACAATTTACCTACATACATTATGATTACCATGTTGGAAATGAACACAACAAATATGAAAAGTGAAACAACCACATTTCTCTCTTTTTTGACAGCTAAATCAATTAAGTTTATTGAATTAAAGACAATCATTTGTAGCTTCAGTAATTCGTTTTCAATCTCTTAGATCACGTGAAGAGCAGAAACTCTTTAATCCACTTTTACATACTGCCGTTGACATCCTTCCTCCATGTGTTTAAACGCCACATCCTGACACATAGGAGCTGAGGTCACGGTCCTCACAATGTCTGCGCCAGGCCACCCTGGAACCAAACAGAAGTTATCAATCCCCACGCAGAGGTTCATGCAGAAAGAACATCACCAGGAGAAGAGCTCACCAGGCTCCGATGCCGTTGGGATCCCGAACGACACGTTTGGCACACCTGATGGCTGCAGAGACGTTATCGGACAGAAGCTCTGTGGAAACAAAAAGGTTAAAGAGTGCACATGAATGAATTTATATTATTTACAGTTAATATTAGAAACATTTGAAAGACCTTTGTCATTTTATAGTTTAGAAAACGTAAAACAGTAGGACTTAAATGAGATAAAGGCGACATCATAGTGTGTGTGGAGGAAAATGTCTTCATCTGGTCTTGTGTGTCACGGGTTCTACTGACCACTGCACTTCATGTTACATCCATTCGATGTTGGGGTTCCGTTGCTACACCACCAGCGGCTGTTGATCTGGAAAATGCCGTAGTCAGTGGATCCGTCAGAGTTGTGGTTGATGGCTCTGGTGTTGTAGTTTGATTCCCACTGACTCAGACAAACCCCTGCAGAACCGAGCAGAGATAGAGATCACCTACATGATCCATACCAGGCAATGGAAACTGTAGACAACTTTAAATAAATAAGAAAAAAAATTGGCATCAAAAGCAACTGTCAGCAAGATGACTTTATATATAACTTATATAACTGAACTGCAGCTTCAGATATACTCACAGTTAGCCAGGCTGTGGCCTTCATAACCATCCATTCCATAACTCTTCAGCACCCTCGCCCATTCACAGCGGGTGAAGGTTCTTGCATTGGCCACAGCCACCAACAGCAGAAACACCAGACACTTCATGATGGACTTATGTGCTGGATAGAATGACCCCCCTGCTAATACCAACGTGTCTTTTATAGTTATGATGCTCAGCTGGAAATACTGCGGCTGCCTTGATCCGCTCCTGGTGAAGATATCACTTTCCACTCAGTTTGTATGAGTGATTTTATGTTTGACCTTCGACTTGTTTTTCTTCAGATTATCATTGTGCTAATACAGACTGGTGTAAAAGCACTACGTTGGCACAAATTCATCTGTAGTGATACAAGAACAAAAAATAAAATCAAATAAATAAAAGCTGATGAGGAATGAATAATGAAATATTTAAAAGCCACGATAACCTGACTTTCCAAAGTGGTTGGTCAACAGTTTAATCGTCTAGTGTTCCTTATCGAAACACTTTGTGTTTATCCAGTTTTATCATCGAGACGTTGACTATTTTTTTATGCTGTTTAATGGCTCTGACTCAAAAAACGGTCATTAACAATCTCATGTGAATGTCTGCGTAATTACGCTCCAGAAGGCAAACAAACCACTTACGCTTTGAATGGCCTGAACGACCCATAAGAGCGCTGCAAATGTCTGGCCTTAAAGACTCTCTGGGTATTAAAAATCACCGGATTTTAATACCTGAAAATTCCAACCAGTCAGTTAGAACTGAAAACATCTCTTTGATGGAAAGTGAAATATATTTAAATGTTAAACAGAAATCAAGTTGTGAATTGTCATAAATGACAACCTGCACAGCAACCTACACAGGAATTATCTGTCAACAGGATGCATTTATAGTCTTTTACTTTTGTTGGGGTGGGGGGGGGGGGTCAGTTATGATAAATTAATTCAACTTTATCCCTTTATACTTCCCATGTGTGGCATTTATTGCCACATAAATCTCACATTAGAGGAACATAACTGATTTCTGGAGAGGCGGTCTGTATGACTCAGCTACTAATTATTTTTATAAGTGAAAACATCCCCAGCTGACAAATGATGTGGATAATTTTTGTAAAACACACTAGTTGAAAAGCACTGGAGTGAACCACCCCACTGAATTTTGTAAATCAATGCTGAGAAACCTTGAGATGAAGACAATGTCTTCACTGTTCTAAAATGATCTACAGGTATCAAGACAATAAGTTGAGGAAATGCTACAACTCCATGGGTAGATTGTACCCTACCCGTGGATTTGTCCCTCTCCCTCTCTTCATCAACAAAGTTTACAAGATACACCTGTGTGTCGTTGGAATCAGCGGGCTACTTAAACCCACCACAGCTCTTTTCCTGGGTCAGAACATTCCTGTCACTTCCTGCCTTCACCTGTTCATGAATTATTCTCTTGCTTTTGATAATTCTAAATTACTGATAGTGGCGATTATCAGTTCATACTTTGTATTTTGCGATTTTTTTCTTTTTCAAAAAATGTGGTTTTCTGTTGACCTTTGCTGAATTTAAGCCCATCTTCAGTTCACTCTGCATCTGGGTCCTGGCTGTCCTTGTACAAGTCCTAACCCACTGCCTTACATGCATGCTGATAAACCTCTGTGTGCCGGTGGAACAGCCTGGACTGAGGTAATGGGGGGTGTGCTGACAGTGGGAGGTGTCAGTTCACCTCCAGAGCACTGCCGAGGTACTCTTGAGCAAGGTGCCGACCCCCCTTACAAGTTGCTCATTTGGGCGCACCACAAAGGAGTTGCCCACCACTCGAGCTCAGGCCCTGAACAAACACACACACAGGGGGCCTGTGCACACTTATATACCTAAATACGTGTGATTCAACTCACTAGAGTGTGCCACTAATTTCCCTTTGGGGATTAATTCAGTATATAAAATTTAAAAAAATTTTAAAAAAATGTTCTACTCAGACATACCTTTGCATACACTCCAGGAGCTGACTACAGTGTGTGCTGCCTAAATGTACTGCACAGTGTAAGAAGCCAATGTGAGAACTGTCACCGTCTCTGATCTCTCCCTCTTTGTGGGTAAATAGAGGGACTTTTGAATTGAGTTGTTAATTTGAGAAAACATTAGGAAGAGACACTGAATTGCCTTACTCCACTATAAACCAGAATTATCCCGCAAATGTCCCTGCAAACAGGCTTGTAATTCCTTTATTTTGGCTAATTGAAGCTCACAAACTCAAGGGTCTTCAAAGGGGACATTACAGAGAGTCTTGAACCAATTTTTGGCCTCAAGTTGGTTTAAAAAGTGTTTCATCTTGAATCCTGACTCTCCCAGTGTTTCTACAAATTTTGCAAATGGGATCATATGCACTTAATACCTCTATACCGCACCACATGGTCTACCATGCTGCTGATCATTGATGAAGCCTTCCCTATCGAACTGATCCTGTCCTCAAACCTCCATAACTGGCTTGCCTTGGTTTAGTCAGCATCATAAGACACACACATGCTCCCGTCGGTTGAGTATGTTGCTCCAACACACTCCCTGAATGGTACCTGCATATGTGACTGAACGAACTGCAGGAGGCAAGTACATTCAGGTGCCTAGCCTAACTCAAAGCCAGTCCCTGAGAAAGGGGCAAAAGAGAAAACCAAACTGACATATTTTGGCTCCTTCTGGTTTCTCACATCCCCCCCAATGTTAACATTGGGGGGGATGTCAGAGAACCAGACAATGGGAGGTCACTCACAGAACCAGCTGTAGATAATTGACCCATTTCTTTTGTGGCAGGATTGGTAAGAATAAAAATGAAAAAAAAAAAAAAAGTAAGAGGATGCAAACTGAAGGTCTTGGGGTGATTGAGGTGCCATGGTGTCTTCAATAAGGGAGAGACGTCTCTTTCTACCTAAGTAGAAGAGCAGGTAATGGTACTCTTGGCTGACTCCGAACACAAAAATAGTCTGTGACCAATATCTCAGAATAATGACAGGTCTCTGTCACCACCTCTAGGTGAAGAATGCATTTTCTTGCTCCTTGGACCATCTATTAGTTTTTTGGAAAGGGAACCTGTATTACTTTTTTGGGTGAGATACTGTATAAGCATTCTGAACTCTGGGCTCAAACCAGAGACCTCCTCAAAAGGACAGATGACAACTGGGAAAATCCTAGGTCATAACCTGAAGAGACTGCTGGCAGGGGGGAATAGACTCCAAGTATGCTGGCATAGCTATTTTGTGTTAATGGCTGTGCCTCTGAGCTCTCTCTCTATTATGAGTTTTTCATAATATGATTCCTTTAATGTGGAGTGGAGGGTTTTCTTCAGTCTTGTGGCCCAAACGGCTTTCGGCCTTCCTGCAGAAGAACAACCTGTCAGTAGGTCTGTGCAGAAGGCAGAACTAGGTGTCTTCTGAAGATGTCTGAAGCATGCCAGCATCATCTGGCACCAAGCACAATTGGCCAAGAAGGAGAAAAAAGATCTTTGTGTGGTGTTCGTAGTCTTGACCAATGCCTTCAGGTCAGTGCATCATGAAGTGTTGTGGCCAGTTCGATGTCACAACACAAACTTTTACAACTACCTGGCAGGCCCTGGACATAGGCATAATTGCAGGCTGCACCATTTCCCCACTGGTTATTATCGTGGCAGTGCAGCTCATTATTCGAGCATCTCAATGGTTGCTTGGAGGGGATGGATTGAAGAGTGGGCACCCATCAGGGTGTACATGGATGACATGAGGACAGTAACAACAACAAAGGCATGCATGCTGGACAAGCTAAAGACAAACATCACGTGAGCATGAATTGAAATTAAACCCAGCTAGTCCTGCAGTATCTCCAATGTTAAAGGCCAACTGCCAATGATGAGGTGTGGAGAGGAGGAAGATCACCTGGATTGAGGTATGGAACATGGAGTCCAGAGCCGCTCATGACTCTGCCCTCTCCAAACACTTACAGCTCTGGATTGGATAGAATCCAGCCTGTCCTCAGTGTGCTGCACCAGTAACCCTCAAAACACATTCTGGTGTGTTGCAAGACCAGTCTCATCCAAGGCAGATATACCCAGCAACCCAACCTGGTGATAAAATGGCTTCTGAACTGAAGAACAAGAGGATAACCACTAATATTATACCTCCAAAAGCCCATGTTATCCAGGAACAAACAGCCTACCTTCAGGAAGAAGAGATAGCACACCAACCCATTGGTGACCCATTGGATGCAGTCTCAGATTGGAAAATGAGGAACAGCCTAGGCCAAAAGCTTACATTCTCACCTGAAATCACAGCAACCAGCCTGCAACAAGACCTGATCCTTTTGTCTACATCCTGTCTTCATCGGTGAACTGACAGATCCTTGGGTGGAAGCCATTGCAATTTCATACTGCATACTTACTGCAATTTCATCTGTGCTGTATGTCGTTTATATATGGCACACTTGACAATAAGGCTGACTTTGACTTGACTTTTATTGATGAGGCAAACAAAAGGAAGAATTTGCATTATGGGGCACAGTCTGGCAGGGCTCCTCTATCAATATCATACTGGTACACTAGCGTAATGATGGAGTGATCCTCTGGTAGCAGCAGTGCTGTTTTTGGATGAGAGATTGGGATTTATTATGAGGAGACAAGAAAGACAATTGCGAGACATTGGGAGTTGGACAAATTCAAGCAGGTCACATTCGTACAAAGTGTGTTTTGCGATATTTTGGGGTGAAAGTGTTGTGAGCTTGAGAAACAAGAATGGAGAACATGGAGAGTATGAACATATGAAGCTTCAAATTGCCTCTCCTTCATTGCAACCTGCGAATTTCAGAGAGCTGCCGCCTGGCATGACGGCAAATAAATCATACAAGTTATTCAAATGTAGATTTTGAAAATACAGTGATCCGTCGTCACTCGCGTTTAATGCGTTCCAGGACCACCCCCAAATAATGAAATTACGGGAAATTGTCACGAACTGTTTTATTTTTTATGGTAATTTAAACGTTTCTAAACCCCCCCTCCCCATACTGATATTAAGCAACCTTCTATCTGTATCACCTTTTCCCACACTCTAATAGACTGTTTGTAACACTTTTAAGTGTTTATTTAATACACGGAAGTGCGCTGCGTTCGATGAGTCTCGGAAAGCAGCACACTTCCAGATGCTGTCAGCCAATAGAATGCGCGTATGGTATCATGTGACTAGCTACTAAATATCTGCGATGAGGTGAAGCATGGGATCTTGACGCGTGAATGTACAAGCGATTACTGTCCAAAATTATTTTTTTATCAAAAGTCCTTTCTCAGGACTTCTGCTGACACAGATTTTCGCAAAAAGCTTGTTTGTTGTGTTTTGGTCTAAAACTAGTGTTTTTGGTACCTTGCTTTTATAGGTCCAGCCTGTGCTCTACTGCCGATTACTAAAGAATGGACAAACAAAAATTTTTCCTGATGAGAGAAAATAATTGACTCTCTTTTGTTTAGAATAGACTGTAGATATTGATAGATCGGTCTAAATGCTCTAAAACTACTGGCAGAGTGGGGCTCTGCTTCGAAAATGGCTAATGGCCAATGAATTAATCTTGCCCCCTCCAGACATAAAGCATTTTAGTGACTTTGTGTACATGTACTGTTCACTTCTTTGTGTTACACATGGGATTCACTTCCCCTGTCTCTCTTAAACCTCATTTACACAAACGTTTTAGGCTGGACTAGTAAGGTTTTCCTACGCCTCGATGTTCAATATAAAAGCAGCACAGATTTAACATGATAAATTACATGACAAACCAAAAAAATAAAATAAAGTCCCTAAAACTATGGAGTAGAGGGAAATAATGTTAAGAGGAGCAAATTGTAAACCAACAGTAATGAATCCATATGGTGAACAACCCTAGAGATTTAGAGACTAAAAGACCAACTAGAATGTTATGTATGATAATTCTGACAGAGAGCAGTCTGTTAGGCTAAATGCCAAATGCAGGAATGCACCAATGAAGCCAAAAAGGTGTAACAGTCTTGATCATGAACCAGACTAGTAGTTGGCGGATACAACAGGACTCGAGGTCATTACAGCATGAGTGACTTACCAACAAATAGAAGGGGACCTCCAGAGAAGGCTACTGATGTAGAAATAAGTACAAGTTACAGAACAATGGGAGGAGAGAGAGACACACAGAGGCGTTTCATACAAGGAGTGGATCAGGAAGTCCCACGAACAGGAAGTCGTTCGCCATCAGAGGAAGAGGAAGGTTGAAAGGAGAACAAACAGGCTTCATAACTGGCTTGCATCTGATAATTCTCCATGACATGAGTTTAGAGTTGTGAAGTAAACAGTTAAACATAATTCCGTGAACACTACCCTCAATAGGCAGCTCAGGATGCAGACTGGCCTTTATCAAAAGATGGTGATCCATCCTGGTCGAGTTAATGCTCCTGAGCAGGTGTGAATGTGTGTGTGTGTGTGTGTGTGTGTGTGTGTGTGTGTGTGTGTATGTGTGTGTGTGTGTGTGTGTGTGTGTGTGTGTGTGTGTGAGAGAGTTTGGATGGGTGGGTGGGTTGATGGGTAAATACTGTTTTGTGTTGCAAAGTGCTTGGAGTGTTTGTCAGAATCCACAGGCACAACAGAAGTGCAGTCCATTTGCAGAGGCTGCTCAGTTTCTCCCGTACGTTATTGCCCCGACACAATTATGACAATCTGACCCTTTGGAGGCAGCATCAGAATTAAAATTTGGTGCCTTTATTTTTTAACATTTTTTTTTTTTTATTGTTCAAGAATTACTTTATTCCACTGATGGTGGTTTTAGGGTTAGGGTTAGATCAGGCTCTGTAACTTTGGGTGATACATCAAAATGTCAATGGACACAGTTTCACCTCGTCTGTAAGACTCATTCATTCATTCATCATCTAACATACACAACATGTGTTTTGAGTTAAATAACTTTAAAGAAGCTTCATTAGTATCTCCGTGACGTGATATATATATACGTATATATATATATATATATATATATATATATATATATATATATATATATAAAAAATTTTTTTTAGAATTTTACATATCCCAAAGTAACCAAAACCTAATGGTTCATTCCGTTGACCAAACATCCCTCTCCACAACATTTCATCAGTTATTTTCATTAAACCTGCTAACAGACAAACAAATCAATTCCGGCAAAAAACAAACAAACCATGACTCATGTGATGGAGGTAATCAATTTAGAGGAAGCAGTTTAGATTAACATTCCCCTCAAGGCTTCTGTGGATTTTGTTTTGTGTGATAAAGCTGCATATATTAGAGCGGCCCTTTTTTTGTGACCACTCCAAAGCGCAGCAGTGTGATAATCCCGTTGTTTTAATCAGTATTGTTGATAAGACACACCTGTCAGATGGATTATTATATCTATCTCCACATCTGAGAGCTCACTGACACAGATTGGATCAATTTTGTGATTTATTTCAGAGAGAAATAAGTCTCACAAGTGAATAAAATTCCAAAGTGAAGTTGGCACGTGTGTGTGTGTGTCTGACAAACACTGCATGAAATGATGGTGTGTTACTGAATCAAACCTAATTTAAATTCTGTTCTCATCAGCCTGTTTCTATCAGGCATTGGGAGCCACTGAGCTCATTCTCCTGTGTGGCTACTGGCATCAACTCTTTATACAAAGTCAGAAAGGAGCAGGAGCTGCCTGTCATCACCGCTTTCATTCTGAGACATTTTATCATACAGAGCTGTAATCACACTCATAATGGAGTTCCTGAACTCCATTTAGTGTTCTAACTTTCTCAATTCTCTCCGTGCACTGTTTTCCAGAGTCTTCACCATCAAAACATCGTCACTCACCCTCCTCTCTCTCTCTCTCTCTCTCCGCCTCATCGCAAACCCGAAACACAGGCAAGAGAATGCAATTAATCAACTGGCCGAGTGAAGGCGGTGGGATCAATTAGGCTGCAGAAAGAGGGCAAGAGATGAGAAGAGATCCATCTGAGTCAGAGAGTCTGAGGACGTGTTGAGAACTGTGGAAACAATGATGGAGCGTGGATGGAGGTGTCTGTTACAGATGGGAATCAGCAGAATTTTCATGGCTGTTCATCTGAAAATAGGCTTTTCATTTATTGATTTGGGTTGCCCTCATTCTGCAATCTGTTTAAAGGCAGATCACTTTTATTTCTCTACATGCAGTTTTTATCTTGACAGCATCCAAAAGAGGAAAAGCCTTTTAAGACTACATTGAATGGACAAACCTCGTGAAGCCTGATGGAGGAGCCTATGAGTGAAAACATTTTCAAGGCAGTGGAACTTTTTCCACTGGAGTTGCATTTAATCTGTTCCTAAAAACTACCATGGAAATGTTCTTAAACATTGTTTTTAATCTTTGCTTCAGGAGATCGTGTGACACCAATGGCGACTAAATGATCCACTAAATGTGGATAAAAGATGTGCGACAGAAAAAAATGAAATAAGATGACACAAAAAGTTTAATGTTTGTCTACAAAAAAGGAGAAAATATGGACTTTTTAAATTACAGTATAAATACTGTGTTGAAGGCCTGCAGCCGTTTTCTCCTCAGTACACTGTATAAAATATGTTGGTCATCATACCATGAAAACTTTTCTTATTACCACTTTAATAAAAAACATGAACAGAGAATCTTTGCTACGCCTCGACTGCCTGTCAGGCATCACAGTGGGAGGCACTGACACAGAACAGTGAAAACAGCAGAGAGAATGACTTTAATCCCTAACAAAGAAATATGCGTTCAACAAGATATTCTTACAAAATAGAAAGGCTAAAAAGATGGAACAACCCATGGAACAATCAACCCATTCATTTTCCACTGAAACTTTGTTATAGATGGATTCAGAAATAAATGTACTATCTGTGTTTTATCTGTGATGCCTGATGCATTAAATGAGTCTGAAGGTTGTAAAAACAAGTTTCACATTCATGTACATTACTTCTTTGGGGTTTTTTTTGTTTTTTTTGGCTGACTTAAGAATCATTAAAAATTATAGCATTTCCGTCTGAATGCTAAAATGCATAAAATAATTTCTTTCACCCCCACAGCAACATTTGCCTCCTGTCTGTTCAACAACCTCAAGCTGCACCTCAAGTTAAATCCTGATTTACATAAATACATTTTTTTAAAAAAAGATTCTGTTCCTTTTTCTTCCCAATTCTATTTCATTCTTTTTTTTTTTTTTAAAGAGAGGCTTTCAATCACATTTTGAATAATTGCTGAATAACTGCACTCTAATAATGCATTTGTTTTTTTCTGGTTTAATACTATTATTGGTATGGATGATGTGTGCAGTAGCTTTTTTTCCCCCTTCTATCCCTTGTATTCGGGGACCCTGAGGAAACTCGGGCTCCACAAACTCTTCTGACATAGTGTTATGGTCGGCTCGTGAACCGCACGCAACAAAATAACTGAGATGTGGCTCCGAAAATCAGCAAATCTTTTATTTAAGACAAGTTATTTAGCACAAAAAGCAGCACTGCATTAGTTATGTTGTAGAGAGTCCTTTGTTTATTGAATATTTGGTTATTTTTGAACAGCGCCCATTGGCCTTCCTTAGTTTGTTAGATAGAAGACCTTAGTTAAACCCCTGTATATTAGAGCGAGAATTTGAATAAATGTTTTATGTTCCCCTTTTTAAATCTGGGTTGATTTATGTTATTTCCCCAGTCCTCTAGCTGGGTCGTAACATACTAGCATCAATTCTATATAGTGGAATCCCATATATTCTTAACCATGCTGTGCGGAGGCCTATTTAACCTGTTCATACAGTTATATAATTGAAAGTAATTCTTCCGTTAAATCCTCCCCCACCTCCGTCACTTCAGGTGTTCTGGGGCCTCTCCTTTTCATCATATACCTCCTTCCCCCGGCAATATTTTTAGTAAATTCAACATTCATTTCCACTGTTACGCTGATGACACCCAGCTCTGCCTCACCACTAAACCCTCGTCTACTCTTCCGCTCACCCCCCCTGGTATGTCTGTTCCTTCCACCCTATTCACCTTTCCTCAAACCCATAGTCATGACCGTAAGCCACATGACCAGATGTCCCTCCTTGAAGCCATGGATGCTGGCTGCAGGTACATCACAGCTCATCATTGCCAAGGGTGGATAACAAGAGGTGCTATCACAGGTGCATCACCTTGGATGATATCAGACCAAACCCTGAAGATTGTAGATTGTGTTTCATGGTTTATTTGTTCACTGTAAGCTTTTTCTGTTCTATCATATTGTAAACAGTATTTTTACTGTACCTCTTACAATAAACAGTAAAGGAAAAACTGATTTGCTCTTTACTGGAATGTTTTTAAAAGGGAACATTACAGGTGGACACAGAGTTCCCAACCAAAAAGTTCGGGGTACCTTCCAGTCAACTTTTTACGTGAGGTGTCATAAGCTCCGTTGAGAGCTCTGTGAGGAAATGCTGTCGTCGATTGGTGATGCCTTTGTAAACTTCCGGGTGCTGAGCCCTGTAAAGTGTATAGGCATTCAGAGCGCCAACGTCAATCATGTTATACCAGAGCACATTCTGGGTCCGGCGTTTGCAGATGTAGTTTCCGACCATCTGGTCCATTATCCACTCCTCCTTTGTTCTGATTGTAGAAGAGGATCGCTTCTGGTTTTTTCGTTGGGCTGTGTTAAGCAGCACAACAGCCTTCCCCTTCTTTCTTACATGATCATGTTCATGTTGCATGGGTTGTGTAGAGGACTCACAAAAAGCATACGGACTGGTACATCCCAGTTCTTCTCACTACCTACAAGAATGGTCAATCCAATGAAGGCCAGAAGCTCATCTTTGGTTAAATTTTTCTACTCTCTCCCTGTGTCTGAGCTTGCTCTTTCTCCTTCCTTGTTTGTGCATGTCAGCACCTCGTCTATGACATCATCAGACATGAACCCCTTCCGTGCATTAATTGGGGAGACAGTCCTAAACCCAGGTACAGGTCCTGGGTCTTCCATATCTGAGATGTCAGAATCTAAGTCAATGACTGCGACTGGCTCTTCATCCCATCTGTCCTGGATCATTTGTAGGGTACCGTCCAAAGGTACCAAAGGGCCTCCTATCAGCCATGTTACTATAGACAGAATAAAAACACACATTTAACCAGTAATGTGATCACACGTTAGAATATATCACTAAAAAATTAAGTTCATAAATAGAGAAATGACTTTAAAGTGTGTTGCTCTGTAGCAGTGCTGAGCTTGCTGACACCAGATGTGCTGATTGGAAAGTTCCAGCACAAGTGGATAATTGACGATGGTGTGTAAGTGGGACAGTAAAAGTGGCTAAAAATTAAAGGTTCATACCAAAATCCACAAAAACTATTTGGGTGTCATATGCGACCCCACTCGTGGAAGAGTGGGTTAGTGATGCAAAAACTGTAATTTCTTGAAAATATGTTTTAAAAATGAAAATGGCCTCATGGCACAAACATATTATGAGGAATACCTAGAATATGAATATATTACAAGCTTTCATTTTGAAGCTGTTGAAGAAAAACAACCCACGGGGTAATGCCTGACCCCTGAAGTGCATCTAAGGGTTAAAAGGAACTACAAAGTGCACTGGAGTCACCTTAAATTATCATTAATAAAACCAAGAGTTTAAAAGAATTAAAATCAATTAAAATAAATTTAAATTGTGAGGGAGAGAAGAAAAGTTAGGGGAATGAGGGAAATAGGATAAAATGGATATTAAAGTGTAAAAGCACTTTTGCAAAAAGAAAAGGGAGCAGGAAAGAGCTGCAATAATGGAATAAAATAATGGTTAATCAAGAGGGTATGTTAAAATGGGAAATGGATTGATAACACTAATAAACAATAAATTATTTCTTCAATCAGGTTTAAGACTCCTTCAAGTACAAGAATAACTGAATTCATTATTACCCATATCACTTTTTATGAGCAATCTAAAATAAGTGGTTAAGTGCTATGTACATAAAATATTATTACAAAACATGCAGTTAAAATTCAAATTTGTATAAATAAAATAAAGGACTCACACAGTAAAGTAAGATAAACAACTTGTTGGTTTTAAACGAGAAGGGAGATTAACATTTGAAAAAAATAGTAAATTAATTAAGCTGAAAAAGATTCTTATACAATGTGTAATTATATTAATATTTTATAATTTTTATTACTATTACATATCTAAAAAAGAAAAAAATAAAATGAAGAAAAATAGTCAATATTATCAATAAATGACAGAGAATTAATGACAAACAAATTACTAAATAAGTTTTTTTTTTTTTGTAATTAGAAAGTGCCTTTAACAGAAACACAAGTGAGATAAGATAGGGAAATATAAGTTTGCTATTAGTGTTAGTTAAATCAGTTGATGTAAAAACATTCCATAAATAAGGGAGACACATCATAAAATCAAGAAAAGGTCATCCCAAACAACCTTTAGTGCTTTTAATATATAATAAAATAACATTGGTAACACCAGATCTAGGGAAATTCACTCATATTTCTGTATAGGCTGGAAATGTAATAAATAAAATGGACAAAATAAATAAGTTAAAGTACTGTATATTAATATAAGTAACCAATAGAATCCATAGGCTAATAATAAATATTAAATAAAGAAAATATGGAGAGATGATAGAAATAAAAAACAGAAGTGAAAAAATGAAAAGGGTTTAAGACGGAATTGGGTCGGTATGGGATGGGGAGAAAATTTGAATTTGGTGTTAAACTGGGATAAAATAAGTGTTTAATGGAATTTTTTTATTCAGGCCATGGGGTTTGATCGTGTCCAGTTTGAAGATCCAGCGTGTCTCAGCTGCACGACGTTGGTGAGGTACCAGCGACTGACGCTCTCGATTCCCAGGCTCTGGACATTGTTGGGTTTTAAAACGATTGTATAAAATGTTAGTTCCTGCTCCTATTCATGATATAAAAGTGCTGTTTAATACATAAAAAATGGCATTTTTGGTTTCCCTGATGTACAATTTCTGGTAGGCCCAACATCTGATGGAGTAAATGGCGTGCAGGGTGTGGGGGGCCTGCTAGAGGTTGAAACCACCTCAGGAGTTTTGCATTTAAGGGCTGGGTGGACCAAGAGGTTTTTGAGATTTTTGTTCCTCCTGAAGACGGAGATCAGACGGCAGCCGCCCAGGGACAGGTGGGTAGACTGTAGGTGTGTGAAGTTATGGCGGATAGTTAGTACGTGGTGATCAGTGGAATGAGAGGTGACTGGGGTGGTACTGCTAGTTCAAGGGGGGGCCATGTTAACCTCTGCCTTAATACTCCTATGGAAGCACCTCGAATACCCCTATGGCCAAGTCAACTGAGTTGACCATCCAGAGGCCTGTACCATAAAGCTGGATTATGGTTTAGCGAGATAACTTCAGGCTTAACCCTGGCTTTTCGGTACCATAAAGGTGGCTGACTTTCTATCGGGCTACGTTGTCGCGGTAACCTATGCTGAACACCTAACCTGCTCCGGAGCAGGATAAGTTCAGGATAAGAGCTCAGCAGGTTTGTGCGAAGAGCGTTCAGGCGCGAGAGAATATTTAGAGATGGCTGTAATCCGTTCGGATTACCTGAACAATCACTGTAGAACGGTCCAGGTTTTGGGGGGAGGGGTTCCATTACATCTGTCAGCTGCTGGAGCCTTACGTCAGGAATGGAACCCAACCACGCGCTGACAGTCCCACACAGTGTGCATTGCACTGAGGTGTTTTGCCACAGTTAATATATTTCTTAGTGATGTTTAATTATTATGATGTCCTTAAATCCCTCGTTGGATGGGTTACAAGCAAGACACAGATAAAATACCATTAATCAATTATTTGTTTAAGTAAATCATGGATTGATTGATTGATTCATAGGCACTTTTATGTATTCTGTTGGTGTTGCCTGCCTCTGCTAGGGGTCAGAGAGCGGGTGACCAGAGTCTGTAAAATGTCTGTAAAATGTATAAAACAAACACACAGGCTCTGTTTATGTTGCTCCGTTCACCGCTGGATTTATTCTGAGACATCTCAGCAGGAACGGAGCAGATAATGATCCCCAAATCCGTACGCACCCTCTAGCGGCCTGGATGTGAAACAGCAATCACACTGAAACCAAAATACCAATGTAAAACAATGCAAACGTTTGTTACATTAAGTGAACATAAATGGAATGCCTCAAAATGGAAAGCCTTTGTAATAGACTTAATGAAAATAAAAAAATATAATAGGGGGGTAACTTTTAACTTTTCAAAATTCTCAAAATTCTATTTCCAACCCTCTACACTCTCCCCCACTGAAAAGAATGTCTCCTGACATTTGCTATTTTACTCTGTTCAACTCTAGTGTACGAGTGTGCAGCAATTGTAACAGTATGATTGGGGCTGGATTGGGTAGAGGAACGGGACAAAGGGATGCACTACGGCTGGGGGTTGGGTGGGAAAAAGAGCGTTCACACCTGCACCCCAGTATTGGTAAGAAGGTTGACCGAGAGTGTCGTATGTGAGTCTTTCTGTCGGTCTCCCCCTGCGGTGGGACCTTCTCACGTCGTCTTCTCCTCCGTTCCTGTCATCCACCTCTTCCATTTGATCAGGCTCTCCCTCAATTAGCTCTGGTCTCTCTGGGGCCTCCTCACAATCTGGAGCCCTTTCAGCTATTTGTCTGACGGGGGAGACTGGTCTGACCGGAGAAAACTCTCTAGCTGTGGCCCGAAGCCTAGTCTGCTCTGGAGACTTTTGCTGTGTAGTGGTAGGTGCTTGTGGTTGAGGCTGCACCAGCCTAAAGCAAGGGATTCTGCTCCGGAGGTCATGATGGTAAGTGTACTCTTCATCCTCATCAGAGCTCTCTGTCCCAGATCTGTTAATCTCTTTTTCAGGTTGCCGCTGTCTGTTTTGTTTTGTCTTTTGTTCCACAGGGGACTCTTCTTTGAGAGGTAGGTCATTTACTGGGAGCAGCAGGTTTCTATGAAGCACACGTATGGCTTTGTTACCTTGCTCAGCTTGTACTTTATAGACCGGCCCATCTCCCACTCTTTCCACCACATGATGTACTACATTCTCCCAATAGGCGCGTAGTTTACCTGGGCCTCCCCTTTCTGAGAGGTTTCTCACCAGTACTCTGTCACCTGATTGAAGAGTAACACCTCTCACGCCTTGGTCATACTGTTTCTTGCCTTTCGCTGAAGATTTCTGACTGTTATCCGAAGCGATTTGGTAGGCTGCTCGCATCGTTTCTGCCCACTGCTGTGCAAAGGTTTGATGATTTCGTACCTCGTTCTCGTTCTTGGAGCTAAGGATCAAATCAATCGGTAATCGTGGAGTCCTCCCATACAAAAGGAAGAACGGGGAGTATCCAGTGGCGTCATGCCTCGTGCAATTATAAGCGTGCACCATGTGAGGCAGATGCTCCTTCCAATGACTTTTTTTTTCCTTCTGTAGAGTGCGTAGCATTTGGAGAAGTATGCGATTTAGTCTTTCCACTGGGTTGCACTGTGGATGATAAGGGGTGGTCCGTGAATGGCCAATTCCTGCCAGTTGCTGCAGTTGCTGGAACAGGTTATTCTCAAATTCACGACCTTGATCATGATGGAGCTTTTCTGGGTACCCAAAACGAGGGATAAAGTCCTGAAATATCTTTTCGGCTGCGGTTTTCCCTGATTTTTTCCTCGTTGCGTACGCCTGAGCAAAGCGTGTGAAGTGGTCGACAATGACGAGGATGTACTCGAATCCTCCCTTGCTGGGTTCCAGATCTAAATAGTCAATAGAGACTAGCTCAAAAGGGGCACTGGTTGTGATGGATCCCATCGGGGCTCTCTGGGGGACATTGGGACGTTTTTGTTTGATGCAGGCACATTTCTTGGTCACATAGTCTTCAATGTCTTGCTGCATATAGGGCCAATAAAACCTTTCACGGGCAAGATGTATCACCTTATCAGCACCTACATGTCCCATGTCATTGTGTAAACCTTTCAACACCACTGGCCTTAGCTTTTCAGGGAGGACCAATTGTCGGTGTTGCTCGGTTTTACGGAAGAGTATCCCCTCCTCCACTTCAAGCTTGCTCCACTCACCCAGCAGTCGCCTTGTCTGTTTCCCCATTTTCCTTTTCTCTTTTTTATTGGGAGCCCAAGCACTGACTTTCAAGGACACCACTTCTTTGATTGCTGGGTCTGCTTGTTGTGCGGCTCTGATGTCTCTAGGTATTACGCTAGAGAGGCCATCTGTTGGCACAGCATTCTCCTCTTTGCAATGAAGTTGCAGTGCAGCCACCCAAGGACTATCATTGTCTTGGACCGCTTTACTTCCTTGCCAAACTGCCAACACCATCTCAGGTGACACTGTCTCTGTGTGCTCATCAATTCGACCGTGCAGGCTCACAGGGTATCTAGACAACATGTCTGCATCAGCATTCATTTTCCCTGGTCTATACTTGATGTCAAAGTGGAAGTCGGCTAGTTCACCCACCCATCTATGTCCCACAGCGTTTAACCTGGCAGTACTTAGGACATAGGTCAAAGGGTTATTATCTGTGTAGACCGTAAAGGTTGGAGCGTAATACAGATAGTCACGGAACTTGTCGCAGATGGCCTATTTGAGCGCCAGGAATTCGAGTTTGCCAGAGTGCAGGTGATAATTTTTCTCTGCGGGTGTTAAAGTCCAAGACCCATATCCGATGACACGTAGTTGGTTTCCCTGGTGCTGGTACAACACTGCTCCCAGGCCTTCGTTTGAGGCATCCGTGTGCAATACAAACGGCAGATCAAAGTTTGGGTAAGCTAGGATCGGGGGGTTGGTCAGCATCTCCACAAACCTGGACACTATACTTTGGTGTTCAGCAGTCCAAGTAATGGGTGTGCGTGAGGGAAGTTGACCTTTGTCACCCTTCTTCAACTGACCCTTTCCCTTCCCGTTCTGGAGTTTGTTGGTCGTGCTGGTCTCTACCGGGCTTTGGAGCAGTTTGTACAGGGGTTTCGCCAGTCGTGAAAAGTCTTGGATGAAGGATCGATAATAGCTCAGAAAGCCTAAGAGCATGCGAAGCTCTCCGACAGTGCGGGGTTGCTTCTCCTTTAGAGCAATCACCGCTTCCACATCCTTCTGGTCCATCTGTATCCCTTCCCCTGACACTATCCGCCCAATGTACCTGATTTTACTCTTAAAGAGTTCGCATTTTGCTGGACGGAGCTTGATGCCGTGTTGTCTCATTTGACGGAGTACCAATCTGAGGTGGTTGACATGCTCGTCAAAGGTCTTAGAGTAGCATAAAACGTCGTCTAGGTATGGCACGCAGCACTCATCCCTAAGGCCCTCCAACACCCCTTCCATACACCGCTGAAATGCGGCAGGTGCATTTGTAAGCCCAAATGGTATACGCACCCATTCGTAGAGCCCCCAGGGGGTGCTGAAGGCAGTGAGGTGTCTAGATTCTTCACTCACAAACCCCTGATGATAAGCACTGCCTTGATCCAGTATCGAGAACCATGAGTGGCCTCCCAAGCTGTCCAGTAGATCCTGGATCCGTGGCAAGGGGTGACGGTCGGGTATGGTCTTACGGTTCAGTTCGCGAAAGTCAACACACAGTCGCAGGCTCTGGTCTTTCTTGCGCACGCACACCACAGGAGAGGAATTAGCTGATGTTGACTTCCGAACCCAACCTCTCTCCAAAAGTTTTTGTACGTATTCTTTGACCTCCTTATATAAGGGTTTTGGGATGGAGTTGTAACTCCTCTGAACCGGGTTGTCGTCTACTGTGTTGACCCTCAGCCTTAAATCAGGAATACAGCCAATGTCACCCTCTTCACGAGCGAACACACCAGATTCCTCATGGAGCATTTGACGAGCGACTTTCTGTTCACCCTCACTTAGGTGGTCCAGTTCTACGGGTGGGTGCCATTTGTCATTTGTGTCCATGTGCTCAGACTCAGAGGCAGCATTTGCTCGCGTTGCACACACAAGAGTGTCACTATCTTGTTTGATTTGTGCCTGGGGAGCAGAGACAATACTCACAGGTTTGAGGTCTCTCATTTCTTCAATGAAACCCAGAACTGTTTTGGGGGGCAGGAAGATGTCATGTAGTGTCGAGTTCTGTATTGGGACTCTCACCGTCTTTGAGGCACCGGCTGGCACATAAACAAGGGCAGGAAACAGCTCCAACCCTTCTGGTAAACTGCCCTCCACTGTCGGCTCGAATAACATAGTCCCCCCTTCCGACAATGTTCTGAGGCGACATTTGACCTCACAGATTTGCCCCTTTTGCACCGTATGCCCCCTCTTTCCTACTTTCAACATTGGATTTACTGGTACTTCCTCAATTGACATATCATTGATAGTAGAGACGAGCGTTTGGACAGTATGTCTCTGGATACTCATGGCTTCTGACAGTAAATCCAATAGACTAATGTCGTTTGGCTGTTCATCATTTTCCATGATAATCTCCTCGATCACGTTAAACCCTATCAGTGGGTTAGTAGCACAACTCTGACTCACCAGCATCGGTACATGTATTGCGACACTTCCATGCTTTTGACTTTTCATCTCAAAAAGGACCTCAATCCACCCATCAAATGGTACAGCTGTACCGTTAGCGGCTGTTATTTTTAGTGGGATGTCTGACAGGAGACTTTCGAGGGGTTGGACTTTGACATTAGGCAATGCTTCTTCCACCCAGGATGTTCCCACCATACTGACTTGTGCTCCACTATCCAGTAACACCTGAGCTTTGACCCCATTTAAATAGCAGCTAAGCATACATCTTCCACCAATCAGCCTGGCTACGTGCTTTCCTTTGGCTGTACCGTGAAGGTTTGGTGACTGGGTCGTTGGAGGTGTTTTCTTTGTAGACCGGGGGATTGCTGTGACAGGGGACTCCATACTTGCTAGGGTCACTGGTGGTCCCTCCCCAGTGACCTCGTTTGGTTTCCCGACTGGTTGTTTTTCAGGAGGCAACCAATTGCTCGGTGTCCCTCTTGTCCACATCGAAAACAGTGGTTGCAGCTGTCATTCCTTTGTGCTACACACTGCTGGCACTTGCCTTTAATGTCTGGCTTAGGGGACTGTTTCGGGTGTGATAGGGTGGAAGGGGTGTTCGCTGGGGTTACACTCTTTACAGGGGTGAGCGCTTTCTCTAGGCTCTTAGCTAAGGAGGAGACCTGGGCGGTGAGCTCATGTATGGCGGTACGATTAGCTTGGACTTCCGCCTGTATTTGAAAATCATCTTGTCTCTCTCTGTCCTGCTGTGCTGCGCTGATACTGACTGTTTTTTGTTTGTGTGTGTAACCCAAACGACTTTGCCTCTCTGTTTCCTCACTCACTGACATGGTTATAATTTCTAAGAAGTAATCATCAGTAACACTCATATTTGAGATGTGGGGTTTGATATCCCGTCTGACATAAGAGTACTTCTCGTTCATACCCTGGTAAAGTGAATGAAGGAACACACCTTGCACTAATTTGCTGTCATACTGAAATCCTGCACTTTGTTTGGAAACAAACAGTACACGTTGTTTCAATCCCATTAGCCTATACATAAACTGCTGTGGGCTCTCTCTGTCATTTTGTTTTGCGTTGCTGAGCTCCTGGAATAATTCCGCACTGCTTTTATCCCTAAGGTGTGCTCTAAGGAAACGCTTTAGCTCAGCGACGGTCAGACTGTCTTTGGTAGTCAGCATGTCTTTAAAGGTACCAGGTTTAATTATCTTTAGCACTGTTCTAATAATCTCCGCCTCTTTGAACCTTTCAGCAAGACCTTTATCAATTTGTTTACACAGATTATTAAAACTCAAATCGGAATCAGAATCAGAAATTTGACCACCATGAATCTTATACTCTCTGCGCGGCAGGAGTGCGGCGACGTCGCATAATTTGACCAATCCCGTTACCTGGTCGGCAACCGCTGCTGTGGTTTTGCTCGGGGCTGCCACAGCTATTGACTCAGTCTCTGGCACCGGTTCAAGGTCCTCTTCTTCAGACTCCAGGCCATGTCCACCCGTTGTGTGCACATGTCCATCAGCAGCAGCATGACCTTGAGAAGTTGCATCCACTGTCACTGCCTGGGGAGCTTGCAGTTCATGCATGAGGTCATTGAAAGCAAGCAGGCAGACCATCCCTTGGTCCTCTTGGCTTCTCACACGTTTACTTCTCAAAAAGTCAACGATGAAGTCGAAGAGTTCCTCTTCGGTCGATTCCTTGTCTGGCACCTCTTGTTCCGCATCGTCCTGGCATGACGTTGCAAGCTTATGGAGTATGTCTTTGTTGCCGGAGCTGGTCAGCTGGTGTAGCTGTTGTTGTATTTCCCAACGCAGTTCTCGTAGCGCAGTCATCTCTGGACACTTGCAGTCTGTTGCTTCATTCACTGGCTAGTATCCTGTGGTTCTGGGATAATTGGCACCAACCCACCAGGAACTGCAATCCCGGACAAGCCCCCAAATTGTTGCCCGCCTCTGCTAGGGGTCAGAGAGCGGGTGACCAGAGTCTGTAAAATGTCTGTAAAATGTATAAAACAAACACACAGGCTCTGTTATGTTGCTCCGTTCACCGCTGGATTTATTCTCAGACATTAATATCTTCATTAATTGTATAATAAACAGGAGTTTCTCATAAAAAAAACACAATAACACTAAAATACAATAAAAGGAACTAGTTGGGGTATACTTCGCAGTATTACCACCCCAACGAGAAAATAGCATGTCTTTTAGGCAATAGTAGACATTAGTAGGCTAATGTTTTCTTGTCCTCTCAAAATAACCAAATAGGCATTCCTCCTAGCATGATAATGTATAATGCTTTCTAAACACATATTGCAGAATCATGACACATTCTGATCATTATATTTAGTTCTACTAACCTGTAAAATGTGTAAAACAAACACACAGGCTCTGTTTATGTTGCTCCGTTCACCGCTGGATTTATTCTGAGACATCTCAGCAGGAACGGAGCAGATAATGATCCCCAAATCCGTACGCGCCCTCTAGCGGCCTGGATGTGAAACAGCAATCACACTGAAACCAAAATACCAATGTAAAACAATGCAAACGTTTGTTACATTAAGTGAACATAAATGGAATGCCTCAAAATGGAAAGCCTTTGTAATAGACTTAATGAAAATAAAAAAATATAATGGGGGGGTAACTTTTAACTTTTCAAAATTCTCAAAATTCTATTTCCAACCCTCTACATTGGCGATGCTGAAAACCTGGGGAAGAACACAGTATGTAGAGCTATTCATAAAGTGGGGGGGCTACAATCACATGCCATAACGAAAAATGTCGTACACACACACATTTATGGAACACACAAATGTTACTGTAGTCAGATATACAAGTGCAGTCATAGTGGGGAAGTACTATTAGAATGACACTAACTTCATCATTAACACAGTCGGCCATTTTTTGCCAGCGACCCTTGCGCCGTTTGGCAGCTTTTTGCCTGGATTATTGATTTGTTTTGCTCGTATATATTAATTATTATTGTTTGCTCCTCCGTTGTGAAATATGCGGCTCGGGCCGGTTTGTTGCATGTTTGCGATTGGTCGCATGCAGCAAACTCCGCCCTTTGTATGTGAGCGCACACAGATCTAGAGTGGACAAGTCTGGATTGAATTAGTGAGTTGATAGCCGGCTTTATGGTACCGAACATCCGGAGGGCGGATGTCTCGATAAGTGAAGCCAGATAAGTAAGAGGAAGCCCGGCTAGGTTAATCCAGCTTTATGGTACAGGCCTCAGGTTTCAGGTGGTTTGCGAATTTTGGGGAATAAATAAAAGAGTTGTGATCGAGGTTCTTTTGGTCGTCCAAGTAGATTTTTTTGTTTGTAGGTGATGCATTTTTGAGTGTAGAGGTCTGATACGATGTTTCTAATGATGGTTTGTGTTTCTGGTTGTAGTGGATGTTCTAGTTTTTTGTAATAGGTTGAATTGTTTAATTGTTGGTGTGCTTCCAGGATGTAATTATTAAGATCTTTAAGAACAATTTAGTTAGGGTTAGGTTTAGGGGTTAAAGTACTACAATTTAGCCCTCACCAGGTTGTCTCCCTAATTTGTTACCTTTATAGGCCAAGATGACCTTAGAGTTGAAGAGAATGTTGCGGTCCTGAAATGTAGTTCTAAAATTTTTTCAACGCCTACTTTGAACAAGTTCAGACATCTCTGAAAATTTTGAGGCAAAAGGAATCAGTTTTAAAGACGACTGAATAATATCTCTCCCGTAAAGCTCTAAAAATAATTTTTGTAGCTTCTATAAAGTCAGGAAGGCGTATGCAAATACAATGGAACTGCAATAATTAGTATATTATCATGCCCCGAAAAGTATGAGGAGGATGCTGTCCATGTCCAAAAAAGAAAAAGGACTGAGGTGGAATCTGTAAAGATTTAATTATGCCAATGAAATAGTTTGTATCATTGACATACACAGGATGTTGTACAGATAATGGATTTAAATAAAAATCTAAAAGAGCTTCTGTATCGTAGTTGTCACTTGCACAATCCGTTGGATTAGTTGGCCTCCCTGGTGGGACTTGAAAAGGGATTGTCCACTTTTCAGGGGGCTTATGGATTTTTGGCAACAAGTAAAACCTATGCTCTCGTGGGGTTGGTCCTCCTATCATAAATTTACATTGGCGCTCTGTTATAAACCCAATCTGTACAGAATATTAACCACCATAGGAATGGTTTCCATAAAAAGTGGTTTGTCCTATTTCCAGTAACAAGTTGAGTCATTTAATTGACATTTAGCTTCAAAAATGTACCGATCTTTATCAAGAATTACAATGGTGCTGCCCTTGTCTGCAGGTTTGATCATTTCTGAATTAGTTTGGACTGCCCTGCGTAAGTTAAATTCTTGTAATGCAATATTTTGTTTTGGGAAGAACTCCACAACTATTTCCAAAACATTGTCGATCCAACATTGCCAAAAAAAAAAAAAAAAAAATCCACGTCAATGAGTTCTTCAATCTTCAAAGGAGCTGGATTTTCTCTTCATCTCTGAGACGTGGCAGGGTGTCGGTGAGACCTCTGTTTTTACTGAAGTTTCACAGGACAAGTGTTCTTATTTTAACTGTCCACGGACGGCTGGCCAAGGAGGAGGAATTGCGATTGTTTTTAAGAATGACTTTAAGTGTAGACAGATATTGCCGTAACCCTCCCCCACCAGCTTTGAGCTGAGCTTGTTTGAGGTGGGTCATCCTAACACGGAGCTGTGTGCTGTGGTTTATCAGCCTCAGAGGTAGAACAGCATCTTTTTAACAGACTACTCTTCTTTTCTAGCTGATATTATGCCCAAATATGACCGCGTCCTGGTTGTTGGAGGCTTAAACGTTCATGTGTGCTGCCCTGAAAACCCTCTGGCACAGGTCTTTTTAAACATTATTGACTCTTTTAATCTTGTGCAGTCTATTCAGGGACCGACACATGAACGTGGTCACACGTTTGATCTGGTTTTATCTTATGGTCTGGCCTGTTTTTGGCCTGTTTTTATACCTGGAGATCTGTGAGGTGTTTTTCTCCCAGCTTATGGACTTTTTAAATGATCATAATATTTTAGAGATTTTCCAATCTGGTTTTAAACCTTTGTATAGGACTGAATCAGCACTTCTAAAAGTTTTTAATGACATCATTTTAGTAACCGACTCTGGTCACTGTGTTGTACTCGTACTCCTTGATCTGACTGCAGAATTTGACACAGTGGACCATGATATTCTGATTGTTGGCTTGGAGCAGTGGGTGGGGAGTCGTGACACAGCTCTCAAATGGTTTAACTCATATTTATCTCAGAACATTCTGTGTCAGTCTTGATGATGTGTGTCCTCCAACACCCCTCTCTCGTGTGGTGTACCACAGGGCTCTGTGCTTGGCCCTCTGTAATTTTCAGAAAACATGGCATTTCTTTTCATTGTTATGCTGATGATAGATATATGTCCCTCTTAAGAAGTCTGACTTCTACACTCTAAAGCTGCTTCTTCAAACCTGGATGTCTCTGAATTTCCTCAATTTTAATCAAAAAATGACTGAAGTCATGATTTTTGGTAGCACTTCTGAAACCCCTGTAATCGATCTTGATTGGTTGACAAAATATAACAAGACAGTTGTGAACATCTTGGGGATAAAAGTGTACAAGGAACTTAAATTTGACAGCCAGATTAAAACAGTGGTGAAGTCAAGCTTTTTTCCAGTTGAGGCAGTTGGCAAAAATTAAACCAATGTTAGGGAAAAAACATTTTGAGACAGTAATCCACGCATTTGTGACCACTTGGCTGGATTACTGTAACAGACATTATGTGGGGGTTAATGGGTCCTCCATTGCCTGCCTTCAACTTGCCACGGCTCCACACCCGTTGGTCCTCTCCACAACTAAGGCTCATCCCCACACCCGTTGCTGGTCTTCACACCTGAACTTGGTTGATCCAACTTTTTAAGCCAGGTTCGATCAGAGCTCTTTGCTGGTTTGTTTTTTAAGTTGGTTTTCCTGGAGTCCTGTTCCTGTAGTAGTTTTTCTGAAGTCTAGCCTGTTAGTTCTCTTTTCTTCTGGCCATGTTCTGCCTGAGTTTCTGCTGTGATTAAATTGTGAATAAAAGATTTACCTACGGTGTCCTGCATTTGGGTCCATACTCCTCCCCTCATGACACAACTGGTCCAGAATGCTGCGGCACGTCTTTTAACAGGAACAAGAAAGTATGAGCACATTGCACTGATTTTAGCGTCACTGCACTGGCTGCCCATACATTTTAGGATTCATTTTACACTCCTTTTATTTGCTTTTAAAGCTTTAAATGGCCTCACTCCATCTCTGAGCTACTTCACCCATACACCCCCAGCTGCTCCTCACACAGCTTTAAGTCAGGCTGAAGCTCAGAGGGGAATGCGCATTTTCGGTATCAGCTCCTAAATTATGGAATGGGCTCCTGCTGCACATCAGGCAGACTTCTTCACTGTCGCATTGTAAAACTCTTCTTAAAACCCACCTCTTTTCCCTGGCGTTTGGCACCCTTTAGAGTGTTTTGTGTATTGTTTCACATTACTTTAATTGTTTTTACCTGATTTTATTTCCCCTTTATCTTATTTTAAGTTATTTTATTGGATTCTCAAAAAAGTTCAATAAACAACCAAACGACTCAGTTATTGAGAAAGAAACCCTGGCCTTGATTCTGGCCTTACAACATTTTAATGTCGCCTGTTTTAATGTTGCCTCTGTGCCTTTCATGGTCTTCACTTATTACTATAATTAGACCTTCCTCAGTTCATTGCCGAGTTCCAACCAAAGGCTGGCTTGTTGGGCTGTTTCTCAAGTCGTACAGCTTGGTCATTCGCCACATTGAAGTGGCGAATGACCAATGTGGTTGCGGATGCCTTGTCTTGTGAGACTTGTAGATACTGAGTTGGTCTACGTGTTTTCTGTGTCCCATACTCCTGGTTTTCCCCCTTGCTCTTGTGTTTCAGGGATTCAGACGATGGGGTAAAGTGAGAGCCTGAGGTAATGGGGGAATAGGCGGTGTGGTTTTTTTTTTTAATGGTTTTTGATTTGGTGAACGTGTGCCAGGGATCGCTCTAGGACCCTGACTTTACATGTTTTGCAGGTCCTCAGGTGAGCAGCATTAACATAAAGTAACTGGGAAGACCTGGTCGGTGTTCCCAGGTTGTTTAACCCCTTACTTGGCCTGCCGATTCACTGTCCGTGAGCAGATGTTTTGGTTTCAGAGGTGGATGACTCCTGGATTTCTGACTAATGCCATGCTGCTGTTTGTGCTAACAGCTTGTCTTAAATAAACGTTTGTTAACTTGGGGGCTTGTCCATTAATTGAACTCGGGACCTCTCGCACCCAAAGCAAAAATCATACCCCTAGACCAATTGATGATCCCTCCTGGATGCAGGGGCCCAAAACTAATTGAAGCGTCTAATAGTTGGTCAACGCTGACGATTTCATCAGAAGAATTGACTAACACAGATCCCTTAAATAATATATATAAATGTGATTTACATATGAGAAACAACTTTTGTGTATATAAAAAGTCTTTGAAAAAATGGGTAGAGAAGTTTCTGTATTTTCATTCTTTGTTTAGATATTTTTTAAACTTTGAATTTGAAATATTGTCTCAGCACATTCAAGCAGATTATTTTAAAGCAAGCGCTCCAATTACTTTTATGATCATTGTTCAGTATTTCTACATTCTACTTAATAGAAAGGTCAAATTCATAATCAAAAGTCCAGACTCCCACCCCAATAATAAACCCAATTTAACCCTTGTGAGCCGAGGCTATTAACCATTTCTGCACTGCAAAAGACATGGAATTCAGAGCAAGGCAATGATCCTTAAGGACAGAACCCTCTCTGTTTATGGGTTAAGATGAGGCTTCTAAAAGAGGACAGGTGGACACAGGAAGTCCAGGATAAACTGATGAAGTAAAGGTCAGGAACAGATGGACCGAGTGAAAAATAAGTTGAAAAGGAGGCAAATTGGAGCAGGAGAATGAAGAAGAAAATGAGTAATGCATGGAGGAAGTGAAAACAGAAGGAAGTAATGATAGGAGAGAGGCAAAGAGAGGGGGAGTTGGAGGGCTGGAGGAGGAGAGGAGGGCAGGTTGTTAATTTCAGGGCTGGTATCTCAGAGGCAGCAGAATCTACAGGGTCACCAGGCTGCTGCTAGGACTTTCATACTGAAATACACAGCCTGACCCAGGGACACATACTGATGGAGGGACGGGCGGGGGTGGTAACAGCTTAAGCTGGTGTCTTAATCCAATTAAATCCTCGTTTTTTTTTGCATGAATTCACGGAAGCGTTTAAAGCCAGGTGATATGATTCTGACATTTAAAAAAGACAGCATAATTACAGTCACGGAAGTACGTACACCATAAGTAACTTCATTATATGTCAAAGGATGACATAGCAGAATAGTGACTCATAACTAAACATAGAAGTTATTATTCAGTCAGTCATATTCTCCACCATGTTGATGGATAGAGAGATGAAGTTTTCTCGTGCATGAAACATTTTTGCGACATTTGAATGGGGATCTTTTCTTAAAAAAGGTGGAAAAAAGGGAGAAAAGCACAAATAAAAAAAAAAAAAGAAAGCAGCTTATATACAAACCCAAATCTGCAGAGGGTCTATCTTTCAACATTAAAATGAAAAACCATAATTTCACAATCGTTAAAAGAGAATTTTCTGTGGCGCATGAATGACACCCATTAGCATTGCTGCATGTTGAAGTGATGATAGCAGATGCAGATGCATGAAGATATTTTGCTGACCTCATCACTTCACATGAGCATCCGCTGCAATTCACACAGTATCTTCCAGATTTGCGGTTAGAGAGAAATGAGTTTTAAATAATGTTTGCAAAACCACCTCAGCATCTCTGCGCTTTGGGAAAAGGTCAAGTCACACGACTTCTAACAGTTGTCTGTTTCATCTTTTACTTTTTGAAAAAACGCAAGTTAAGATTGTCATAATACAAGAAAACATACTAAAAGAAAAAAAACAAAAACACATCAGTTTATTCATTCATTCAAGTTGCCTGGGCATTGCGGAGCCACACAAAGGACTTAACAACCGCCCACGCATGACAGCGCATGACCACCCACTGTGGTACCCTGCCACCAACATCACCTTAAAAATAAGAGGAATACAGAAAACAACAAACTGTTAACACAAGAAATACACATTAATTTGAAATTGCACTGATGTGATCACAGACCAAGAAACATCAGGCGCTCCTGTAGCAGCCAGTCAGTGAAACCTTGTTGGTATTCACCGCTGCTTGGTTCACTTTAGATGAGAAGAGCTTCGAGAAATTATATACAGACCTGTAGGCAGTAGACAGCGCCTTGAGGAGTCTCTCTAAAAAACACTCAAACCCCCGAACTGAAAACAAGAGAAACATCAAAACAAAGCACAAACAAGAAATAAAAGAAGTAAAATAAGAGAGGGGGGAGGGGGGGAAGAAGGCAGGAGAGTTGATGTTGGGACTGTGAAAGAGATAAAATAAGGATGATTCAGCACCATTCTGATGGAAGTGTAATCTGAGAATATGGGAAAAAATGTACAGGAATTGTCTGAGGTCATCGAAAGACCCAAAACGTCATTTGGTATTTGGTGTTTTAATCAAATTCTGTAGATCACATACCCGTTTAGCTGAAAGTCACAAGAATTTCCACATCCACACCAGAGGGAGTAACTATCAAGGATAATTCGTATGCAGACATTCCTGGCAGCTACAAAAACCCCTTTCCTTCCCCACTTTGATCTCTGCTCTCCTTCCAACTTAGTCTCAGTTGATAATAAACTCAAAGCAGCTGAATTAAATTCCAACTGTGGACAGATGAAGCTCCAGTTGCTTTACTGGACTACTTTGTTTCCACACATCCATGTAGATCTCTAACTAAAAAAATGAAAGATTAAAAATCTGTCTTTTGGAGAAGGTGATTTTGAGGTTATTGGGCAGTCAGATGTATTTTTGTACATGTATATATCCAATTTGGTCACCAAAAGATCTAGCACATGTCAATGAAAAATCCTGGATTACCAGATGCAGGATATACCTGAATTATACAGGTCACGTAAATTACGGAGTTGATAATGCTGCAGACAAAAATCAAACTGTATCTGAAACTGTGCTCTTTCAGTTTGGAGGAATTACTGAATCAGATCATGACAAAAATCACCATTACGGAAGCACAATTTATTTCTTGGATGTGCCTCCAGATTGTAGAAGCAAACTGAGATAAGATGTTGGAGATTTTATATTCTTTATTTTGATTTTGCTGAGTGATGTATGCAGTTTATAGCATATTTAATTCAATGTCTGTTGCATTTCTGTTGCATTTCAGACACATTTCTAGTTTATAATAAAATAATAAGTTTATAATAATGTTTGGTTCACTTTTTGTCTTTTTATAGAGTAGTTTATCATCAAATATCATATCTAATGTTACCTTTGTCGCATCAGCAAAGCATTTCATTTAATATTTTGTATTTCCGGATTATATGTTATTAATGATATGTGCCTTTTTGTTTTAAAGTTGTCTCCAGTGTGGGAATATCACTCAATGTGTCTCAGCTCAGCTCTAACTATCCCAGAAGACTCGTCTCTCAATCTCGTAGATCACAATCACCTGAGTGATGACTGCTGACAGGTCAAAGGTCAGATTGACTGTGACAACATAACATTCTGTGCTGCAAGTACAGCCATTGTTCAATATAAGTGAGGACCGGAAAGAGGAAATTATAGCCCTATATCACATTTGGTCGGATACTGAAATGCTGACAGTGGTCTTGGGGGGGTCCACCTTGAACAAAGAGCTGATTCTATAGATCTGCTGAGTTCAATCATAGCTTGTATGTAGCAACAGCCAGATTTTAAACATTGCCATCCACCACAAACTCTTTGGTTTGCTGGCTGTACCACACTGGAAAAAGGAAAAACAAAATGATTAGTCCTTGTTGCCTTGCTGAAGGGCACTTCGGCAGTGCTTAGGATGCAAACTGTCATCTGTTTACAATTCACTGCTACAATTTTCACTGCTGTCAGTTATACAAGCTCTCATACGATTTTAATCACACACTGAGGGAATAAACCCTAACCTCAGTTCACAAGCTGAACTACAGGGACAGAGCTTTGGTTTCGGCCTCTTTAGTCTGAGAGAAGTTGATGCTTTTCTTATTACTGAGACAAAAATATGAGCACTGAGCTGAGTATTCTCAATGCAATCTTTGCATCCATTATCAATTCAATTTATACTGTTCAGGGGGCCGTGCCAAATATGGAGGCAGGCCTTAGTTTGAGGACCACCGTTTTAAGTGATATTGTGTGTGTATGTGTGTGTGTGTGTGTGTGTGTGTGTGTGTGTGTGTGTGTGTGTGTGTGTGTGTGTGTGTGTGTGTGTGTGTGTGTGTGTGTGTGTGTGTGTGTGTGTGTGTGTGGTAGACCAGTCTAACCAGAATAAGTCAGGTTTATTTCCTGACGCTTGCTTCAGGAAAGAGGCATCTTGATTGGAGCATAAACAGGACACACAGCACAACAGTATAAGACATGTAGAAGAACGACAAATATTAGTTTAATAAAGGAAGTTTATTCTACTCTGATTAAAGGTGACCTTTGGTTTGTCTGATTCTTGTCGGAAAAGTCAACAGGATCGGCAGCCTTTGTCTCTGCTAAGGCGACGCCGGATGTCAGGCAGTCTTCTCTCTGTATATTTAATAGGCTCATTCTCTATAAAATCATCTTATTTTCAGATGACTGTACACAAATGAAAACAGGAAATATGAAAATTAGATACTTTATTTACAATAAATTCAATTTATGTCCCCGAATCCTATAAACTATGTTAAGCAAACATCAGGTGTATCTCTATTTTTTCTGGATTGATCGTGTGAGTCCTGATTTCAAGGTCCAACACAAAAAAACAGAACAACCTTGATTACAATATTGATGAGGTTGTCAGCTCCTGATCAACTACCAATATTATTCTACTATGATTGCTCTTTGCCTCTGTAGGATCATAGCATTAGCAGTTACTGTCAAGGCTTATATTTGTGTTTCTCATTCATAAACACATCATGTGTTACACTGGCAAAAACAGTTTGTTTAATCTTGTAAAATCACCTAACTGGTTTGGTATCATTCAGTGCCACATTTGTTTTTGCTGTACAAGAATGACATTATTGATCACTGAATCGGTTGTCCACACTGCAGGCCCCACATCTGTGTAAGGAACAACACTAACATGTGAAATACGTCATCAGAAATCATCCTAGTATTCGTATGTGTTTGTTTGGTTTGTTCACCATCTGTGCCTGTGTTCAAATCCGAGGAATTATCTGTTTGTTAACCTGTGAGGCCTTGACTGCTGAGGTAATGACCCGACACATGACACAGGAATCAATCACTTCCAGTAACACACACACACACGCACGCACACACACACACACACACACTGGTTACTGGTAGTTATGGCATGGGTTGGACTTTTTAACACTTTGAACGCCTTTGGACGTACCGTATTGATATTTTGATAATTGGTAATATTTGGGTAATATTTGTTAATATAATATAATATTTGGTAATATTTTGGTAATATTTGTTAATGTAATATAATATTTGGTAATATTTTGGTAATATTTTGGTAATTTGGTAACTCAAACTGACCTATCTGCCACTCTCTCTCTCTCTCTCCGTCTCTTTTACTTGACCTATGTCTTTCCCCAGTGTATTTCTATTTTCCAACCAACAGGTCAAGGTGGATGACCGCCCTCCAGAGCCTGGGTCCTGCCCGGAGTTTCTTCCTCAATGAGGGAGTTTTTCCCCGCCACCGTCGCTTATGCTTGCTCTTGGAGGCATTGCTATCTGTAAAGCACTTTGAAATGTTTTCAGATATGATTCAGCCCTATATACATAAAAGTTGAGTTGAGTGATCTGTATTATTGTCTTATTATTGTTTTCTGCATTTACACTGACAACTAACAAATTAACAAGTATCTGGCTATAGATTTAAATTCACTGTTCAAACGAGAGATTTGCTGAGTTTTGTCAACAATGCAAGTAGGAACACCTAATGTCAGGCAGCAAAATGTCACTTTAAAAGCCAATGGTTATACACATCCTTTTAAAACATTACAACTGGTGTCTGTGGGAGTTCACGGAATTTTGCGTGAAATTTTCTTTGTGTGATTTCAGATGCTGTAAAAAAGAGACATGGCTGTGTTGGGACTGAAGAAGACATAATCAGACGTGTGATTCGGTGGTTCAACTCCAGAGGCGTACTGGTACTTCAAATGAGGACCCACCAGTTCCCAACATGCTGTCATGTTTGGTTTTCATGTCTTCCTGTCATGATTATTATCATTCATGATATTCTTTTGTGATTGATTGCCCAGGAAAAAATGCTTTGGATATAATTCATGGTTGCGTTTCATTTTTCCAATTACAGTATGTTTCGACCTCTTTGCTGATGAGTCTCACTGATAATTATTAGCTCTCAGCTGTAACAAAGCTCTTATATTGCTACACAGGACAATTTAACCACAGACTCATAGTGTGGGTTAAAGGATATGGTCTAATATACAGGTATTTTCAAGTCTTGAATGTATTGAAGGATTTATTCCTATTAATAAAGGCAGACTGGTTAAGGGAAGTATTCAAGCTTTTTCAGAACAATGTTGATGTTGGTCACCTAGATTTTCGATATTTCTATTCCTAGTTATGGCCAAATGAGCCATTTTGAATAAAGGATCTGGGCCAGATGAGCCGCTTCATGAACGGTTCCGGGACGGGTCGGCACCAGGTCAGCTATACTCTGTCTCCATAGTTCCAGTTTGGTTTTAAAGCAGCAATCTTATCTGCCAACTTGAAAACAGTTGTCATTTTTCCTTAAAGTGACAGACTGAGTTCATTGAGCAGGTTAAAAATATAATCAAGTAAGCAAGTTTGAGATTCAGTGTTGCTAAAATACTTTGTCGTTGGTAATTTTGTTTTTCAGAAGGAATCTCTGCAATGACTCTCTTAAGTCAAAAACTCTAGTCAGTGATTTGCCTCTAGAAAACCATCTAACTTCTGTGTATAAGAAAAGGCACTTTTGTTCTGCATTCCTCCCTTCACACAGCTGATCAAACAGACGCGAATTGAGGGCATTTACTTTGACATAGTTAATACCTTTAATCGCATCTTGCAAAACAGCTCAGGTTACAGTTTTCAGCTCACCAGCATTTCTCTATTGATGACACAATGTGTAGACTCACATTCCAAATCAGCCTCCTTGATCCGTGCTGTCAGACCTGAAAGCCATCCAGTAGTCGCAGCGAGTGATGTCACTGTGAGGCTTCATGACGCTTCGAACCTTTATGGACAATTGTATTGAAAAGTGGTTTCATTACTCAAAGCTTCATTCATTGAGAATGTGGCAGTCTTCTGCTGGCAGGGTGTCTGTACTGCAGCCACACTAAGGTTGATGACCCCAGAAAGCAGCACTTTCCTGAGGTTTCCTGTATTGTACACATTTTTTAATACAACTGAATACAGGTAAATTTAATGTGTTTATCCTTGCTTGGTCTATCATAGCCACACATTATAGGAAATTAATTTATGATTATTGATTCTTGCAGGGCAGAAAGCCCCAGACAGGGGCCCCACACCCATGGGTGACCCTGCCAGGGTCACCCATGGCAAACAGGTCCTAGGTGAGGGACCAGACAAAGGACGGCTCAGAGACCCTTAATGATGAATACAAACAATGGACCACGTTTTCCCTAGCCCGGACGCGGGTCACCGGGGCCCCCCTCTGGAGCCAGGCCTGGAGGTGGGGCTCGAAGGCGAGCGCCTGGTGGCCGGGCCTGCACCCATGGGGCCTGGTCGGGCTCAACCCGAAAGGACAACGTGTGTCCCCCTTCCCATTGGCTCACCACCTGTGGGAGGGCCATAGGGGTCGGGTGCATTATGAGCTGGGCAGTGGCCGAAGGCGGGCACCTTGGCAATCCGATCCACAGGTGGCTACAGAAGCTGGCTCTTGGGATGTGGAATGACACCTTTCTGGCAGGGAAGGAGCCCGAGCTGGTGTGTGAGGTGGAGAAGTTCCAACTAGATATAGTCGGGCTCACCTCCACACACAGCTTGGGCTCTGGTACCAGTCCTCTCGAGAGGGGTTGGACTCTCTTCCACTCTGGAGTTGCCCATGGTGAGAGAAGCCGAGCAGGTTTGGGTATACTTATAGCCCCCTGGCTTGGCGCCTGTACACTGGGGTTCACCCCATTGGACGAGAGGGTAGCCTCCCTCCCCCTTCGGGTGGGGGGGACGGGTCCTGACTGTTGTTTGTGCTTATGCACCAAACAGCAGTTCAGAGTAGAGTACCCACCCTTTTTGGAGTCCTTGGATGGGGTGCTGGAGAGCGCTCCCACTTGGGACTCCATCGTTCTGCTGGGGGACTTCAGTGCTCACGTGGGCAATGATAGTGAGACCTGGAAGGGCGTGATTGGGCGGAATGGCCCCTCCGATTAGAACCCAAGTGGTGTTCTATTATTGGACTTCTGTGGTGGTCATGGACTGTCCAAAATGAACACCATGTTCGGACATAAGGGTGTCCATACGTGCACTTGGCACCAGGACACCCTAGGCCGCAGTTTGATGATCGACTTTGTGGTTGTGTCATCGGACTTGGGGCCGCATGTCTTGGACACTCGGGTGAAGAGAGGGGTGGAGCTGTCAACCGATCACCACCTGGTGGTGTGTTGGCTCCAATGGTGGGGGAAGATGCCGGTCCGACCTGGCAGACCCAAACGTATTGTGAGGGTCTGCTGGGAACGCCTGGCAGAATCCTCTGTCAGAAGGAGTTTCAACTCCCACCTCCGGCAGAACTTCACCCACGTCCCAGGGGAGGTGGGGGACATTGAGTGTGATTCTGCGCCTCCATTGTCGAGGCGGCAGATCGCAGCTGTGGCCGTCAGGTGGTCGGTGCCTGTCATGGCGGCAACCCCAGAACCCGTTGGTGGACATTGGCGGTAAGGGACGCTGTCAAGCTGAAGAAGGAGTCCTATCGGGCCTTTTTGGCCTGTGGGACTCCTGAGGCAGCTGATAGGTACCGGCTGGCCAAGCGGAATGCAGCTTTGGTGGTTGCTGAGGCAAAAACTCGAGCGTGGGAGGAGTTCAGTGAGGCCTTGAAGGACGACTTCCAGACGACTTCGAGGAGATTCTGGTCCACCATCAGACGTCTCAGGAGGGGGAAGCAGTGCAGCATCAACACTGTGTATAGTGGGGATGGGGCGCTGCTGACCTCAACTCGGGACGTTGTGACTCGGTGGGCAGAATACTTTGAGGACCTCCTCATCCCGCAGACACACCTTCCCATGAGGAAGCAGAGTCTGGGTTCTCTGAGACGGGCTCTCCTATCTCTGGGGCTGAGGTCACCAAGGTGGTTAAAAAGCTCCTCTGTGGCAGGGCCCCGGGGGTGGATGAGATCCGCCCGGAGTTCCTAAAGGCTCTGGATGTTGTGGGGCTTTCCTGGTTGACACGCCTCTGCAACATCGCGTGGACGTCGGGGACAGTGCCTCTGGATTGGCAGACTGGGGTGGTGGTCCCCCTTTTTAAGAAGGGGGACCGGAGGGTGTGTTCCAACTACAGGGGGATCACACTCCTCAGCCTCCCTGGCAAGATCTATTCAGGGGTTCTGGAGATGAGGGTCCGTCGGGAAGTCGAATCTCGGATTCAGGAGAAGCAGTGTGGTTTTCTTCCTGGCCGTGGAACAGTGGACCAGCTCTACACCCTCCGCAGGGTGCTTGAGGGGGCATGGGAGTTCGCCCAACCGGTCTACATGTGTTTTGTGGACTTGGAGAAGGTGTTCGACCGTGTTCCTCGGGGGGTTCTGTGGGGGGTGCTTCGGGATTATGGGGTACCGAACCCCTTGATAAGGGCTGTTCGGTCCCTGTACGACTGATGTCAGAGTTTGGTCCGCATTGCCGGCAGTAAGTCGGATTCGTTTCCAGTGAGGGTTGGACTCCGCCAAGGCTGCCCTTTGTCACCGATTCTGTTCATAACTTTTATGGACAGAATTTCTAGGCGCAGCCAAGGCGTTGAGGGTGTCCGGTTTGGTGGCCTCAGTATTGCGTCTCTGCTTTTTGCAGATGACGTGGTGCTGTTGGCTTCATCAAGCCGTGATCTCCAACTCTCACTGGAGTGGTTCGCAGCCGAGTGTGAAGCGGTTGGGATGAGAATCAGCACCTCCAAATCTGAGACCATGGTCCTCAGTCAGAAAAGGGTGGAGTGCCCTCTCCGGGTTGGGGATGAGATCCTGCCCCAAGTGGAGGAGTTCAAGTATCTCGGGGTCTCGTTCACGAGTGAGGGTACGATGGAACGAGAGATCGACAGGCGGATCGGTGCAGCGTCTGCAGTGATGCGGACTCTGTATCGGTCTGTCGTGGTGAAGAAGGAGCTGAGCCGAAAGGCAAAGCTCTCGATTTACCGGTCGATCTACGTTCCTGCCCACACCTATGGTCACGAGCTGTGGGTCGTGACCGAAAGAACGAGATCCCGGATACAAGCGACCGAAATGAGTTTCCTCTGCAGGGTGTCTTGGCTCTCCCTTAGAGATAGGGTGAGAAGTTCGGTCATCCGGGAGGGACTCAGAGTCGAGCCGCTGCTCCTCCGCATCGAGAGGAGCCAGATGAGGTGGCTCGACCATCTGGTTAGGATGCCGCCAGTTCACCTCCCGAGCACTGCTGAGGCGCCCTTAAGCAAGGCACCGTCTCCTTTATAAGTTGCTCGTTAGAGGCACACCTCCCCCTCACCTGCATGCCTACAGGCCTCTTGTGTGTGTGTTACAGGCCTGTACACACATATGCAGTATATGCATGCAACTACTAACCACTGTGTGTAGAGTGTACTACTAATTTCTTTACGGGGATCACTACAATAAAAATTATTTTATTAAAAAAATTACTTGTTTTGCATCATTACTATAAACTATAATTTATACAATGAAAGATTTTGATCGGTATCAAATGTTCCACAGACTGGTTTGGTCTGTGGACCGTGTGTTGAGGAACCTTAAGAAAAGCTCTGGAACCCAGAAACATCAACACCATGACATTAACCCAATCTTTTGCTTCCCACAGTCAGTGGGAAATAAGAGAAAAATGACAGCTGTGAAAAAAAATGTTCTATGTCCTACTCACAGGTAAAGTCAGGAGACAGACGTGTCCCCCCTGCCTCCTGTCAAACTGGAAGTGTGTAACATCCCAGTTTGAACTGGCCCAGCTGGTTGTGTAGCAGAACCAGGAATATAAACGCATGTTAATGTGGACCCAGGAAGATGATAGAGGCGAAACCAGGGAGAGACATGTATGTTAGAGGCGGAGCCAGAGTGAGAGAGAAATGTTAGGGGCGGAGCCAAAAAATCTCATCAACCTTCATTAGACATCAGATAATGTGGAGATAGTCAGCATCTGAGCTTAACACATACTCTGTGTGTGTGTGTGTTGTGTGTTGGTGAAAGTCAATCAAGTAAACAACGCAGTGTCACCCCACTCATCCTCTTCCTTCTCACTCCTCCCCTTTTCTCTCTGTCTGTCTCACGCTCGGACGCCCTGACTGCACCCTATTAGTGTGACTGACAGTGACAGACAGAAAGAATGAGACTGTGAAACTGAAATGTGTGTGTGTGTGTGTGTATATGTGTGTGTGTGTGTGTGTGTGTGTATGTGTGAGAGAGAGAAAGAGAGACAGAGAGACAGTCCTGTCTTGCCAACACCTGATGTGAGTCTGTGACACTATATATATATATATACATATATATATATGTATATATATAAATATATATGTGTGTATATATGTGTGTGTGTGTGTGTGTGTATATATATATATATATGTGTGTATATATGTGTATATATGTGTGTGTGTGTGTATATATATATATATATATATATATATATATATATATATATATATATACATATATATATACACACACACACACAGTACACACACACACACACACACACACACACACACTCACACACAGTGGGTATGGAAAGTATTTAAACCCCTTTCAGTTTTTCACTCTTTGTTTCATTGCAGCCATTTGCTAAAATCAAAAAAGTTCATTTTATTTCTCATTAATGTACACTCTGCACCCCATCTGGACAGAAAAAAACAGAAGTGTAGAAAGTTTTGAAAGTTTATTGAAAAAGAAAACCTGAAACAGCACATGGTCATAAGTATTCAGACTCTTTGCTCAGTATTGAGTAAAAGCACCATTTTGATCCAGTACAGCCATGAGTCTTCTTGGGAATGATGCAACAAGTTTTTCACACCTGGATTTGGGGATTGTCTGCCATTTTTCCTTGCAGATCCTCCCCAGTTCCAGCAGGTTGGATGGTGAATGTTGGTGGACAAGAAAAAGGCAAAAAGAAAGTGGAAAAGAAATGTTGGAGAAGTGATAGTTCTGTTAGCTGACTACATGAACACAACTGTATGGAGTTACTTAAAGAGCGTTTTTGTCAGATGCTGTGTGTGTGTGTGTGTGTGTGTGTGTGTGTGTGTGTGTGTGTGTGTGTGTGTGTGCGTGTGTGTGTGTGTATCCAGCAAAAAAAAAATGAATAATACTGTACACTTAGAATTCCTGCCCCTCTCTATTCCACATGTCACATCAGCCGGCCTTTGGTTTGATTTTTAATAATATCAAGGCTGGGCTGCTGCTTCTAATAAGGGTGAAAGCTGAACACAGCGGATGTTAAATATTAATATTTTTCATTATCATTATATTTTATCAAGTACTACATGCAATTTAGCACAGCACACAACTAATACAAAAACATCATTAAACTAAAAACAATAAATGAACAAGAATAGAAAAGAATGTGCTCCAATATGTGTGAAAATCTTTTTGTTTTAGTTATAAAAACAGAAACATTAAGGAAACAAACTGGAATTAAATGGTATTCAGTTAAAAAAAACAACCTTTGATCTCTTATTTCAGGACAGAGCATTCCCACATGAACACTTGCATGTTCTTACAAAACATGTAATTTATTAGTGTGAAGGTGAGCCATGTGCTTGTTTGAGTCATTCAGCTCACCACACAATAATAATATCGAGTAATAATATTCTTTATATTATTATGAAAATAAGTAGGCAAAGATATATAGCCGATATTTAGCAGAATCTCTCCAGAGCAGGTTACTTGTGGAGCCACGATGATTAAGTACTAATTAGGTTACTGGAGGACAGTGAGCTCCGTGGCTTTAGAGAAGTTCAGCGATCATTAGTGTGATGGAGTCACAGGAACCCTGAGTCGGTGTTGATGATCTCTTTCCAAGTTAAAGAGTCGACCCTTTTCAGACATTTTCATTTGTCATGGATGGTATTAATAATGACAACTACTGGTTCTGACCTGGGAGCTGAAACTGAAACTAAAGCTGGTGCGTGCTTTGTTGACGTACTACAGTCCATCATTTTAATCTGTAATTTCCTGTTTTTGTGTCAGATTACAACCACTACTCCTGAACTGTCATACATGTTTGTTTTCTAAACAGATTGTATAATCTTTAATAATGTATGTTTGCTGTTAATAAAAAAGTAGAAGATAATAGTCTTATTAGTGGGCTTATTATGGGCTTATTGGTGTGGTGGAAATGTTGGCACCATACTCAGTCAAAGAATTCTGCAGAGATGGACAGAGTACGTGAACCCAGTACTTGAGTAAGAGTACAAAAGTACTTGCTTTTAAATGTACTTTAAGTAAAAGTAAGAGTAAGAGTAAATTCCTTTTTTTTTTTTTTAATCTTTGATGAGAATGGACCTGACTGAATTACTGTCATTTTACAATTTTATATATAATACCTTGTATCTCTTGTTTCAGAGAAAACTCTTTGAACCCCCTGCACTGATGTGCTTTCCTGTAGAACCATTATGTTATACTGTACCTTATACTGTATCTTTGCCTTGGAAATGTATTTGAGTAAGAGTAATAAGTGTGAAAGAATTCTAGTATTTGAGTAAAGTAAAAATCCTCAGAATCTGTACTTAAGTACAGTACTTAAGTAAATTTACTCCGTTACTGTCCACCCCTGGACCTGGGGGGGACAGTAACGGAACTCTGCAATCTATGCTTGATTTGCTGCTGGAGTCTTCTGGTTGTCCAACGAGGGAAGTTCCAGCAGCATCAGACCTAACTGAGTGGGCTTTCTGGACTATAAATAATAATAATGTTGTTAATAATAATAATAATAATAATAACAATAATAATAATGGATTTGATTTATATGGTGTAGGTTTCACTTTCATGCGTCTCACACCATCTAAGTTTGTGTCCATCTGTGAGTCCATGGCTGAGTTGGTGTAGATGTGGTCAGACACAATGCTTTCTTGATGCATCACTATGTGATTTTCATTGCTGATGGATCGCTGCAGTTAGTTTATGTTTTATTATTTCACCCACGGCGTCCAACCATCATTTTTTATGACTGACTCATTCTGCAGACTATGCACGCCTTTGGTCGATTATTTTGTGCCAACAACACACTGCAGCTAAGTTGGACTTGCACAGTGGACTGTAGCCAAGTTTGACCAATAACCCCGAGAAGAGACACTTTTGGGGTCTTGGTTCTCCACCTCTGGGGTAAAAAATGGAGTGGCAAATAATGTTTACTAGTTTATTTTAATAAATACAAGAGAAATAAGCAACAATGTCTCATTATATTGGAAACACTGTCTCTCTGTGTGGTAGTTTTTAATATGGGATACTTCTCCCTTGTCTTTGTTCTCAGAAAACAGCAGTTTGCTGCTTGAAAGGCTTTCACCAAGTTGCTGCATCAGTGCTACAAAACCATGACTGACATAGAAAGGAGCTCCAAAAAACTTTGTGCTTTTTATGTGCTTGTGTATTATCATCTTTAAAAAAACGGGCATTCTTTAGTCATTCGTAATTCCACCTCCGCTGTGTTATTCAGCAGTGGAGTTCTGGGATGCAGTTTTTCACCTGATCTATGAAGACATCATACATCAATGCTAACAACACAATTCACGTTTAGACCTTTAGAGGACATTTTGAAGCAAAACAGCTCCACTCTTCAAACACAGGCTTTAATAATCTTTGTCATCTGTCACCCATATCCATCAAAATCCAACATTTCATTCTTTCATTCCCACAAAGAAACTGTATTTAACTTTTATTACTGTTTTTGTTCATCCATCTCTCCATGTCTCCAGTGATTTCTTCTTCTCCTTCTCACAATATAAAGCCTGACACCTCCTAGTCTCTCCAGCGGAGGTGAACTGCTGTTAACTTCCTCTATTGTAAATGGCTTTTCTAACTATTGTAAAGATTGTTAAAAGTTGCTCAGCAATTTGTGACAGGAGAAGTTTTGTTTCCGTGTGTGTGCATGTGTTAATTTGGTAAAGGGCACAAATACAGTTACAGGCTACTCTTTGTCCGTTTGTTGTTTTCTTATTGTTTTCTATATGTTTGCTTCTTGTGCAGTTTTTAGGAGCATAGCTAATATTAATGCTGAATCTGTGGCCAAGGGGCCTGGTTCAGACCATCTACAGTACAACTTGCGTAACACTAGTTAATTGCTCACAGTCTGGGTGTAAAGAAAAAAGTGAGATTCAAAGGGCTTCTTATTTAGTCCCTAAATTATTCATAGGTGTGTTCTGAGTATAACATGAATTAAACTAATCAAGGTCTTATCTCCCATATCTGTCCAAATCCAAGTGTGTCTGCACATAAGGCGTTCTTAGTTAACAGTCTTAGTCATCTTCACTGAGGAACATTTGGTCCTTGCACTCTCTGCTCTCTCTGTCTCGGCATGTGAGCAAATGGACTGGTATTTAAGTGAGGAGGGGGCAGTAGTTCATCTCTCTGAGCCCAACATGTCCATTGATGTCCACACACTGCAGTTGCTGTTCAGACAGGTCAACAATGTGTCTTTCCAATTAATAGCAGATGGACATACAGGGTGTTAATTAGCGCTCTGTCTTAAAGGTTTCTCGCTCCCTCACGCACACACACACACACACACACACACACACACACACACACACACACACACACACACACACACACACACACACACACACACACACACACACACACACACACACAACACACACACACACATGACATGTGTGTGTGTAGGTGTATAAAAACAGCAGGTTTCAGTATCTGTGTAGGTTCTCAGTTATCCCGGTCGTGGTTATCCAAAGCCGTTTAAAGGTGCAGGTTTTTGAGCCCCATGCGACACGTTATATACATTGTGAATCCAGAACCATCAGTAAATCAGTCAATCAATCAATCGTCCTTTATTTATAAAGCACACAATCACATCAGCAGACATTTCAAAGCGTTTTAACAGACAGAGAAACCCAACAGAACCTAACAGAACCCTCATCAGCAGCAGTGACAGGGAAAACACTGCCCATTGTCTTTAGACTAGCTATTTGTTGGATGTTGTCGGCGTCACCGTCTGTCGCCTCAACATAGTTATGAACCAACGATGCACATGAGTGTGTGTCGTTTAAGTCCAACACAAGTGCACTGCCAACTAAAATGTTGGGCACAAACATGACAACTACAGAAATTAGCACTTGTTCTGCTCTTTGCACCGAGCAGAAGCCCCAGAGGTTGATGTTAAGAGTGTTTGTCAGTCCCCCTACGTACTAAATGCTCCCTTCCCAAAGTGTGTGTTTGTGAGCAAGGACTGTTTTTATTCTCTGGCATCTCTCCTTTCTTTCCTCATCCATTCTCTTTACTACCATCTTTCCTGGACCCGTTCGCTCCTTTACACATTCTCTCTCTCTCCTCCCCCCATAGTCTCCGCCCCTTAATCCATCTTTTTTTGACGACTCATCTATTGCCGTCCTCCTCCCCCTGACCCACTCTCCCTGTGGGGACCAGCGAGCTTCCATTTGAATTCCTGGTTGCAGTTCCAAGTCAACATATATTTCTCTGCTGTAATAAGATGTCCAGAAAGAAAAAATAAACTAATTAAAAAAAACATTTAAGGTACCAACAAACATTGTAGGACATAGAGACCAGGCGAGTCTACATTTAAATAAATTTGCATTATTATCAGAATATTAGCTGAAACAGAGGTTAATGCTCATGACTGCCTCATAAATAGTCAACATATAATTAAAAGGGGGAAAGAAACATTTTTGTTTAAAAATCAATACACATTAAAATGTTCATTTTGCACTCATACTCTATTTTACTTGAGTACATGAATCAGCTGTGATTTTAAACTACAAGGTAAACAGAGCAACAGCTGAATACTTTGATACTTCACTCACTGATGTAATCAATACATTTACTTCAGAACCACAGCCTTTACTTATTGCACTCATTGCTCAGCAACCACAGTACCAATTGCCTCAAAATGAGTTTTTCAGGTCATTTTTCAACATTTTCATCAGCAACCTCAGAACATCTCAACATCAGAAAAGGACGATTTAGAGAAAAAAACATGAATAGCTTAAGAGAGATGAGGGGTCTAAATTATTTGTTCTTCAACAGAAACAATGTGATAGAAAATGATGATGGTGCAAGAGATCATTGAGTGTTTTGTAACTCGTACGTCTGTTACTCATATCTGTGAGCCCTAAACAGCTTCAGAATTGCATCGGTTAAAGGTGTTGAATAATCATGAAATCACCATTTTACTGACTGCATACAAATGTCTTTTGTTACCATAGTACTTTTAGACAGGAAAATGCTCACTGTGATTTGGTCACAAATCTGATATATCATCAAAAAGGGGGTTGAAATCCTGATGATTGCCCTATTTTGTTTGACGATTGTGAAGAGTACAAAAATCAAGATATTTTCCCTGTTTATTAGCTGGCTTTTAATGTCCTGGTGCCTACTGTAGAACACAAGTTACATGCGCTTCATCAGACGAGACACAGACTGTCTGTTATCCTATTATAAAAACTGTTTTTATAATAGGATAACAAGTGCTGTGAGAGTCAAAAGTGTGGATCTATTCATGAACAGGTTGTTGTGTGGCTATTTACTGTGTTACATACACAAACAATACTGAAGAATAAAAACTATGAAGTAACAAGCATGGAATTATGTGGCAAAAAAACTACAAAATATTTATAATGTTTCATAGTTCAGATTCTTTAAGGCAGACAATCAGCGGTGCTCAATATAGATGTTGAGCAGCGTGTTAAAAATGCGTGTGCAACCTGAGTGAATTCATTGATGTAATGTAAAGCATTGTGCACATCCACCTACTGTAGTGCACATCCACTACAGTAGGTGGCAGCGGTGCTTTCATGTCTATATGTAATGTGTCACTAATTGTAAGTCAGACAACGTACACAAGGAGTAACACAGACATGCACACACACCAAAGGGCATGTGGGGCGGATGGGGTGGGGAGTGGGGGAATGAGCAAAATGTTTTCTTCTTTCTTGGGGGGCATTTAATGAGTTGGGTTTGGATGGTGATGTATAGGTCTGTGGTGGTGAAGAAGGAGCGGACTCGCAAGACGAAGCTCTTGATTTACTGGTCAATCTACGTTCCTACTCTCACCTGTGGTCATGAGCTTTGGGTCATGACCACAAGGACAAGATCCCAGATACAAGCGGCTGAAATGAGTTTCCTCCGTAGAGTGGCTGGGCACACCCTTAGAGATAGGGTGAGGCTCAGTCACCAGGGAGGAGCTCAGAGTAGAGCAGCTGCTCTACTCTGAGCTCCTCAGTAGTCTCCTCAGTAGTCTGTTATGATTTTCTATAGATTTCAAAGTATTTGCAGCAGAAAAAGACATTTCTTACATAGTGTTTTAGCTTTATAAATATGTTGCATATAAACAGTGTAACTGATGGACTCTCATGGATTTGACTTTTGCAAAACTTTGTGTTTGAGTTTGTTCTGTTTCCAACTTCAAAGAGTTGACAGTGTGACTTCAGTTTTGACCAAGGCACATTAGTGACCGACAAAATGGAATAGTCTCCTCATGAATCATGTATAATTTCTCTCAGTGCTTCCTAATTCAAAAACTTGTGACCTGTGCCTTTAAGCTGATGACTCAGGGATGTTAAGAAACCCCCCTCCTCATCCTCATTTAATCTTTGTATTTTCCAGTACGCAGTCAAATAGAGCTGTTGATGGGACTGAGTGCACACAGGGGATTTGCTCATATTTATATCACTGTCCCTGATTGGACAGAAACAATATGTTGGAAACATAATCATAACGGTTTCCATCAGTAGAAACTGTTCTGCTGCTGGTAGAAATGTTGCTAATTGAGAAATCATTGTGTCTGTTAAACATTACCAAAATTTTCAAGTTATTGAGAGAAAGATTTCTTTTTATCTATAATTTCTCAGAAAATTTTTTTGGAATTTAGTGGTTTTAAATTCAAATTCACAACTGTAATGGCTGCCTTTTATTGATTGTTTTACCAATGTTGTGGGGGTATGTGTGTGTGTGTGTGTGTGTGTGTGTGTGTGTGTGTGTGTGTGTGTGTGTGTATGTGTGTGTGTGTGTGTGTGTGTGTGTGTGTGTGTGTGTGTGTGTGTGTGTGTGTGTGTGTGTGTGTGTGTGTGGACTGCAGATTAATCACCACTGTCATAGAAGGATTGCTGCAGAGTGCTGCACACAAGCTGCTAATTGATAGAGCTCCTCTGGGCCTCATTCACGCTGACAGCAGTAAAGGGACACAGAAAAAACTCTTCATGTTAAAAAGAAACAGCAAATATCTGTAAAAACCTCTGTGTGGCCATATTTTGTCATCATCATGGATACCATTATTGCAATCAATACTTGACATGTGTCTCATGCTAAAGATAAGTATGAGCATTTGTTCAGACAAGTCGTGATTCAGAAAAACTAACTGAAAGGGTGTATTTGAAGATGAGGAGAAGGAGGCATGTTATGTGAGTATTGCGCATAGAGCCATATACAATTTGAGCTGTCTGTTGAACCCAATCTAATAGTCGTTGATCTGTTTCAAAAGAAAAATGTCAATTTTAATTTTAGAGATGTTTCATGCAGAAAAATGATCATCGCTGGATGAAACACCATTGACAGTAAGTAAAAAAAATAAAAAAATAACTGCAATAAAATGTGCCATCGCTTCAATCATCAAAGTTATAACTAATAATACCTTGTTGTATTGGTAGGAACATTTTTTCTATTTATGGAACATTGTTGCTATGGATGGAAACATTTTTCATTTTACTGTTATTGTTGGTGCCACGATTAGAGAGAGGCCTTTGATGTCATGGTAAAAACAGTAACAATGTTTTTGTACCAACATTTGTATGAATACTGAGAACGCTAACAATGTTTCCATCAATCACAACTGGAGAATCTGAATTGAGCATAGGTGTGAATGGGGTTGACGGTGAATCTGCTGTCTTGGTGGTCGTCGGTGTAAATGAGAATTGTTTTTTAATGGACTTATCTGGTTAAATAAAGGTTAAATAAGAAATAGTGGTATTCTATAAGCTTCTGAGTCCTGAAATAATGTTTACAATTATTTACAATAGAGGGAGATTATGGTTTAGATGAAGATGCTGAGGTTCTCTCTGGGATGCTGCGGTTCTCTCTGGGAGTGACCAGGAAGGATAGGATCAGGAATGAGTACATCAGAGGGACAGCACATGTTAGAGGTTTTGGAGATAAAGTCAGAGAGGCCAGACTGAGATGGTTTGGACATGTCCAGAGGAGAGATAGTGAATATATTGGTAGAAGGATGCTGAGTTTTGAACTGCCAGGCAGGAGGCCTAGAGGAAGACCAAAGAGGAGGTTTATGGATGTAGTGAAAGAGGACATGAAGGTAGTTGGTGTGAGAGAAGAGGATGCAAAGGACAGGGTTAAATGGAGGCAACTGATTCGCTGTGGAGACCCCTGAAGGGAAAAGCCGAAAGGAAAAGAAGAAGATGGTTTATGGGTCCTTGATTGCTCTGCTTTTTCCTGAGCTGTTTTACAGAAATCTTCATATGTAGAGACTACATTACTAGGTAGAGAGTTCTTCACTCGGAGAACATTAGTTATAATGTAACCTGCAGCTCACACACTTAATTTCAGCATTATTACCTTTGCAGTTGCTCTTACTGCCTCAACAAACACTGTGTGGATGTTGAGAGTGGTGGAAAGTAGGTATTTGGACTTGCTAATGTATTATCCTGGCTTTCCAAATTCATACAAAAAGCTTAATTTCACACAAATATGATATATGGACTGTTTCTCCTTTTAAAAATGAGGAAAAAGTGAGGGGTTTAGCAAGACCTTTTCTCCCCTGCCTATCTTCACCCTTTGTTCCCTTTCTGGGTCAATTCTTCACATCTCTTTTAGTCTGTTCAATATTTGATGAGCAGATGATTTGACAGATGCTGATGGAGCACAACACCCAATTTCCCCCCTACCCCTTCATCATCATCCTCACCCCCATTTCCTCACCGTAGGCCAATGATAATGAGGTTATCGGACGTATCCCTCTATGGCAATTGTCATTAACAAGCGCTCTGTCAGCTGAGCAGAAAAAAAAAAGGCCTATCAGCTGTGAACCATACTTGACCAATAGCTGTCGCCTGCTTTTCTTCAGATCTTTTTTAACTCCACACACAGAATTACTGGAATTACACAAAAATTCAAACCAATTCTAAATATGAAATGAATGTCACCTTATATAGTTTTGCCCCATAGGTTGCCCTAAGTTGAGGTCAGCTCCGTTTTAGTCAATTTAAAATCAATCCAAACTCAATTAGTTTTTCTTTGAATACTTCAACTTTGATTTGCACTTTTTGGACGATGTCAATGGATGATTACCTTTCTCATCATCTCATCACCTTCGTTTTCGTCAATATTTGTGAGCAGGGGTGCAGCTCAGTCACCATCACATCTTAACCCGAATTCATCAGCTGATTGAGGGGTAGGGGAGGGTGTCTGGCCCATCCTTGGCCTATACTGGAGTAAAATGGCTCCTTGACCTGATTGAACAGGTCATGCATGTCTTGGCCAGACACTCAATACCTTCTCCCTTTTCCCTCTCTCTGTCTTTAAAGTCTGTCTTCTGATTAATGCATGTTACACTGAATGGTTTTTACACTTGTCCCACAAAGAGATGGAGAGAAATTAAGAATAACAAATCAATTACTGAAACTACTAAGTGATTATTGTACTTGCACTTTCACATCCACACTTGCTTGTTATATGAAAATACAGGTTATATTAATTTTTCAGACTGAGCTTAATTAATGGTCAGAGGACTGTCAAGGTGGCTCAGGTGACCAAAAGACAATTCATTTTTTTTTACCTCATCTTTCCAAGGAAGAAAGTGATTTTAATGTAAGCGGAAGACATGAGGCAGACACTAAGGCTACTACACAATTAAATGCAGCCATCTGTATGCTCTTACAAATACCTGTATAAATGAAAAAGACAATGCCGTACTCGCTCCTACTAAGAAAAATACTGTGTTTGGCCACATGTGTGATTACAGGCTTTGGAGGTAATCTTCTGCAGGATCCATACAGTAAATGTCAGAGCTGTTCTATGTATTGAATAGACGAGGTAATGAGCCGCTGGCCTTTGAATCGACCAACTCTCTAACAGGTCTGACGGTCAAATGGTCTGGCAGCTCCATTGTCTGCCATGATTTCCATGTCCTGAGAGGCTCATTTCAGTTTGCTCCTTTGGGGTTTCAAGGTTCACCCCCCCCCCCCCCCAAACTTTAACCAAATCCTCATTGAATCCTTCCTCTCTTGATTTACTTCTGTTTTCTTTTACAATAATGAAACTTAGTGTGGTGATCTCAAGATTCAGTTGTCAGTATCATGATAAACATTAGTGAATTTTTCAAAATGGACATCATTGAAACAGGCACAAATGATGTGACTTAGATTCAGGTAAATAAAGCGACATGAAAACCGGCGTGCGTTTCTGGTCTGGTTTGAGAATCATATCTGGCTCTTTAGTTGCCAAATGCTTTACTGTGTCCACCAACTACCCACTAAGTGTTGTCTGTTCGAGAACAGAAGCCACCACTGTGGATTTCAAAGGGTCTACAACCACACTGATTTGTACTGGATGCCAGTTCCTGTCTGTAATGCCTGTAAAGAGATTACCACAGATGCATCTGTTGAAAACCACTTGAAGTATTTCATTTTCTAGAAAAAAAAAACGTTTGAAACTGGCCAATTCACCTAGTGTATGTTTGTGAAGGTGGCAGGAACCCGGAGAACTTGGAAGTCCATGTATAGTTAGTGATGGGCAGATGAAGCCCCATGAAGCATTGAAGCTTCTCATCCCAATTAGTTCACTGCAGTTCGAAGCTGCCCACAAATCGATTCCCCAGCACAAAAAAAAAAAAATATAATATATAACTAATATATAATTTTACTCTTCTATTTTTTTACTAAAACAGTTATGATGCTATTAATAAAAACATTAAAATTACCAGTTTTAATTTTTTTATTGTACTATTGGCAAAACTCAATCCTTGCGTATGCTTCTACCATATATTCTGTTGGGATGCTCAAATTTCTCTTGAAGCGCATCCCAGAGATGCATTACTTTCTTGAGGTAAAATGAACTCTATGTGATAAAACAGATTTATGGTTTGATTTCTGAGTAAATTGTTCAAGTGATCAGATAAATTATACTGAGTTTAACCAGGCTAATGTCAGAAACTCAACTTTCTGTGCTGTCATTCTACTGCTGTTTTCTCTCCAAAAGTTAACTGCCATATTTTTTTTCTGGTGAGAAAAGTAATTTTACAGATCTGAACACAAAACATCACGAACAGCACAAACAGTAAATAAAAGTAAATACAGAGAGCAGTGACGATAAAGAGGAATGTTCTCTGTCTGACTTCTGACTACATATTTGTCAGGTTTGGCTCATTTAACTTCATGACCTAATCGTATAAAATATGAGGATTATCCCTTGAAGAATTCAACACAGTGACATAATTCCAGCACAGGAAGTTGCTCTGATTCAGGAACAGTGAAAAGAAACTTAATTCTGTATTTGAAGACTGCTTTGGTTTCTCTGCAATCTCTCATAAACACATGCCCATTTTCAGAAGAAGAAAAAACAGAAATGTGTGAATATTTATATTAGCTAGCAGACACAGAAATAAACTGAAGAAATAGAAGAGGAGAGAATACTTTTTTTCTGCATTTTAGATGATGCAACCAGAGATAATATTTACCACAGACGTGTGTGCTGATCCATCGAAAGGCAAAAATAAAGCAGACGGTGCTTCATTTACATGACAGGATGTCTGCCTCCTTGATTAGACCAAGCAACTCCTTTGTCACCAGTAAAATGTATCTGTATGAAAGTTTTGATGTGTTTTCTTCAATTTAAAAAACAGAATCCAATACAAGTCATTAAAAAACCCTCATAAACACACTTCTCTCTTTTCTATATTCTACAAATTCTTGAAATGTGCAATATAACACTTCAAATCTGTCGTGTAGGCCAAACCCTGGATTAATGGATGGATGGATGGATGGATGGACGGATGGATGGATGGATGAATGGATGGATGGATGCATGGATGGATGGACGGACAGATGGACAGACGGGTGGAAGATTGGATCATGTTTCTGGCTGTCTTGTTGTTATCTGAGTATATTACACATGATTATACTACAAGACTATATTTACTTGTCAGGGGTGTGCTTCCATTGGGTGTCTTCCAGAAAATTACAAATGCAACATTTGACTGTAAGTAATCCACACTAAAAAACCAAACGATAAAACCAACTGAAATTGGTGTACATATATGCATATGTTGATGTTTTTCTCTTCTAAAACCTTGAACTGCCATCTACTTCTCACGGGACCATTGGCTCAGGTGAAAGGTATCCATCATTACACCATCAACATCTGAGCCATCCAGTTATTCACAATATGCTGCTTTTTTTTTTGTTAATTAAAAAATGGGAGAGACAGACTGTCTCTACAGTCAGAACTACTAGAAATAAGCATGTTTCCCTGTACTGTCTCCAATCCGTCACCTGCCATTGGGCTGCAACCAAACCTCTTGGCCACTATAGCAGTTAATCGTGAATACTTAAGTCATTGTTATGTCGTAACAGGTACAAGTTCTGTCAGAGATTTCAGTCATCAGAGTCAGTTTTTAGCTTAGTAGAATATGTGTGCCCCTATCTCTTGATTAAAGAGATGTGCCCCCATCTCTTGATTAAAGTCAACCTTACTCACCCAACAGTTTAAAAAAAACGGTCCTTCTCACCCTTGTGGGGTGGTATCTGTGTGTCATCCTCAAGCTTGGGACCTCTACCAGAGGCCTGGGAGTCTGACGGTTCTGTCAGTATCTTAGCTGTTCCTAGGACTGCGCTCCTCTGGACTGAGGCTTCAGATGTTGTTCCAGGAATCTGCTGGAGCCACTCTTCCAGTTTGGGGGTCACTGCCCCAAGTGCTCCTACTACTACGGGGACCACATTAACCTTGATCTTCTACATGTGTTTCAGCTGTTCTTTCAACCCTTGATACTTCTCAATCTTTTCATGTTCCTTCTTCCTGATGTTGGCGTTAGCTGGAATCGCCACATCTATCACCACTGCTCTCTTCTGCTCTTTGTCCACCATCACTATGTCCGGTTTGTTAGCCAGCAGCTGTTTGTCAGTCTGGAAGCTGAAGTCCCACAGGATCTTAGCCTTGTCATTCTCAACCACCTTTGGTGGTATGTCCCATTGGGATTTGGGTACTTCTAGTACATACTGGGTACAGATGTTCCTGTACACTATCACAGCTACTTGGTTGTGCCTCTCCATGTATGCTGAGCCGGCGAGCATCTTACACCTTGATCTACTGTGGTAGATATTGGCCTCTATTGCTCTTGTACTTAGGGCCTGTTCTTGAGCTGCCATGATCAGTGCCTCTGTGCTGTCTGTCAGTCCAGCTTTATTCAGCCATTGGAAGGTCTTCTTGATATCAGCCACTTCCTCTATCTGACGGTGGTACATGCCGTGTAGGGCCTTGTCCCTCCATGTTGTCTCCTCCTCCTCTTCCTCCTCAGGTTTCTGCTGTCTAAGGCATTCACTGAGCAGTTCATCTTTTGAAACCAACTTCCTGATGTACTCTTGGATTTTTTGATGTTACATCCTGGATAGTGGCCCTGATGCTCACTAGTCCTCGGCCTCCCTCTTTCTGCTTACAGCCTTAGGGTGCTGGACTTGGGGTGAAGCCTTCCATGCATGGTGAGGAGCATTCTAGTCTTAATATCTGTGGCTTCTATCTCCTACTTTGGCCAGTTTATAATCCCAGTGGGGTATCTGATGACCGGCAGTGCATACATGTTGATGGCTCGGTCCTTGTTCTCACCATTCAGCTGACTTCTCAGGACTTGCCTTACTCTCTGGAGGTACTTGGCTGTGGTTAACTTCCTTGCGGCCTCTTCATGATTGCCATTAGCCTGTAGGATTCCAAGGTATTTGTAGCTGTCCTTGATGTCTTCTATCCTGCCCCAGGGTAGGTCAACCCCTTCAGTTCTGATCATCTTGCCTCTTCTCGATACCATCCGGCCACATTTGTCTAATCTGAATGACATCCCTATGTCGTCACTGTAGATCCTGGTGGTGTGGATCAGTGAGTCGATTTCTGGCTCATTCCTGGCATACAGCTTGATGTTATCCATGTAGAGGAGATGGCTGATTGTTGTCCCGCTTCAGAATCGGTGTCTGTAACCACTATTTGCGATGATGTGTCACCAACAGTGGTGACAGTGCATTCCCTTGGTATATGCCACACTTAATGTTATTAATGTTAATTTGGGCAATTGGCTTGGAGTTAGTCTCTAGGGTTCCCATTGAGTTCTTGATGAAGGCTCTTAGTGTCCTGTTGATCTTATACAGTTCCAGACATTCCAGTATCCACATGTGTGGGATTGAATCATAGGCTTTCTGGTAGTCAATCCAGGCAGTGCACAGGTTGGTCTGCCTGTTCTTACAGTCTCTGTGGACTTCTCTGTCCACCAGTAGCTGGTGCTTGGCTCCCATGGTGTTACCCCTTTTTGTGCCCTGCTCATATAGTGATCCATGTGCCTACTCATCTTAGCTGCCACAATGCCTGACAGGAGCTTCCATGTTGTACAGAGACAGCTTATTGGCCGGTAGTTGGATGGGGTAGATCCCTTCTGTGGGTCTTTCATGATCAAGACTTCATGATCAATTCTATGGGAACCAGGAGAACATAGCAGGTGTGGCAGATCACTTCCTGTTGCGGTAAGCGTTTTCCGTCATTACCTGTTGTGTTTGTTTGACTGCGGCGTCTTAGTTCACTTTGGTCACACAATCAATTAATATCTTGTGTCATTTTAGAATTGTAGAGTAAGCTAGTTGTTTCTCTCCATCTCAAAACTTGATTGCGAAAGCTCTCACATATTTCAGCTAACCTTTTACAAACTGTTTTATTAAAGAAATCTGCCGTACTTCAGAGCTAGCTTAGTTTATCTTTGTTGCTAACTATGGCTATGCTTCCCTCTGTCCACTCTCCTCCCTCTCCTTCTCTCTGCTGCTCAGTGTGTCTGATGTATAGTTTTTCCCCCACTTCCTTCAGCGAAAGGGGCATCTGCACAAAGTGTAGTGCTCTTTCTCGGATGGAAGCAAGACTTAGTCAATTGGAGGCACTGGTTCGCTCCTTAACTGAAAATATAGCTGTGCCACCGAGTCAGGTAGCTTTAGCCGGAGCGGACCCACCAGCTCACGCTAGACACTCCCCAGCTCAGGTTAGCTGTCGTCCAGCAGCCCCAGAGCAGGAGCAGTGGGTGACTGTTCGTAGGAAACATAGTGGCAGGCGAAAGCCTCGGGTTCACCACCAATCCCCGCAACCACTCGATATCTCGAACAGCTTTTCCCCGCTCAGCGACACACCCGCTGAGGAACCTACTCTGGTGATTGGCAGCTCTGTGGTGCGGCACGTTAAACTAAAGACACCAGCGACCATACTCAAGTGTATCCCGGGTGCCAGAGCGGGCGACATCGAGTCATTTTTTAAACTGCTGGCTAAAGATAAACATACATATAGTAAGATAGTAATTCATGTCGGCGGTAATGACACCCGGTTACGCCAATCGGAGGTCACAAAAATTAATATTCAGTCGGTGTGGAGCTACGCAAAAACAATGTCGGACTCCGTAGTGTTCTCTGGTCCCCTCCCCAATATGACCAGTGATGACATGTATAGCCGCATGTCTTCACTCAACCGCTGGCTGTCTAGGTGGTATCCCGCTAATGACATACAGTTTGTTGATAATTGGCGGACTTTTTGGGGAAAACCCGGTCTCATTAGGAGAGACGGCATACATCCCACTTGGAATGGAGCTGCTCTCCTGTCAAAGTTGAGACCGGGATGCAGAGTTGCAGTCTTAAACAAGTCTCTGCACTCCTAGAACGGTCACCCACTGTACCTCCACCCACTGTAGTGTTACCCACTGTAATGTTACCCACTACACTTTCACCTACTGTATTGTCACCCACTGTACACACCATTGAGACTGTGTCTGTCCCTCGACCATTTAAAGTTACTTCATGCAAATTCAAGTCATTTCAAGTCCAGAGGAAAGCCACTGGACATCCAAGTTTAATGAAAATCAAAACCAGGACTTCAACAGCTCCGGAGTACAAAACAATAAAATGTGGTCTCCTAAATATTAGATCTCTGTCTTCAAAAGCTGTTTTAATCAATGACATTATATCAGATTATCAAATAGATTTATTCTGTTTAACGGAAACCTGGCTAGGTGAGGATGACTATTTTTCCCTAAATGAAGCTACCCCTCCTAGTCACCTAAATTATCAGATCCCTCGAGTCTCAGGCAGAGGTGGCAGAGTTGCATCAATTTTTAATTCCTCGCTAGAATTGAGCCCTAAACCAAAAATTATCTTCAATTCATTTGAAAGTCTTAGGCTGAGCCTATCAAACCCAATCCAGAAACTACGTCAGCCCCTATTATTTGTCATCATTTATCGTCCTCCTGGTCCATACAGTGACTTTCTATCTGAATTTGCCGATTTCTTAACTAGTTTAATTCTTAAAACTGATAAGGTCATAATTGTTGGTGATTTCAATATTCACGTGGACGACAGTAATGATAGCCTCAGTAGGGCATTTATGTCATTACTAGACTCCATAGGCTTTAGTCAGTGTGTACAGGACTCTACCCACCAGTTCGAGCATACTCTGGACTTAGTCTTGATTTATGGGATTGAAATTGGGGAGTTGGTCATCTTTCCTTATAATCCTATCCTTTCTGACCACTGCCTGATAACTTTCGACATTCGGCTATTGGGTTCTCTTCCTGCAAAAAACGTTTGTACTAGAAACTTATCAGATCATACTATTTCTAAATTCAGGGAAAAAATTCCAAGTATGCTTAATCTAATCCCACTACTGAACTACACAGCGGGTCATTTTCTGAACTCGGTTAATGTTAGTCCATCTCAAATTGATGAGTTTGTTGACATTACTTCAGACTCTGCGAAAAACCTTAGATTTAATTGCTCCACTAAAAAATAAGACTATAAAACAGGGGATGCGAGCTCCCTGGTTTAATTCTCATACCCACCAATTAAAGCAAGAATCCCGACAACTTGAGAGGAAATGGCGTTCTACAAAATTAGGAAAATACCGCACTGCGTGGCAAGATGGTTTACATAAATACAGGAAGGCACTTCGTTCCGCTAGAGCAGCCTATTATTCATCATTAATCGAGGACAATAGAAACAATCACAGGTTCTTGTTCAGTACTGTATCCAGACTAACAAAGAACCACAGTGCATTTGAGCCTAGTATTCCATCAAGTCTCCACAGCAATGATTTTATGAATTTCTTCAATAATAAGATCCTGTTCATCAGAGACAAAATTAATGGAGTCCTGTCCTCAAACTCTGGTCCTTCTTTAGGTCTCTTAGATCCGGAAAACACACAGCTGACTCCTGAACCCTTTGGTTCTAAGGATGTCTTTTCTCCAATACAGATCAGTCAGCTGATTAAAATAATCTCCTCAGCTAAACCATCCTCCTGTCTGTTAGATCCAATTCCAACTAAACTCATCAAAGAAGCCCTACCTTTACTTGGCAACCACTTCCTTAATATAATTAACATGTCATTATCTACTGGATATGTACCACGGTCCTTTAAAGTAGCTGTAATCAAGCCACTTCTCAAAAAACCTAACCTGGACCCTACTGTTCTAAATAATTATCGACCCATCTCAAATCTCCCGTTTTTATCTAAGATCTTGGAGAAAATAGTCGCTAATCAGTTATGTGATTTCCTTAAATCCAACAGTTTATTCGAGAATTTCCAGTCAGGTTTCAGGGAACATCATAGTATGGAAACAGCACTTGTCAAGGTTAGCAATGACCTCCTAACCGCTTCAGACAGAGGACTTGTTTCTATACTGGTTCTCTTAGACCTTAGTGCGGCGTTTGACACAATTGACCACAATATTCTTCTGGCACGACTGGACCAAACAATTGGTATTAAGGGATCAGCACTGATGTGGTTTAAGTCTTATTTAACTGACCGTTCCCAATTTGTTCACGTTAATAACAACTCCTCTAGGTCAACTACAGTTAGTTATGGAGTTCCTCAAGGCTCAGTTCTTGGTCCAATACTGTTTATCTTGTACACGCTTCCTCTGGGTAATTTGATAAGGAAACACTCCATCAACTTCCATTGTTATGCCGATGATACGCAATTATATCTCTCGATTAAACCTGATGAAATCAGCCAGTTGTGCAAATTACAGGCGTGTATCAAGGGTATTAAAGATTGGATGACCAATAACGTTTTGCATCTCAATTCTGATAAAACTGAGGTCGTTGTGCTCGGCCAAAAAACTGTTAGGGATGTAGTGCCAAGTGATGTAATAACCTTGGATGACATCACGTTTGAGGCCAAAACCACTGCAAGGAACCTAGGTGTCATCTTTGATCAGGATCTCTCGTTTAACACACACATTAAGCAGGTTTCTAGAACGGCCTTTTTCCATCTCCGAAACATTGCTAAAATCAGGCATATTTTAAAACGGAGTGATGCAGAGAAATTAATCCACGCTTTCATCACTTCCAGACTAGATTACTGTAACGCACTTTTTTCAGGCTGCCCCAAAAAGTTGCTGAAAACTCTTCAACTAATTCAGAATGCTGCCGCCCGTGTTCTGACCAGGACCAGTGCCAGAGACCATATTTCTCCTGTGCTGGCTTCTCTGCACTGGCTTCCTGTGAAAGCTAGGATAGATTTTAAAATACTCCTCACTTCCAAAGCCCTTCATGGCCAGGCACCGACCTATCTGAAGGAACTTTTAGTTCCTTATAACCATCTAGAGCATTACGCTCTCAACATACTGGCCTACTGGTGGTTCCTAGAATTTACAAAAGTAGGACGGGAGCTAGAGCCTTTTGCTATCAAGCCCCTCTATTGTGGAACCACCTCCCTACCTCAGTTCGGGGGGCAGACACCATCTCATTATTTAAGACTAGACTTAAAACTTTTCTTTTTCATAAATTTTACAATTAATGGCAACTTAGGTTACTACGTTTATTTTCATATAGACCTACACTGCTGGAGACTCAACATCCAGACTCACTGAGTTCCTCTCTCCTCCTCCTTCTCTCCAACCATCTCTGTTACTCCTCCTCTTCTCTGATCTCACTCTCCAAGTTTCCAATCACACCCTACTAACTAAACTTCTTCCCTGGAGTCTCTGTGCTCTATGTCCTCATAGGTTTTTTTTCAGATTCACCCCTCATCCACCCACCTGCTATGGACCTGCTCTTCCCATCCCACCAGTACCACCCCTAACCTAATCATCGGCTGGGGTCCGGTTTCCTGTTTCCTCCGCGCCCCCATACTGTTCCACCCCTCATCCACCCATCCACTGTGGACCATCTGCTGTGGACCTGCACCTCCCATCCACCAGTATCACCCCTCACCTAACCATCGACCGGGGTCCTGCTGCCTCTCTTCTTTCGTGTCATCTTACTGTTCCACCCCTCATCCGCCCATCCGCTGTGGACCTTCCTCTGTGGACCTGCACCTCCGAGCCCACCAGTATCACCCCCATCTCTCCATATGCTGTGGACCTTCTCCTCCAAGCCCACCAGTACCACCCCTCAACTATCCATTGGCTGGGGTCCTGCTTCCTTTCTTGCTCCGTGCCGCCATACAGTCATCCACGCAGCTGTAATCGTGCCTTGACTTTAACAACCTTAACCATATTGACACTGTCTCTATCTGGCCTATCTGTCACTCTCTATCTGTCTCTCTCTCTCCGACCCTGTTCTTATCTTCCTTTGATTTCTTTTCCACCCAACCGGTCGAGGTGGATGGCCGCCCAAAAGAGTCTGGGTCCTGCCCGGAGTTTCTTCCTCATCGAGGGAGTTTTTCCCCGCCACTGTTGCTTATGCTTGCTCTGGAGGGTTCATTTGGGTTTCTCTGTCTGTTAAAGTGCTTTGAAATGTCTGCTGCCATGATTAAGCGCTATATAAATAAAACTTGATTGATTGAAGACTGTTCTGCCTTCAGTCAACCATTCTGGGTGCGTCCCATCCCTTAGCAGCTGGTTCATCTGTGCTGCTAGATGCTCATGGAGTGCTGTCAGCTTCTTTAGCCAGTATGTATGGATCATATCGGGGCCCGGTGCTGACCAACGCGTCATCTTTGACACTCTTTCTTGGATGTCTGCCATTGAGATGGTTACTGGTTCTTGTTCTGGGAGGCAGCTGTGGTCAGTTCTCAGTTCTACTAGCCCTGGGCATCGGTGTTGTGTGATGCTTCTCTTTCCCACATGCCCTTCCAGTATTTCTGCACCTCAGCTCTTGGTGGGTCTGACCAGCTGCTGTTATTTCCCTGCCACTGAGAGTACACCTTTGCTGGTTGAGCGAAGGTCTTGTTTGTTCTCTGGCCTCTATATCCTTGGTGTATCTCTTCAGTCAGGTAGCCAGAGTTGTTAATCTCTGTTTGGCAGTTAGGGTTAGCCTGGCATCCTGGGTCCCCCTTGCCATAGCATTGTTCTTGTATTTCATCGATCTCTAATTGTGATAGCAGTTTTCGGTTACAGATGTTGGAACACTGGGTTAACAGCTGTTTCTTTGTTAACCTTGATTGTTGGTTTCGAAGCATCCATTGGTCCCAAATCCGCCCCATATATCCACTCTCTGGGATTACTCGTGTAGTAGCATTCCAACAACTCCGTATTATCCGCCCTTATCCATGTGTTGTTCCAGTTACCCTTTTCTCATCAGATTGCCCTGATTCCCTAGCAAGTGACGCAGACCTTGTTGACGCCCGAGCCAGTATGTCATTATTGTGTTCGCTCATGTCTAAGGTAGGCTGGTATAGCATTAAGGGTCTTGCCTAAGGACCCCCACTGGACAGTGTTCGCTTTGGCCGGAGTTCAAAACCACGCCCTCCTGCATTCCAGACCACAACCCTCCTGCATTTGAGTAAGTTGACTGGATAGTGGTTGTCCTCTCCTGGGATTCCACTTAACTACTGTACTCTTGAGCTGCTATATATATATATATATATATATATATATATATATATATATATATATATATATATATATATATATATATATATATATATATATATATATATATATATATATATATATAGCGCAATGGCCCCTTGATTGTCTCCATAGATCACTGTACAACTGTACACCCTATCATCCATACCATTTAATAGTTGAGACAGGTACATGTTCTCTTGGGCAGTATATATATATATATATATATATATATATATATATATATATATATATATATATATATATATATATATATATATATATATATAATGTCTTTCCCTGATATCCACTTAAACAAATGTAATTCTCTCCGATCAAGAACACCAAATTGTATTTCCTGAAATGGAATTAAAATGTCAGAGTTCAATATGAATGGATGTGTTGGTCTGCACAGTCCGCAGTGAATTAAACAAAAAAATAAATATAGTGTACTTTTCCCACAATTTTAGCATTAAGTGTGTCTGTGCCACCTTTTAATGAATACAAATAGTCACAGGTAGCTCTGAATTGAAATGCTCTTAAAAAGATGAATGAATTGTCATAAAAGTATAATAGGCCACCTTACGTTCTTGTTGCCTTCTTCAGAATCATATCAGTTCTTTGTGTTTTAGCGAGAGTAGCTGGAAACTGCCAGGGAGGCAAACAGATAATAACTTATGTAATTACGGGCACAGACAAAGCCGAAAACCTGCTGCCATGCCTGCTCACCCTACTCCTCTTGTTGGAAGAGAGAAGGTAAATTTTCTAGTACCCGAATCTTACAGATGTGAAGTCTATCTGTCTAAGTTAATGTGGTTGCTTGAGCTTAACTTGTCCAAACTGTGTCAACTTTAGCTTTGTCTGCACCTATTTGGAGAGTGTATCAATTATTATTCTTTTTATTATTATTATAATTACATTTTGAGCAAGGGGAGGATGAGATCAAAATGAGTCAGAAAAAGTATATTCTAAAGATGCTTGAAAGATTTGGGATGTCAGAGTGTAAAGCCAGATCTACTCCATGTGAGCAAAAATTAGGGAGCATCCCTATAACTGATAAAAGTGACGAAAATGAATCTGCCAACCACAAAGAGTAACAACAGATTGTAGGCAGCCTGATTTATGACATGACTTGCACCAGACCTGACATTAGTTGGATTGTAAGCAAACTATCACAAAGTCTGGCAAACCCAAAAATAGAAAACTTCGTGCTGCAAAGCATGTGCTGAGGTATTTGAAAGGCACGCATGACTATGAACTGATTTTCAAGAAAAGTAAGGAGGATTTGAACCTGAGAGCTTTCAGTGATTCAGACTGGGCATCATCTGTGGAAGACAGGCGTAGTACTACAGGCTACTGTTTCAGTTTAACCAAACAAGGTCCTGCAATTTCATGGAAGTCAAAGAAATAGGAGACAGTGGCCTTGTCAACATGTGAGGCTGAATATATTGGCCTAGCCACCACTGCCCAAGAGAACATGTACCTGTCTCAACTATTAAATGGTATGGATGATAGGGTGTACAGTTGTACAGTGATCTATGGAGACAATCAAGGGGCCATTGCGCTGAGTAAAAATCCTGTGAACAGACAGAGATCCAGGAGATGATTGCAGACACTCTTACAAAACCCACAACAAGACTCCCCAAATAAAAAGTAACGGATGTTTAACCCGTGTACCGCCTCATGATTATGGGTGACGAGGAATATGGAAATCAAAAGCAACATTTTCTGTAATTTATATTTTATTTAGATTTTCCAGTGTCTGCTTTTTTTGAACATTTGTTTCAATACTCATTTTATACGAGAGAGGCACTATGACATGAGATTAAATGTTATTGAGGTGTGGTGGTCTTATATTTACTGCACAGTTCTCAATGTCCAACTCCTAGATCTCCATGAAGACAAGAAGATGAAGTGCTTAAGATAAAAAAACAAAAACAAAAAAAAAAAAAGCAGTACTGCCCTTTCACCAATTCTTTTTTTGAAAAAATATGAATTCCCAACTGAGTTAATATGTAATGTTGAGCAAAAATGAGAAATGTCGCCATTTGTAGAATTAAACCAATATACAAACCACTTATCCTCTGCAAGGTCACAGTTGGAGCTGAAGTAATTTCCATACTGGAGGAGGGGAATGCCCTGGACAGGTCACCAGCTCATCACAGGCCTGACAAAACCATTCAGCCTCACATTCACAATATGAGCAATTTACAATCACCAATTAACCTAACTCACATTCTGTTAAACGGAACTGAAGCACCCAGAGGGAACTCATATAGACGTGCAGGAGAACATGCCAACTCCTCCCCATTAGTGTTCAAATGAAGAACCTTGTTGCATTATCTTTGTTGCTTGTGCATGCCTTCTCATCAATAGAATTATTTCATCACATAATTATTCTGATCTGTAACTAGTTCACAACTTTAGGATTAATATGATTGCATACTTTAAGAATTGTTATAATTTTAAATCTTTGATTAATCAGCATGTCATTTTATTAAATCATTGTTTGGTCTGTCAACAGTGAACTTCACACTTTCCCAAACACATACTTAAGTTATTACAGACACTATCAGAACATGGCATTTATATATTTATTTCTTTTTGTGTGTGACTGACTCAGACACTACCATGAAAACATGTAGTAGCTAGGCTACCAGAATCTAGGCTACTATCGGCCTCTGGTAGATCCAGTTAGTTTATGACAGGGTGAACATTTATAAATGCCTTCAAAATATGAATGAAATAATGGCCAGCTGTGGTGCAGAAATAAGTAGAACATGGGATCTAAGGTCCATCACCTTCAGCTACTCTCTGGACACTCTCAGTATCGGTCGCAGTCTCAGCCTCTAGGAGACTGAGTCTCCTAGAAGCCACAGGTGTCCAAACTAAACCCTGCTGACAGTGTGTCAGTACGTGTGTGCGTGCCGTCATATCATACTTGAAGATTTTTGGTGGGTTTTTGTGGATTCTATCTCAGCCTGTTTCATCTGCTGAATCCTGAGGATTTCATAGGGGAGAATCTCAGGACCCCATGCTACCTAAGAAGGACATGATCTTGTTATAGTTTCAGATTCTTGTGTCAGGCAATGAAAGTGTAACATCTGAGCTAACAACTTACCTCATATATACAGTGGTACCTCTACTTACGAATGTCTCTACTTACGAATGTCTCTACTTACGAAATGCCTCAACAGGAAAATATTGCCTCTAGTTACGAAAGGTAAAAATACAGTATGGGCTGATACTCGCGGCTCCCACAGGTTCCTGAACGCACCATTCTTGTAGCTGCTCTGCCATTGGCTATTACCTAGTCTCCTGGCATCCCATTGGCTAAGAGGGACCTCTGTGTGGAGCGAGATAGGTGTCTATGAAGCGTCCTCGTCATTCGGCCCTCGACCCATGAGGTGTTCTGATAGTTTTACATCAATATATTAACTTTTAGAGTATTCACTATGGACCCCAAGAAAGTGACGGAGAAAAGAGGAAAAGAAAAGACGAAGAAAAGAGTTTTTTTTGTCCGTACAAACAAAGCAAGAGATGATAGAAAAGCATGAAAAAGAGGTGCGTTTGGTTGATCTCTCCAAAGAATATGGCCATAATGCATCTACAATCACCACGTTATTAAAACTAAAGGAAGTTTCAGGAGTTTAAGGCATGGCGTGGGTGGTTGGAGAAGTTCAGAAGGAGGACTGGAATTCACTCTGTTGTTCATGGTGAGGCAAGAGCGCATGAACCAAAGAGGGTAAAAAACAATGAGGACAGCAGTTAAAAGGTTAATGACCAGCATTTTAATTCTTTATTCCTTGTTTACGTTATGCACAACTCTCATTTATTGTGTAATAATCTAATTGTAACATGTATTTGTTACATGTTGTGATGCATTTTAATGCTTTATAAAACATTTATGTCTGAATTTGGGGGGCTTGGAATGGTTTATGGCATTTGGAAAACGCGTCTCTACTTACAAAATTTCTTCCAGAACCAATTAATTTCGTAAGTAGAGGTACCACTGTGTATATTTTATATATATATATATATATATATATATATATATATATATATATATATATATATATATATATATATATATATATATATATATATATATATGTCAATAATCAGTAAAAGAGTGGAAAAAATAATTTGCCCAAGTAAGATTAACAAAGTACATTTCCTCTTATTCTTCTCTGACATCATATGAAACCAAGTCTGTTACTTCATAGAATGCCAAGAGTGATTTCAGAGTGAAGGCAAAACAAGCCTCAGAGATGGCTTGATGCCAAATAAAGTCAGTTAAAGGTTTTGTGGGTGACTTGACTTTATGACTTTACTCTAAATCATTTGCATGAACCTGAGGAAAGAAACTGTTGGAAACAGAACACAGAAGTCAAAGTTCTGTAGTGCCTGTAACTCAGTGGTTTATGTCGAATAAACCTAAAAGGCATGAAGAGTGAAAGAAATAAACCGTATACTTTGACCTCTATAACGTCCGTTTAGCGAGATGGCTTTTATAAATAGATTTCTCATGATCAAGAACAAACAGAAACCCAGACGTACAATAGGATATTATCAAGAGTTGATTTTATGATTACAAATCGAACAATAAGTAATTATAATTTAAGATACAAAATGTGACATACATGGCTTAAAAAATTGTTTAGGATGACTGACTATAGGCTTAAATGTGAACATGGCTATAGTCTTTCTATACGGCTCTTCTTTAAACTGTCTGCTTGGCCAGAATGAACCCCATCTCGGGCCTAGTGTCAGCTGAGACAGGTTCCCACAGGATAAGCAGTTACAGATAATAGTCCAACCCATATCTGGCTGGAGTTTACATGTTCCTTCCACCAGAAAGATTTCCTTAACTCTGCTTGCATGGCTAACTAAGTGTAGACTGAATAAAGAGTAATGAGCTCATTCTTTACACATTCATACATACGTCATACTCTTTCCAGTTGCCACAATGTGAGACCAGTGCAAATATTATGTCACTGAACATCACTTAACAAAGCAAATACTCGTCATACTTGCTGCTCTATGCCAAAGCTTCAAAACTGATGAGAGTGGACAGAGAGGGATGAAAATAACGTTAGGAAAAATGACTCACATTTATCTACAGCAGGAGCAAGAAAAATGAAATGATGGGGCCAATACTTTGGCCCCATCCCAATTCCCCCCTGAGCCCTACTACTTGGTTCTTTTCTTTTAGTTTGCACAGTCCCATGTAGGCTAGTGTGACCTGCGACCTCCAGCCCTCAGGACAGTCCTCTAAGCAGAGTGTCTATTGATGCAGACTCAAAACAGAGGGGTAGAAGATTGTGGTAGGACATCCCAGAATGCTCTGCAAACAGAGGTGGTATAAATGAAAGATGGTTACCGTTGCAGTAAAAGAAGTACATGAATGTTATCTATCATCACAAATTTGCGGTTTATAGGAATATGTGACTGATATAAATGAACATGTAATTTGATTGTTATTGTAGACACAAATCTATATTTATGTTTTAGACCACTATTCTTACTCAGTTTTGAACAACAAAAATGTACATTTACATTTAGTTTGTGTTATTTTGTAAATGAGGTCAAAAAAAAAAAATTGCCACTAGTTGATAACAGCAGCAGCAACAGACTTGTATCAAACCAGAATATTAAAAATTTTCAAGGGGCACCTGAGCAAAATAGAGATCTAATCTGATTTAATTCAGTAAGCAGTGAGTACCAGGAAGAGCCCAGGACTCAGTCAGACAAGAAAAAAAAAAAAGGAATGCGCTAAATTAGGATATAATTTCACAATCTGGCAGGGAATATGGAGTGAATATAGGATGGAGACTTTTGGGAGAAGGGTTGTAGGTAACAGGAAACATAGGTCAATGAGATGCACTTGATTGAGTGCAGAGAAGTGGGAAAGACTCTGAAATGGCAGAAGCTATTACTGCAGGTACATTCAAAATGAATAAAATTAAAAAAAATAAACTCAAGTATTGACAGAGGTTATGACAATGTGGGCCATATCTGAAAGGTTTGCTTTTGGCCACCAAATAATCATTTAGTTCATAAAATATACATATTTAGTGTTACTCATGGCTGTCAGTTAGCCTGCTAAACCCTAGCGATGTGCCGTAATATCTATATTTTATATTTAACTATCCTGCTCCCATTCCGATAACATACTGGTAAAACAACAACAACAAAGTTTGTTTAGGTTTACCTTTTTGGCAAAATAGTTTTATTGAGTCTCTAAGTAAGATTTTTGTTGAGATAAGCTCATGAATTTGCTCACCAGTCAGTGCTCCTAGATGGAGGAAATAGAGCATTTTATAGTGATGTACCGAGTAGTTAATGTGGATTTTTACTTTTTTTTTTTGCTCACTCTGATGGAGATAGATAAATTACATGAAGTTTTTAAAAAGCATAATATTAAACAATAATAGGCTAATTAGCTTAATGCGCTGGAGTGTTTAGTACTGCTGCCTTTCACCAAGAAGGTTTTTTTTTACAGGAGGAGGCTGATCAACTGATATTTCTTGGATTTAAAAATAAAAAGACTAAAATCTAGAGTTTAAATTTGTTCAGACACAAGAGCCCTCACTTTTAACGGTAATCTGCCATATGTGGAAGAAAAAAAATAGTAGTGAACATTGGACGACCCGCTCTACCGCCCGCTCTACCACTGAGCAGCTGCCGCCCCATTATATAATGCTATATGAGTTTAGGTTTCTGTACCCCAACCTACCAGTATTAGATCTTTGATTTGTGCCATTGACCATCTTCATGCGTATGACCGACGTGTACATATGTAAGTCAGGCGTGACTGATATTTAAACCCTCTCATGAGTCACCTGGTAATTGTGTTCCTTCAGGCTGCATGTAGGCCCTGATACTTGGACACGTGTATGTTTGACAAGTTCATGTTGATTCCTGCATTACATGTCTTTTTGTAAAGGGGTACTTGGTTGAGTTTATTTAATTTCAGCTTTAGGCATGCTCCAAATATGGTCTAGCCGATCTGCTCACAGTAGAATGGAAATGTATTTTGTATGCATTCCTCCCTGCATTAATGCAAATAAGATATATGGATACAGATATGTTGATAACTGGCTGAGATATGGTCTGGATCGATACCTAAACAGAGCCCGTATGTTCATATTATTAAATTACACATTTCTCCCCAGAGGATACAAAATGTCTATGCCTAATTTCCTCTGATGCTCCATTGTGGATTAATGTTTCTTTTTAACAAGGTCATGAACATCGTAGACAGATCATATGTGATTGGTTGGAACTAAATCTGTGCCATAAAATGAATTTCAGCTGTCAGTGAGGTTGACTTATTCAGGATATTTCTCCTCAGAGGGACTCATTGAAATTCAATGGGTACATTAGTTATCTGACTGTGAGCCCGTGGCAACACAGTGTGACGCTGCTGCTGTTTTCCATTCATTGTTATCTGACAAGTTTTAGTTTTTTTTAGAAAATGTATTTCTTTATCGACTGTTTGCAGCCCTGACCACAGAAACCGCTGCACTCAGATATGCAAGAATAACATAAGGAAAGTGACTGTCTAACAAGCACAGACAGAACAAACACTTCATAACGCAGCAGGATTTTCATGACAACACCAGTGCCGCCGCCAGACTAACTTTATCAGGTCAATGTCTCTGTCACAGATGTGACCTGTGTAGCCTCCAGCCTTAAAGTAGGTCTGCATTCAAAACGAAATGGACCTCTTAATCAGTCACATTAACAAGGGCATTCATTTTTCTGCAAGATGTTCAGTATACACCACACACCCACTCACACACTCATTGATTGCCTCAGAGGATTATCTAATCCATCCAGTGAGATGGCTAGAACAGAACTCGCAGAAGACCGGACTTTCCAATAAGGTTCACAACAATGTTAAATTAGCTTCTGGATGTTTTGATAATATGGTGATTTTGTTTTACTTACTCAATAGATCAGATCCTAATATTTTAATTATGATTAATGGCAAGTAGTGCTTTCTATGATACAATAACATTTTTAAAGAACACATTGCTAAAAAAATGCACTTTGATCACTGTAATGCAAAAAGATATGCAGGTATACCTCACCCTATGTCCTTAATTGGCTCCAGATGTATGGTAAACCATATATCTGCGATGCGTGGTTTACCATACATCGCAGATGCTTTATTTATGAATGAATAACAAAAAGAAAGCCTTTTTAAGTTAGAAACAAATGCAGGAATAAATATTATTCATAAGTCGAATAAAATTATATAACCTTGACCCAGAGCCTGGGTCCGGCCTGGAGTTTCTTCCTCAATAAGGGAGTTTTTCCCGCCACCGTCGCTTATGCTTGCTCTGGAGGACATTGTTGGCTTTCTATCTGCAAAGCGCTTTGAAATATCTTCAGATGTGATTAAGAGCTATATAAGTAAAAGTTGATTGATTGATTGATTGACTGACTTTTCTTTTACTTTTGAAGACTGACTTATAACGACATAAAACCAGGAATGCACAGGGCCCAACAGGCCCCTTCCTAGCAGATGCCCTCAATAAGTTCCGCTTTGAGGACCCCAACACCACCACCCCCCATCCCCAACACCAGACTAACACCACACCCTGATGACACACCCCTCAGTGTGACCACAGCGGATGTACAGAGGACCCTGCAAAGGATTAACCCTCGCAAGGCTGCAGGCCCCGACGGCGTCCCAGGGAGAGTACTGAATGACTGTTCCCACCAGCTGGCAGAGGTGTTAACAGACGTCTTTAACACCTCACTGCAGCTAGCAACGGTCCCCAACTGCCTGAAGTCCACCACCTTCATCCTGGTCCCTAAAGGCCGCTCAATGAAGGACCTGAATGACTATCGCCCCATGGTGAGGAGGGTTTACGGTTTGGTGGGCTGAGGATCGCATCGCTGCTTTTTGCAGATGATGTGGTCCTGTTTGCCTCATCAGCCTCTGATCTGGAGAGATTGGACAGGGCATTGGGGCAACAGGAGCGTTATTGCAGTCGCTTTACTGCACTGTTGCCACAAAGACGGAGCTAAGCCAAGAGGCTGTTTTTGTCTTTCATTCGTTTGAGATTCCCTGATCACACTTAAGAAAGATAAATGGGTGTCTGTCTCATGGAAATTGTGAAACATGTGGTCTACTCCGATTCACTTCCCATAAGTGGACATAATGGTATATTGTATGCTTTTGTTTTTATTTTCTGTGGGCCAGAAGTGGGAAATGCAAAATAATTTGTTTCAGTTTCTTTCTTGTCTCCCTCACTCCACCTCCATCATCCTCTCCATAGCCATCATTTATTTTCATGATCTCTCTGCAACATACCCACATGTAGCCACAGGCACTCCATTAAGACTTCATGTGAGCGAGACATCATTCAGCCGTTGCCATGTCTGCAGGATGTCTGTATATTACTTCATTTGCTTTCAGGTTGATTTTCCACACATTAGATCCCTCATTTTCCACTCTATATGTTCCTATAGGACTCATTACTACTTGTCTGCAGCTGTACTGTATCTATCATGCTACCAGCAGCTCGTTTAAACTATCAAAGCTGCCAGTGTGAGAGGCTAATTCCACATTGATCTGCAGATGAACAAAAATCAGGAGAGATTAGATAAGACTTGTTCACCAAACACATCTTTTGTGTCCTGCTTTCAGGCCTGTTCTACGGTCAGACCTTTTCTGGAGTTGCAAATCTCATATTAAACTCATACCAGCAGTTATTATTAAACACACTAGACGAAGACCACAGACCAATCGATGAACTGCTGGTGTGTTTATAAAACTAGGTTGAAATTAGGCACAGACAAGATTTAATGCTATTTAGATTTCAAATCTATATGAGGTTTTAGGAAACTCTGCTTCTTATTGAATTCCCTTTTTTTTTCTATCAGGTGTTTTTACATGTATTTTACATGTATTTCTACTCTGTCTTTCACTCGGAAGAAGTCAAGTAGTAAAATATTGCAGTAATATGCCGTTACCATTGCTGCACGAATAATACCAGACTGGTATACAATCATCAGTTGAAGATAATACCGAATCAAAAAGTCAAGTTCAATACAGTATGTAAACATGAATAAGTAAATAAAAGTAACAAACTCCATTTGTTAAATCTTCTATGAGTAAATGAGTTCCTTTGCATGTTGCAAGCAGAATGATGGGGTTTTTAGTCTGAGATCAAAGTGCTTCTGTCTTGTACAAAGCTATGCTAAATATACACTGTAGTAGTTATATACTAGCCTGAAGCTATATTAATATTAGCATACTCGCTAATTAATTGCTAAAGGTACTTGTGAGCTAAAATGACCATGGCCTGAGATCTGGAGGTGGTGATCCTCATTCCCGCCGTTTCACACTCGACTGCAAACTGTACCACTGAGTACTGCAGGCCACAGACCAATGATGTAAACAGGACCACATCATCTGCAAAACGCAGCAATGCAAACCTCAGTCCACCAAACTGTAAACCCTCCTCACCATGACTATGCCTTAATATCCTGTCCATGAATGTCACCAACAGAATTGGTGACAAAGCACAGCCCTGGCGAATGCCAACACCCACTTGGAACAAATCCGACTGCCGAGAACTTGAACACAACTCCCACTTTGGGCGTACAGGTATTGGATGGCCCTGAGGAGAGGCCCCCTCACCCCATACTCCTGCAGTACCTCCCACAGTATATCCCTGGTGACCCGATTGTATGCCTTCTCCAAGTCCACAAAACACATGTAGACTGGATTAGCATACTCCCAAGCCCCCTCCAGGATCCCTGCAAGAGTAAAGAGCTGGTCCGTTGTTCCACGACGTGGATGGAAGCCACATTGTTCTTCCTCAATCTGAGGAGGAACAATGTTGAATCTGAGGTTCAACAATTGGTCGGGCCCTCCTTTCTAGCACCTGTGAGTAAACTTTCCCAGGGAGGCTGAGGAGTGTGATGCCCCTGTAGTTGGCACACACCATTGTGCCCTCCTTTTTAAAGAGACAAACCACCACCCCAGACTGCCACTCTTTCGGTACTGTCCCAGACATCCATTCAATGTTAACAATAATAACAAGGCAGTCAGAGACTGCAACTTCCCGCGACACCCCTGTATTCAAAATTTTACCCTGACCTACTTGCATAGATCAAAGATCAAAGCTAGTGCTCTGACCTACTTTCACAGATCAAAGCAGTAGCTTTAATCTACGGTTTTACTCGCACTGGCCTTCTCCCTCGTCTTTTTATCTTAATCCGGTTCCTGGGTGTACACAAGTTGAAATTTGACCAAGGCCTAGTTTTCTCAAAGTCAAAGTCATCATCTCATTTTCATCCCCTTTGCTGCCCGAATAATGTGCTTTTTGTTTCATCTTTCTGTCCACAACGGTTGCGAAGATATTTGGTGGACTAACTAACGGACAGACTGACGGACGAAGGGACAAACACACGAACACTAACAATTACAATACATCACTGCTTTGAAGCGGGGTGTAATGATAATGGATTAAATTTATAAACCCCTTTTTGTTTCTTGTTTTTTTTACAGTGGATTCATTATTCATTCATTCATTCGTACTTGTGATGGTAAACTACATGTGTAGCCACACCTGCCCTGGGGCAGACTGATGGAAATGTTGCAGCCAATCCATGCCAACGGCCTCTCAGACCACCACCAGAACAATCACACACATTCACACACCAGTGAGTCCCTCACTGGTGAGTACAGGCCCCTGAAACAGAAACAACACACTAGGGGCATGTAGGCATGCAATTAGTACAAACAAACAGTACAAGGGCAGGCAGAGTGACATGTGAACGATGACATGTAAACATTTCCGCACCAGGTAGTCGTGCCTGATGCTAACAGCTGTTAGCTCCAGATTCTGATTGCACAGCATTTCTTTGACCGTCACATGTCCCGAGTGAAACTAACTGTTGTTCGTATAAATCGGATCGGATTGCCAAGGTCCCCGCCTTCGGCCACCACCCAGCTCACAATGCACTCGACCCCTATGGCCCCTCCCACAGGTGGTGAGCCCATGGGAAGAGGGACCCACGTTGTCCTTTCGGGCTGTGCCCAACCGGGCCCCATGGGTGCAGGCCCGGCCACCAGGCGCTCGCCTTCGAGCCCCACCTCCAGGCCTGGCTCCAGAGGGGGGCCCCGGTGGCCTGCGTCCGGGCAAGGGAAAACGTGTTCCATTGTTAGTACTCATCATTTAGGGTCTTTGAGCCGTCCTTTGTCTGGTCCCTCACCTAGGACCTGTTTGCCATGGGTGACCCTACCAGGGGCTTAAAGCCCCAGTAACTCCTAGGATCATTGGGACACACAAACCCCTCCACCACGATAAGGTGACGACTCAAGGAGGGGAAGGTGATGTTTAGTTAGTGATATTTCTAGAAGGTGTCTACCTTCAGTTCTGAACTGAAAAAGCCACTTGGATGAGACGTGAAATGTCTTAAAACAATGTAAAGTTCACTTGATTCTTTTGCTCTTCTTGCTCTATGTCAAGACCTGCTTCAAATCAAGTCAAATCAGTCAAGTGAAAGCAAACATGTTTCATGTTAAGTTCAGCAAGACCTGAGTAATGTCCACATTGCTGACCTGTGTCAAGTCCTGAGACAAGTCTGGCTGAAGTCCCACTGGCGCTACAATCTGGAACCTTTCCCTGATAAGTGATACTAGGAAATTAACCTGACTACAGTGTCTGTGTGTGATGAAGTATTGTTATACAGTACTATAGGAGTCTGATTAAAATATTTTAGTTTATTGATGTTGTGTGTTCATGAATGTCCTGCCAAGTGGGAAAATGTTGTTCCTTCATGCCTAACCAGTTGTTGAGGTGTTGATAAGAGGGGAAGAATTTTTTTAAATTTCATCTTTGTTGTTCCAATTAAAAGTTATTTCACAACCCAATAAACTGATTTAAGGGAGGAAACACAATGTCTGAGTTTCCTTACACCACTGATAATACAGATACAAACAGCTAGTAGTCAGAAATGTGTCTGAGGAGCTGAACATTTACTATGATATAATAATTCTGTGTTTAAAGATCACAGCTTTCATAACAGCAGTCATATGACTTCTATATCATCTTTACAAACATTTAAAAATCTATTTTCTTCTCATCTTGGGATTATTTCCTTTTTTTCCAACCATTTAAACCTGTTTTTCTATATCTAACCATTCATCCTATGCTCTGCTTAGTGTACAGCTTTGTGTTTCCAACTTTTGGCTCTATAATAGAACTATTGTGGAGTGTAGTTTCTTACGGAGGGGGAACACCTGAATAATAGTCTATTAATTTATTTTATTTAGGTGCAATCCAGCGGGGGAGAAGCGCATATGCCAGCAGTTGTGAATGAGGTAAAGAAACATTGTTCACACAGGTCAGACTTCTGCATCATCTCATTAGGGATCCTCCTCATCCTCATCATGTTTGGCAGTGTACAGTAAATATTAAGTGGACGTTTGACTGTTCAGTTGTTTTATCGCCAACATAACGCTCTTTTCACACACATAAATGTGCTCTCATCTACTTCAAGTTCTCTTAAATAATTACATCTATTTAAACTTTTTATGCTATTTAAATAAAACAGTAATAGCATATGCACATATGCACCTTACAAAAACAGTTGTGAAGAATATTCATACCATTGCGTATACCTATATAAGAAACTGAAATCAAACCATTTTTAACCACTCTTAATCTACCAATTGTCACCAACGAACAAAATGACAAACTATTGTCTGAAATAAAAATAGGAGAATTAAATGCAGCAATAAGTTAACTGAAAACAGGAAAGTCGCCGGGTGCAGATGGATTTACCTCTGAGTGGTACAGGACTATGAAAGGAACACTGACTCCAGTATTATTGAGAACTTTCAATTGGGTGTTGAAGAAGAAAGAAATTCCAGCCTCCTGGAGACATGCCATTATTTCTGAATTGCCAAAGGACGGAAAAGATAAGTTGGAGTTCAGCAATTAGCGACCAATTAGTGTCTTGAATATAGATTATAAATTATTTACAACTATGCTGTCCAAAAGAATTGAAAACATATTCCCAGAACTAATTCATTTTGACCAAACTGGCTTTGTAAGACAAACACAGGATAACATTAGGAGAACTTTGCATGTAATAGATCAGATTACTGAACAAGGAATAGAAGCAGCCATTGATGCCGAAAAGGCTTTTGATTCAGTCAGGTGGTCCTTTTTGTATGAAGTTTTAGAAAAGTTTGGTTTTCATAAATCTATTATTGAAGTATATATAATTTCTGATAATATGATATATGTTAATATGTCTACAATACGTGAATATGTAAATTTAATATGTATGTTATTTAAGTATTTATGTATGACCCCCCCCCCCCTCCCGCTGCCATAATCACACAAATTTCCCCACTGTGGGACAATAAAGGTTTTATTATTCTTCTTCTTCTTTTCCTTTTGGCTTTTCCCTTCAGGGGTCGCCACAGCGAATCAACCGCCTCCATCTAACCCTGTCTTCTGCATCCTCTTCTCTCACACCAACTACCTTCATGTCCTCTTTCACTACATCCATAAACCTCCTCTTTGGTCTTCCTCTAGGCCTCCTGCCTGGCAGTTCAAAACTCAGCATCCTTCTACCAATATATTCACTATCTCTCCTCTGGACATGTCCAAACCATCTCAGTCTGGCCTCTCTGACTTTATCTCCAAAACCTCTAACATGTGCTGTCCCTCTGATGTACTCATTCCTGATCCTATCCTTCCTGGTCACTCCCAGAGAGAACCTCAGCATCTTCATCTCTGCTACCTCCAGCTCTGCCTCCTGTCTTTTCCTCAGTGACACTGTCTCTAGACCAAACAACATCGCTGGTCTCACCACAGTTTTGTACACCTTTCCTTTCATTTTAGCTGAAACTCTTCTATCACACATCACACCTGACACTTTTCTCCACCCATTCCATCCTGCCTGGACACGCTTCTTCACCTCTTTTCCCCACTCTCCATTGCTCTGGACTGTTGACCCCAAGTACTTAAAATCCTCCACCTTCTTGATCTCTTCTCCCTGTAACCTCACTCTTCCACTTGGGTCCCTCTCATTCACACACATGTACTCTGTCTTACTGCGGCTAACCTTCATTCCTCTCCTTTCCAGGACAAACCTCCACCTCTCTAGCTTCTCCTCCACCTCGTCCCTACTCTCACTGCAGATCACAATGTCATCTGCAAACATCATAGTCCATGGAGATTCCTGTCTAACCTCGTCTGTCAGCCTGTCCATCACCATAGCGAACAAGAAGGGGCTCAGAGCTGATCCCTGATGCAGTCCCACCTCCACCTTGAACTCCTCTGTCACACCTACAGCACACCTCACCACTGTCTTACAGTCCTCATACATGTCCTGCACCGCTCTAACATACTTCTCTGCCACTCCAGACTTCCTCATACAATACCACAGTTCCTCTCTGGGCACCCTGTCATAAGCTTTCTCCAGATCTACAAAAACACAATGCAGCTCCCTCTGGCCTTCTCTGTACTTCTCTATCAACATCCTCAAAGCAAATACTGCATCTGTAGTACTCTTTTTTGGCATGAAACCATACTGCTGCTCACAAATGCTCACTTCTGCCCTTAGTCTAGCTTCCACTACTCTTTCCCATAACTTCATTGTATGGCTCATCAGCTTTATTCCTCTGTAGTTGCCACAACTCTGCACATCTCCCTTGTTCTTAAAAATGGGCACCAGCACACTTCTCCTCCACTCCTCAGGCATCTTCTCACTATCTAAGATCCTGTTGAACAACCCAGTCAGAAACTCTACTGCCACCTCTCCTAGACACTTCCAAACCTCTACAGGTATATCATCAGGACCGACTGCCTTTCCACTCTTCATCCTCTTCAGTGCTCTCCTCACTTCATCCTGGCTAATCTTTGCTACATCCTGGTCCACAACAGTCACCTCTTCTAGTCTTTGTTCTCTCTCATTTTCCACGTTCATCAACTCCTCAAAGTACTCTTTCCATCTTCCCATCACACTGCTGGCACCTGTCAATAGACTTCCATCCCTATCCTTAATCACCCTAATCTGCTGCACGTCCTTCCCATCTCTATCTCTCTGTCTTGCCAGCCTGTATAGATCAGTCTCTCCCTCCTTACTGTCCAATCTAGCATACAAGTCATCATAAGCTTCTTGTTTGGCCTTTGCTACCTCTACCTTCACCTTACGCTGTATCTCCCTGTACTCCTGTCTACTCTCCTCAGTCCTCTTAGTGTCCCACTTCTTCTTAGCTAACCTCTTTCTTTGTATACACTCCTGTACCTCCTCATTCCACCACCAAGTCTCCTTATCTACTTTCCTTCCAGATGACACACCAAATACTCTCCTACCTGTCTCCCTGATCACATTAGCTGTAGTTGTCCAGTCATCTGGAAGCACCTCCTGACCACCCAGAGCCTGTCTTAACTCCTTCCTAAAGGTCATGCAACACTCTTCCTTTTTTAGCTTCCACCATTTCGTCTTCTGCTCTGTCTTTGTCCTCTTCATCTTCCTCACCACCAGAGTCATCCTACACACCACCATTCTATGCTGTTTGGCTACACTCTCGCCTACCACTACTTTGCAGTCACTGATCTCCTTCAGGTTACATCGTCTACACAAGATGTAGTCTACCTGTGTGCTCCTACCACCACTCTTATAGGTCACCCTGTGTTCCTGCCTCTTCTGGAAGAAAGTATTCACTACAGCCATTTCCATCCTTTTTGCAAAGTCAACTACCATCTGTCCTTCTGCGTTCCTCTCCTGGATACCAAACCTGCCCATCACTTCCTCATCACCTCTGTTACCTGCACCAACATGTCCATTGAAGTCTGCACCAATGACAACTCTCTCACTTCTAGGTATGCTCTGCATCACTTCATCAAAGTCCAACCAGAATTTCTCCTTCTCCTCCAGCTCACATCCTACCTGTGGAGCATACCCACTAACAACATTGAACATCACACCTTCTATTTCTAGCTTCAGACTCATCACTCTATCCGACACTCTTTTTACCTCCAGGACATTCCTAACAAACTCCTCCTTCAAGATAACTCCTACTCCATTTCTCTTTCTATCTACACCATGATAGAACAACTTGAACCCTGCTCCTAAACTTCTAGCCTTGCTACCTTTCCACCTGGTCTCCTGGACACACAGTATGTCTACCTTCCTCCTCTGCATCATGTCGACCAACTCTCTACCTTTTCCTGTCATAGTTCCAACATTCAACGTCCCTACTCTTAGTCCTATACTCTTGGCGCTCCTCTTCTGTTTCTTCGTGCGAACGCACTTTCCTCCTCTCCTTCTTCGACCAACAGTAATCCAATTTCCACCGGCGCCCTGTAGGTCAACAGCGCCGATGGCGGTCGTTGTTAACCCGGGCCTCGACCGATCCGGTATGGAAGTCATATGTTTGATTCGCATCTTTGATTTGGCAAAAGTTTTACGCCGGATGCCCTTCCTGACGCAACCCTCTGTATTTATCCGGGCTTGGGACCGGCACAATAAGACACTGGCTTGTGCCCTCTTGCGGCTACATTAATAAAGGTTTTATTATTATTATTATTATTATTATTATTATTATTAAGTATTTGAAGCCCTACACGATAAACCCTCTGCAAAAATAAAAATGAACGGTCACCTTTCTAATCCATTTATCCTTGAAAGAGGAACGAGACGAGGCTGTTGCGCCTCACCTCTCCTCTTCTTTATTTATCGAACCTTTGGCCCGATGGATCAGACAAAATACAGATATTAGAGGAATGAATATGCCATCAGGAGAAAATAAATTAGCCTTATTTGCTGAAGATGTACTGATTAATTTATCACAACCTATGCAGTCACTTCCAAAACTGATGGAACTGCTAGAACAACATAGGCTGTACTCAGGATATAAACTTAATATACAAAAACACAGATAATCACCTTTAACTATAACCCACCTAATCACATCAGATGCAAATACAAAATGAAATGGGACGCAGAATCAATTTGATACCTAGGGGTAAACCTAACAAAGGATATCACAAAATAATTTGATTTAAATTAAAACCCCTTAAATTCCCAGTTGAAATCTGATAGTTTGCGTTGGAATGTTGTTTCTTGAGTCTAAGTTCCAGAGTGGAATCTGGCAAGAAACTGAAATCTTCCAATTTAAATGACTCCATTAAACTGTTGTGATGGTATGCTTATGACACCGCATTCATTCCAGAATGAGCTGCTTAAGTTCTAACAACTTATCTTTCATTTACTAAGGAGGGGACATTCCATAACTTCAGATACCTAAAGAAAAGATACGACCTTGAACAAAAAGATTTCTATAGATACCTTCAATTTAGAAACTACTTTAACCAAAACCTGAGACCAAAATTAGATAAAACAGAAACGGGAATCTTGAAAATTCTTTTGTCGGTATCAGAATCTCCATGTATTAACATTTTCTCTAAACTTTACAAAGTAATACTTCATGCTAAATCCAAAAATACCTGGTATATAAAAGAAAAGTGGGAAAAAGAAGGCAATTTGATTATAATAGAGGATGCTTGGAACAGAATATGTCTCATGCAATGGACTTCAACATGCTCGACAACATGGCGTGAATTCTGTTGGAAGAATATTTCCAGGTTTTTTATTAGACCCTTACAAAAGAGACATGTGGGAGGGGGTTCCAGCTGCTGGAGACAATGTGGGAGAGATGATGCTGATCACTATCATGTTTTCTGGAACTGTCCAGTCATCGTTCCTTAAGGGCAGGAAATCCACAAACATATGAACAATATGTTAACAACAATTGTTGCAGTTTATATGGGAGAAATTAATCTGGATGGATAGAAAAATAACAATAAAAAGTTGTTTCAAATTCTTCTAGCCAGAAGCAAAAAAGTTATCCCCTGACTGAAACCCCTTGTCCCCACTATAGATGAATGGATCGATATTATCTATGAAATTTATGTAATGGAGCGGCTGTCATACTCCCTCAAAGTCTAAAAGGACAGATTTTACAAAATTTGGAGAAAATGGACTCAGTATATCAAACCTATAAGACTGGACTTCTCCTAAATTATTGAAAAAAGGTCAGGAAAATTTGACCAAGGTGTTGTTGAAATTGTTTTTTGTTTTTTCTTTACCTCCTTTTTTTTTTCTTCCTTTATATATATATATATATATATATATATATATATATATATATATATATATATATATATATATATATATATATGACAGCTTCCTAAGTTGTTTTTTTTTGTAAATACTTCACACTAATACACACATAAAGCGTTAAAAAACTTAAAAGAGCAACTCAAAAACTAAATCAGGAGACCTGTTATTATTTTTATGATAATGTCCTTGTATATATTGTATATGTGATTGAGGCTGAAAGTAACAGAATATGACATTGTCATTTGAAAGTGCTCTTTTAAAATAAAAAATGAAAAAAAAAACCCAACTGAAATCAAGAGATGACATTTAGCCCTTTTACATGGTTTCCTTGATAATAGCCAAAACTGCTTTAGTTCTTCAACAGGAGTGGCATTGTGCTGCTTACAACAGCCTTTAAGCATCCCAAGTTTTATTTTCTGGCTGTTTTAGTCACATGATACACATTGGAGTTACTAATTGATAAAAAGAAAGATATATTAACAAGAAACTGAAGAAAACAAAGGGGGTCTAGTCAAATATTTTATGTTACTGATTGTTCTCTTCCCATTGCTTAACATTCTGGTGGAAAACAGAGTGACGTTCAGCCTCCACTGAAGTAATAACACATTCTCATCCTTTTTTTTAACAGAGCATGAATGGACAGTAGCAGAAGGGTCCCTGAATATCCACCGCACAGATTATCACAGAGAGATAGATCCTCAGTGAACCCAAGTGGTTCATTCTGTGAAATTCATATGCGACCGTATGTTTTAATGTACTCCTCATGTATTCCCAGCTATCTGTGAAAGAAAAGAAAATACAGGAAACAAAGAAATTGTTTATTCGGACCACCAGATTAGGAGGGCAGATCTGGAACCAGAAATACTGGAGCACAAGTTAGAGGTGGGTTATGGTTACAGGTGAATCATGTTAACTATTAGGACATTAACTATTGGAATGATATAAAAACTAACTTTGTATTTGAAAGAAATAAAGATGACCAAATAGAATGTGTGTTGTATGTTTTTATTTCCCCCTGTGGTGACTTAGACTCTAAAATGATTCTGGCAGATGGTGTCTCTCACTGCTCTGCTGTCCTGGATAGCAGGCAGGTGGATGGGGTCCTCATCGGGGTCTTCAGTTTGTAGGATAGGCTGTTGTTCTTCTCTGATAGTGGCAATACTATGAAGAACAACACTAGTATATGACAGGCCCTCTCAGGAATCATCCTGTGGAGATGTGGGCACTGAAAACGGGCTTTCAGGAGGCCTATACTCACCTCCACCCAGCCTCACGTCCTGCAGTGAACCCAGTTGAAGTTTTGTTGAGGGCTTGGGTCAGTGTCAGGGGTCAGCAGCTTCGGTTGGCATGGGTAACCCCTGTGTCCAGCAAAAAGACATCAAATTCTCCTGTAATGTATAGTGGATTGATTAGAGTGGATTAAATGGTGGAGACAGGTGAATCATTGTGCAAATCTATAGGTTACTGACCACGCTACAGTCTGTTGCTCAGGTGAGACTCATCATGCATCCGTGAGTCAGGAACCGACCCAGACCTCTTTGCCTCCACATCAGAAATGTATTCTGCAGCATCATGCTTTGGAGAAATGTTAGTTTATTTATAATGCAATCTTTAACATGTTGAAACAGTAGACAGTCTATATGTACCTGCACATTTATGCTGTGAAAGGACTTCCTATTCACATCAACAGCATCATTATGTGAGGGAGCCTTGAGGGGAATGGGGGCGCCCTCTAAGCAGCCACTAACATTGGGAAATCCTAAAGGAAATTAAAGTTACTAATCCAAGTCTGAGGTTGCAGTACAATCTCATTAAGAGAAATTCATTTATCAGATTTTTTACATTATTTACCTGCAATGCTGTGGAACTCCTTGATGATTCTGATGGATTTATTTCCAGACAAAGCCATTTCAAGGCGAGGCACTCTGAGCATCTCTGGATTTTATCCCTAAAAATAAATTTAAGTTACATTTAAGAAAAAACGTCTTCCAATGACCACTGGAGGAGATGTAATAACCGATATTGATTTCTCTGTGTTTGCACAAGACATCTGGAACAGTTTTCAATAGACTTTAATTTAAAAAATGCTTAGCAGTGGTTGTTGGGCCTAATATTAACAGAAAAAAATGATCAAAACAGTGCTCTATTATGATATCCAATGACAGATTAAAATTTGTTTCAGAGAGGGGCACAGAACTGTAACCCAGAGGCTTAGAGTCATCAGCCTGCAATATAGCTGAGACAACACTGATTCAGAATCATTCTAATGGGTTTCACCACTCTGTGAAAGGTAAATAATGCTCTTGACCAAAAATAGATCCAGATCCACAGTAATTGGAAATCTCAGTTGAAGACCTATTGTTAGGCAAGTCAAGGCAAGTTTATTTGTATAGCACAATTCATACACAGGCAATTCAAAGTGCCTTACAATGGCAATGAAATACAAGAACATCTAGAAGACAAGAGGAGATTAAAACAAGACAATAAAATATCAGTAAAAGAGCTTTTAAAAGGAAAAAGCAGGAGAACAAAATATTTAAACTGAAGCTAAAGCTTAAAATAATGCAGATAATTAAAGAACAGATTCAGGAAAATGCTGCAGTGAACAAAAATGTTTTCAGCCCGGATTTAAATGAAGTGACAGTTTGAGAAGACCTCAGGTAGTCAGGCACTTTGTTCCACAGGTGAGGTGCATAGTAACTAAATGCTGCTTCACTTTGTTTGGTTCTGGTTCTGGGAACACACAGTAAACCTGTCCCAGATGACCTGAGAGGTCTTGAGGCTTCATAGGGAACTAATAAATCTTGCATGTATTTTGGTCCAAAATCAGTTAGAGTTTGTTGACCAGCAGTAAGATTTTAAAATCTATCCTTTGATTCACAGGAAGCCGGTGTAGTGATTTAAGAACTGGAGTGATGTGGTCCAGTTTTCTGGTGTTTGTAAGGACTCTGGCGGCAGCATTTTGGATCAGCTGCAGCTGTCTGATTGATTTTTTTTATGTAGACCTGTAAGGACGGCATTACAGTAATCTATCTTACTGAAAATGAAAGCATGAATAAGTCTTTCTGTGTCTTAATGAAATTGCTTAATGAAAGTAAGGGACTGTAGTCTTGTGATGACACTGAAATGTACAGTTGCGTGTCATCTGCATAAGTATGATAGGAGATGTTGTGGTATTCCATGATTTGAGCAAGGGGCAGCATGTAGACATTAAATAGAAGTGGCCCCAGAATGGACCCTTGTGGAACCCTGCATGTGATCTTTGTCCGCTCTGACTCATGACTACCAACTGAGACAAAGTAGTCCTTATCTTGCAAGTAAGATTTGAACCAATTTAACACAGTGCCAGTGAGTCCCACCCACTGTTCTAGTCTGTCCGTATTATGATCAATCATGTCAAATGCAGCACTGAGATCCAGCAGTACCAGGACGGTGGTTTTGAAGGTGTCATTATTCATGTGAATATCATTTAGGACTTTAATAAGTCTAGTCTCAGTCCTGTGGTGTGGTAGAAATCCAGACTGAAACGCATTAAAGAGATTGTTTTGCATCATAAAACTGTGAATCTGTTGAAAAACAACCCGTTCATTGATTTTTCCCAAAAATGGGAGATTTGTAGTTACTTATCGTTGAAGCATCCAGGTTGGGCTTTTTTAGAAGTGGTTTTATTACTGCAGTTTTTAAGGCCCTGGGGGAACTGTCCTGATTGTAGAGAGTTATTCACCATAAGTAATACGTTCGCAATGCAGTTAAAAACATTTTTGAAAAATTTCGAAGGCAGCACATCAAGGCAGAATCTTGTGGATTTTAACTTTAAAACTGTTTCTTTCAAAGTTGTTGTGGTCTAGAAGGTTAAAATGTTCAAGATAAACTGGAGAACAAGATGGCAGAAATGACCTAGTGATTTTCCCTGAGAGAGAGCCGCTTACCTTTTGTCTTATCTGTAATATTTTAACCGTGAAAAATGCTGCAAAGTCATTGCATGACTTGTTGGACAGCAGTTCCGAAGGGACTGATGCTGTGGGGTTCGTCAGTCTGTCTACAACAGAAAACAGTGTGCGAGCATTATTACTGTTTCTACTGATAACCTCTGAGAAAAACGATTGTCTTTTTCAGTTCCTGGTTGTAGATGTGAAGACTGTCTTTGTAGATGTCGTAATGAAACCCAGAGTTTGGTTTTGGGCCACCTGCGCTCTGCTTGTCTACAAACTCCTTCTTGGGCTTTAACCAGCGTGGCATTTCTCCAGGGTGACTTTCCTGACTGACAGATCTCTGTTACATGCTGAGAAAGCCCAACATTGTCCAGAAAGTTCAAGAGTTCTTTAGCATTTCCATCTTTCACATCATCACCATGAATGTTAAAATCGCTCACTAAAACAACATCGCCACATTCAATGCTCACAATAGACAACAACTTGGCAAAGTCATCAATAAACTCTATGTTGTATTCAGGAGGTTTGTAAATAGTTATAAATGTTGCTTGATAGGAGAATTTTGACTGAAGAGCAACATATTCAGAAGAATCGAACTTCCCAAAGGATATTTTCTTGCACTGGAGATTGTAATTGAACAGAATTGCGACCCCTCCTCTTTTCTTATGCATTCTAACTAAAGTTTCATGAGTGAAGTTTCATGAGATGACAAGGTCAATGAATTATGTGCATTTGGGAAATTATGTGCATTTAGCATAATGTAGACCCTGTGTGCCCTGATACAAGAATTGACTGGTTACAACAACTTTAGAGGAGGTATGAAGTCAACGGTGACTTCTAGTACTAACTAAAGCATGACAGCATTCAACAGAAAGAGTGTAAACCAATCAATCAATCATCTTTTATTTATATAGTGCTAAATCATATCTGAAGACATTTCAAAGCACTTTACAGATAGAAAGCCAACAATGGCCTCCAGAGCAAGCATAAGCGAAGGTGGCGGGGAAAAACTCCCTCATTGAGGAAGAAACTCCGGGCAGGACCCAGGCTCTGGAGGGTGGTCATCCGCCCTGTGGGGAAATAGACCATTAATGCAAAACACAGTCACAGGGAAGATAAATCTCTTCTGGCTTCACTAAATAAACCTTTAATCAACAGGAAATGAAACCAGATTGTTTAAATGTTTCAGTCATAAACTTTCTTTTCGTCTCCTCAACAAAAAATATAGGATATGCCATGAAAAAAGTAAAAACAGTTGGCGAAAAAAAGATATGGAGAAGTGATGATGAGGAGGAAGCTCATATAATCTGGCTGTCAGAATTCATTAGAGTTAAACTAGTGAGACACACACACACACACACACACACACACACACACACACACACACATACCCTGATTTTAATTCCAGAATCTCATTTCAGATCTGATTAATTACTCTCTCACGCTTGACGAAGAAAATCAGCAGCAAAACTGAAGGGATTAACATGTGCGCGCGCACACACACACACACACACACACACACACACACACACACACACACACACATACACACACACACACACACACACACACACACACACACACACAAATGCTGAATGATTAATCATCCAGCTCTCCCGTTGTTTTCATTTCAAAATGCAACATAACAGCCTTATATCTGTGTCAACACAACAGTAGAGTAAACTGTGAGTGTTACTCTATGCTCAGCAAATATAGTTTAGGAGTAAAAGGGAAGAAAAAAAACAACAACACATTTTATTGACACTGTCAGAAAATAACTATTAATCAGCGATCATTACTGACGCAATTTCAGGTTTAAAAATGTCATGACATACAAACTCTTCTAACAAGTCTAAATTTCTGGATGATATGAGGTCATTGCGAAGGAGGTTTATTTCATCTAATCTCAGATTGCTAATGTTGGAAAACCTCTTTGTGTCCACCACAAGACCTGAAACAATCTTAATCAGCTTCCTGAGAGTTTTCTTTTATTCCATTCCATATGACTTTCTAACTATGACTTTCATCAGCTCATCATCACAAAATGGGAAAGTGAGCTTGCAGGGCCCTAAGATGACTTAGTTGGGCAGGAATGAGTTTTTAGTGGTGAACTGCTTTTTGTAAAGGTTTCAATTATGTCTGTTTGTCTGAGAGGAGGTAGAGGTATATTGGTAGAAGGATGCTGAGTTTTGAACTGCCAGGCAGGAGGCCTAGAGGAAGACCAAAGAGGAGGTTTATGGATGTAGTGAAAGAGGACATGAAGGTAGTTGGTGTGAGAGAAGAGGATGCAGAAGACAGGGTTAGATGGAGGACACTGATTCGCTGTGGAGACCCCTGAAGGGAAAAGCCCAAAGGAGGAGAAGTCTGAGAGGAGGGAACATTTATGGAAAACGTAGATTGACCGGTAAATCGAGAGCTTCGTCTTACAACTCAGCTCCTTCTTCACCACAGACAGACCTATACAACGACTGCATCACTGCAGAAGCTGCACCAATCCGTCTGTCAATCTCACGTTCCATCATTCCCTCACTCGTGAACAAGACCCCAAGATACTTGAACTCTACTACTTGTCAAGAACAAAAACCAGACAACAACAACAACAACAAAACATCAAAGCAAGTTAATGTTAGCAACAGCAAACATCTGACATACTATGGCATTTAACTATAGGATGTCATTTCAGACCTGTTCTTGATTTACCCCATTGAAATCTAACTTCAACCATTTTTGAAAATTTATAAAATAATCTCAGGATAAGTTTATTGACCAATCAGAGTTTGCAGTTTTAAGTGAGATCCTTCAATAATATGTGCAATATTAGACAGCTAATTTGATAATTCCATGTAATGCCAATGAATTATTTTTACAATAATAATAGCATTCTGTTCTTTGTATTATAAACAGTTAGATTTTTCCCTACACATACCATGAAATGATGAAGTAACTAATTACTTCGAAATTAAATTACTTTTAACAGGTAATGCGTTCCATGTCAAAAGTAACTTGCCCAACATTACATACTGACTGATCAGTTCAAAGTGTCTCCTGAATTAACTATTCTTTCTGTGTAACACAGGATCTTTGTCCCCAGCCACTGCATTAAAACAATCTGAGAACAGATGTTGAACCATCCACAATCCAATTCAATTGCAGGCATCACTATGAAAATCGATTTTCACTGATTTCATGCCATATAATTAAACTTTGACTTCCAATACAGACAACTTCTCTGGATCCACGCTGATAGAAAGAAAAGGTTTATGGCTTCATATTAACTTTATTCATGCAAGAAGACATGCAGAGAAGAAACTAAATGTTAGAGAGAAGTATAAAAAGTGGGTGACACAGAAAAGCCTTGCAGGTCTTAGTAAGATGAAAGACTGGTCCTTTGGAGAAATGAAATGACATGAGCAGGACTAGGCAGACGCAAGAAATTTGACTGACAAAGTAATATGCTGAATGTTGTGACTGAGAGGCCTGTGAACACTGCGTTCACTCAGAAAATGAAGCTCCGTTTCTAACTTTGTTCATGCAGTTTGAAATAGGAGGAACTTGCTTCTCAAACACACACAATTGATTGTGGTACAGTGAAAAAAATAATAGAACACTAATACAGGGAGAGTTAATGTGTATTTCAGTTGAATTGTCATGTTCATACAATGTGTCTCTGCCCAAGGTCACTTGAAGTGTATTCACTAGTGTTTGAATCAACAGAAAGTCCTGCTGTCAAACACTATCAATTGACAAGTCAGTGAGGAGACAGACAGAAACAGTGGCACTCTCTTATTCTTCAGCTCTAACCAACAAATACAAATGGATTTGTCTTAGATAATGAACTGAATGAATTATCTTACAGACGTTGTTGGCTTGATTATGAAAATGTCATCTGAATCATCTTACTTTCTGTATGTCAGAGTGCTAGGACAAGAGGCTCATTGAGGTTGGAAGTCATTGTGATTCAGAAAGTTTAATAAAATGTTACCTGTGATAAAGCAATAAATAGGGATGACTGTAAAACAAGCCTTAGTTAAGGATGATGAGACAAAATGGAGAATGTCTCGGTTATCTTGAATTAAGCGTCATGGTTTTAGTCTATCTGGTGATTTGTTGTTTGAACATGTCATAATTTACTGATCCCGGCCCAGCTCCCCAAAGATGAGCTCTACTCTATTTAAACTGCTAATTGACCACCATATGCCACCAGCACATACCACTTCCCACTAGCATGGACACACTCTAAATACTTGGTTCCACTGGGATTTGCTTTCCTGCACTGAGAAAAGAGTATCTAAAATAAAGGAAACAAATAGAGAATTTTAGGAGAAAATGGTCTCATAGATAGATAGATAGATACTTTATTAATCCCGGAGGAAATTGCACAAATGGATAGATAAATTATCAACATATTTTGCAGAAAATGTTCCTTATTATGAAATCTTAAAATAAATTGGTTCACTGAAAGAAGAGATGGAGAAGAAGAGATATCTCAAGCATTTCACCTTCATCTGTCACCCATTACCCTTCCTCCTTTGTGTTTTTAGTACATATCCGTCCATGTCGTCTTGGATTTAGATCTGATTTTTGTACCTTCAGGATGTGTTTTTGATTACTTCTTAGGATACCATGTTTTGGACTGACTTGTTTTGCATTGAACCTTGTTCTAAAATAATGCCCTTGTATTTTCCATTGTTGACTCTAGTCTGATAGTACAAACTGGCCAAAATGGACAGCTTTGACACAGTCCATGGGAGGAGGATTCAACACCAGGAGGAGCAAACTGCCTTGCTGTGCCAAGAATTTAAACAAATGGAAGACAACCTCTTGAAGGTTTTTCAGAGTTTGTACCTTCAACCTAAATGTCCTTCTCCACTTCCTCCTGGTTTCCCTGGTCTAGAACCTGATCTTGTCCTGTCACCACATTTTAGTAGGCCGAAGAGATTCTATGGCAGTTGTAGTGCGTTTGGGATTTCCTGGTTCAGTATTTCTTCATTTTGAGCTCCAATCAGCCTCTCATCTTAAAGGCTGAACAAAGGTGTATATTATTTGCCATCCCTCCTGCACAGCTGAGCCCATGGCAGAGTGGAACACAAGGTCTTAGCCATGTGGCGCTTGTGGATTCTATTTTTGTTGAGGTTGATGGAGCAAGAGTTAGTTACATAGCTCTTTTAATGACTCTTTTGTTGCAGGGTAACTCACCACACACAACCTATTCAACACTTAAACTTCCAACTGTTTCATTCTCCCGAGCCCGCACTCAAATTATGGCGTGGTGTATGAAGTTTATGCTTGGGGAAAGGAGTGTTCTAACACTTGGTTTTTATCTCCTGTTCCTCTGGTTTTGCTCACTTTAAATGAGGTTCAGCTTTCAGACCTTCTTGACCTTTCCAAGGTGTCCTTATTTACCTAGATTTCAAGGTCTTTAATAAGGATAAAGTTACCTCCTTGGCCCATCACAAGGATTTTGACTTGGCTATTGATTTGTTACCTGGCACCTCCTCCACAGAGCATATTTCCCTGTTTGTCCCTGAGAAGCAGGTTAGGCAGTATTTGGATTCCAATTCTGCATCTGGTCTCCCAACACTCCAGGATAGATGACTGACTCCCATCAATCTGCCTTTCTATCACGTAAACTCTTTGCTCCTGAGAAAATCTATGTTTGTAATAGGGAGTTGCTTAAGGTCAAGGTGGCATGAGAGGAGCGGTTGAGGGGAGCAGCGCATCCATTGGATGGATGGACCACAAGAACTTGGAGTATTTCCAGACTGACAAATGCACATCAGGCCAGGTGGGCACTTTTTTTCTGCCACCTTCATATGTGTCAGGGCTGTCGTGTGGGGCACTAAGGAAAGAGTCAGACAAGCTATAACAACTCAACCTCAATTCGGTACGTTGTTAATATGCTTAAGGAGTTCCTTTGATAGATGAAAGCCAAATTCTTAAATAAGGACGTATTGGAGACAATAATGATAAACAAAGCCCTCCTGTGTTACGCGCACTCGGTGCTGTGTATTTTAGAACATTCAAACAAAATGATTCATACACACAATTCCCCTTTTCCCCAACAATATTGCAATGCACAACTTTTGTCTCTGAAGTCTCTTTTACACAGCAACTGCTGCTCGCAACGACGTCAGCCATAGAGACGTCAATGAAAGGCCACTGCCTCGGGATTGTTCCAAAATGGGGAAAATGAATAACCAAAGAACTATATAATCCTCAAAAAGTGTCTGCAACAAAAAAACCCACATACCTGGCCGGGAACACAAAAAAGACTACAAAAAAAAAAGGTTCAGTCACACCGCAGAGGGAGAGGTAATCCAGAGTTGAGGTGCCCACTTCCTGGTTGTGTCCGATAATCCAACCAGTCAACCGCTACGTCTTGACCGATTCACCAGACGTGACTTTTGTATGCTGTAAGGAATGTTTTCTGTAGTCCAATAAATTACTTCCTAGCTGCAGATTTCTCCCCTGGTGCTACTTGATGCCTGGTTTGTTCCTCTCTTCCTGTCTCACCTGGGAGTCTCATTTTTGGGTCCATCACCTTGACAGATGCGTCTGAACACCTGGCCATTAGTCTGTCCGTCCATCCATCCATCCATCCATCCATCCATCCATCCATCCATCCATCCATCCATCCATCCATCCATCCATCTTCAACCGCTTATCCGGGGCCAGGTCATGGGACAACAGTCTCAGGAGGGATGCCCATACTTCCCTCTTCCCAGACACCTCCTCCAGCTCCTGCGGGGGGATCCCAAGGATCCCCCCGGACAACATTGTCCACAAAAAGCAGAGATGAAATCCTTTGGTCCCCAAACCAGAATTCCTCCGGATCCTGGCTGCGCCTAGAAATTCTGTCCATAAAGATTATGAACGAAATCGGTGTTAGAGGGCAGCCCTGCCGAAGTCCACCATGCACCTAGAACAGGTCAATGCGGCAATGCGAACCAAGCTCTGGCTTTGGTCATCCAGGGACCGGACAGCCCTCAGCAAAAGGGCCCGAACCCCATACTCCTGAAGCACTCCCCACAAGATACCATGAGCGATTCGATTGAATGCCTTCTCCAGATCCACAAAACACATGCAGTCTGGTTGGACAAACTCCCATGAACCCCCAAACGCTCGATGGAGAATGTAGAGCTGGATGTGTTTGGCGATATTGTTCCTCCTGAATCCGCGGTTTGACCATAGGTCTAATCATCCTCTCCAGTACCCTGGAATAGACTTTCCCCGGGAGGCTGAGGAGTGTGATCCCCCTATAATTGGAACACACTTTCCAGTCCCCCTTTTTGAAAAGAGGGACCACTACTCCGGTCTGCCAATCCCGAGGTACTGTCATGCAGTGTTATAGAGACGTGTCAACCATGACAGTCCCTGCACATCCAGAGACCTGAGGTGCTCAGGGTAAATCTCATTCACCTCCGGTGCTTTGCCACCAAGGAGTTTGGCAATCACCTCTGAGACCTCAGCCTCTGCTTCCTCTGTGTAAGACATGGCAGCGGGATTGAGGAGATCCTCGAAGTATTCTTTCCACTGCCCGACAATAACCTCAGTCAAGGTCAGCAGCTCTCTGCCTGTACTGTAAACAGTGTTAGCTGTGTACTGCTTTCCCCTCCTGAGGCGCCGAATGGTTTGCCAGAATTTCTTCGAGGCTGACCAGTAGTCCTCTTCCATGGCCTTTACCGAAGTCCTCCCCGACCCGAGTTTTTGCCTCTACGACTGCTCAAGTTGCAGTATGCCTGGCTTCCCCGTACCCGTCAGCTGCCTCTGGAGTCCTACAGTTCAACTTGATAGAACTCCTTCTTCAGCTTGACGGCATCCCTTACTTCCGGTGTCCACCACCGGGTTTGGGGATCACCACTGCGATAGGCACCAGAGACCTAGCGACCACAGCAGCCACTTCGACAATGGAAGTGGATACCTGTTGGGGGCCAAAATATATGTTGAGAGGTTCAGAGGTCTCATCAATCACTTAATTGTGATGACTGCCTCAAAAGGTTGTGCAACAAATATTAAGTTGTGGGTACCATCATTTTTCTCCAGGCCTGTTTCATTAGGTTTTTTTTTTTCAATAATTCTGTTGAACAACAATTCCAAAATAATGTCTGATTTTGATTGTTTAATTTTCAATACATATTTATTTTTATTTATTTATTTTTATTTTATTATATTTTATTATTATTATTATTATTTATTTTATTATTTTATTATTTTATTATTTTATTATTTTATTATTTTATTATTTCATTATTTTATTTTTATTTTATTTTTATTTATTTTTTATTTATTGTTTGATAAATTTCAAGTGATTTTGTTGACCATTGTGAGTTTTTCTTTCTTTAACAGAGGGGTACAAACAATTTTGTCCATGTGTGTATCTCCCGTATTTTAGATACACAGGTAAGGTTAGATGGCCTAAAGTTTGCAAAAACCTCAAGGTCAAGTGTTAGCTTTTTTTAAGAAGTGGTTTAAGTAAAACCACTTTGAAAGACACATTTATGTAACTAATTAGAATTGATCATATCTAAGAAGATAGAGCTGATTAGGGCTGCCTTTAAGTAGTGTGGTCAGAATTGGGTCTAAGCGGCATGTAAATGTCGTTCTAAACATTCTAAACCAAATAGTTGTGTTAATTACTCAATGTTAATTGGTTTACACATAGGGCCTACCTGGTCCCTTAAGTGATTCAGAGATCTGTGATCAAAGCACAGTCCAATATAGTAAAGGGTAGTTGTTCCTGACTCTTTTGTCTAATAAATCTTCTTCTTTTCCTTTCGGCTTTTCCCTTCAGGGGTCGCCACAGTGAATCAATTGCCTCCATCTAACCCTGTCCTTTGCATCCTCTTCTCTCACACCAACTACCTTCATGTCCTCTTTCACTACATCCATAAACCTCCTCTTTGGTCTTCCTCTAGGCCTCCTGCCTGGCAGTTCAAAACTCAGCATCCTTCTACCGATATATTCACTATCTCTCCTCTGGACATGTCCAAACCATCTCAGTCTGGTCTCTCTGACTTTATCTCCAAAACCTCTAACATGTGCTGTCCCTCTGATGTACTCATTCCTGATCCTATCCTTCCTGGTCACTCCCAGAGAGAACCTCAGCATCTTCATCTCTGCTACCTCCAGCTCTGCCTCCTGTCTTTTCCTCAGTGACACTGTCTCTAGACCAAACAACATCGCTGGTCTCACCACAGTTTTGTACACCTTTCCTTTCATTTTAGCTGAAACTCTTCTATCACACATCACACCTGACACTTTTCTCCACCCATTCCATCCTGCCTGCACACGTTTCTTCACCTCTTTTCCCCACTCTCCATTGCTCTGGACTGTTGACCCTAAGTACTTAAAATCCTCCACCTTCTTGATCTCTTCTCCCTGTAACCTCACTCTTCCACTTGGGTCCCTCTCATTCACACACATGTACTCTGTCTTACTGCGGCTAACCTTCATCCCTCTCCTTTCCAGGACAAACCTCCACCTCTCTAGCTTCTCCTCCACCTCTTCCCTGCTCTCACTGCAGATCACAATGTCATCTGCAAACATCATAGTCCATGGAGATTCCTGTCTAACCTCGTCTGTCAGCCTGTCCATCACCATAGCGAACAAGAAGGGGCTCAGAGCTGATCCCTGATGCAGTCCCACCTCCACCTTGAGTCCTCTGTCACACCTACAGCACACCTCACCACTGTCTTACAGTCCTCATACATGTCCTGCACCGTTCTCACATACTTCTCTGCCACTCCAGACTTCCTCATACAATACCACAGTTCCTCTCTGGGCACCCTGTCATAAGCTTTCTCCAGATCTACAAAAACACAATGCAGCTCCGTCTGGCCTTCTCTGTACTTCTCTATCAACATCCTTAAAGCAAATACTGCATCTGTAGTACTCTTTTTTGGCATGAAACCATACTGCTGCTCACAAATGCTCACTTCTGCCCTTACTCTAGCTTCCACTACTCTTTCCCATAACTTCATTGTATGGCTCATCAGCTTTATTCCTCTGTAGTTGCCACAACTCTGCACATCTCCCTTGTTCTTAAAAACGGGCACCAGCACACTTCTCCTCCACTCCTCAGGCATCTTCTCACTATCTAAGATCCTGTTGAACAACCCAGTCAGAAACTCTACTGCCACCTCTCCTAGACACTTCCAAACCTCTACAGGTATATCATCAGGACCGACTGCCTTTCCACTCTTCATCCTCTTCAGGGCCCTCCTCACTTCATCCTGGCTAATCTTTGCTACTTCCTGGTCCACAACAGTCACCTCTTCTAGTCTTTGTTCTCTCTCATTTTCCACGTTCATCAGCTCTTCAAAGTACTCTTTCCATCTTCCCATCACACTGCTGGCACCTGTCAAAAGACTTCCATCCCTATCCTTAATCACCCTAACCTGCTGCACATCCTTCCCATCTCTGTCTCTCTGTCTTGCCAGCCTGTATAGATCAGTCTCTCCCTCTTTACTGTCCAACCTAGCATACAAGTCATCATAAGCTTCTTGTTTGGCCTTTGCTACCTCTACCTTCACCTTACGCTGTATCTCCCTGTACTCCTGTCTACTCTCCTCAGTCCTCTCAGTGTCCCACTTCTTCTTAGCTAACCTCTTTCTTTATATACACTCCTGTACCTCCTCATTCCACCACCAAGTCTCCTTATCTACTTTCCTTCCAAATGACACACCAAATACTCTCCTACCTGTCTCCCTGATCACATTAGCTGTAGTTGTCCAGTCATCTGGAAGCACCTCCTGACCACCCAGAGCCTGTCTTTACTCCTTCCTAAAGGTCATGCAATACCCTTCCTTTTTTATCTTCCACCATTTCGTCCTCTGCTCTGCCTTTGCCCTCTTCATCTTCCTCACCACCAGAGTCACCCTACACACCACCATCCTATGCTGTTTGGCTACACTCTCACCCACCACTACTTTGCAGTCACTGATCTCCTTCAGGTTACATCGTCTACACAAGATGTAGTCTACCTGTGTGCTCCTACCACCACTCTTATAGGTCACCCTATGTTCCTGTCTCTTCTGGAAGAAAGTATTCACTACAGCCATTTCCATCCTTTTTGCAAAGTCAACTACCATCTGTCCTTCTGCGTTCCTCTCCTGGATACCAAACCTGCCCATCACCTCCTCATCACCTCTGTTACCTGCACCAACATGTCCATTGAAGTCTGCACCAATGACAACTCTCTCACTTCTAGGTATGCTCTGCATCACTTCATCAAAGTCCAACCAGAATTTCTCCTTCTCCTCCAGCTCACATCCTACCTGTGGAGCATACCCACTAACAACATTGAACATCACACCTTCTATTTCTAGCTTCAGACTCATCACTCTATCTGACACTCTTTTTGCCTCCAGGACATTCCTAACAAACTCCTCCTTCAAGATAATAAATAAAAGTAAATAATTAAACAAGTACATTAAGTCATTACTAGTTAGGCTTATGGGAATACATGGTTGAATCAAGTTCTGACTCTGAGTCAGACTTGCTGCAGTGTTAAAGAGAAACCTGGGATTGTTATTGTTCTCTTTTAAAGTTGAGTAATAAACTGCTTTCATATCCAGGATAACCAGGCTAGAGCAATACTCTACAGCCATTTTCTCTCCAGTCTGTGAACTTGTTTCAATTTGCGAGTTTTAAGACTTAACCATGGTGTCAAATTATTATGCTGTAAAGTGTAATTTCTTTTTCTTTTATTTTTTTACAGGTAAAGTGGTTCGTAGTGATACCGTTTTTAAAGTGGTAAATATTGAAAGGAAGAAGAGGAAGTCTTTGTTACTGCATGCAGCACACAGTACACACACACACACACACACACACACACACACACACACAACAAAATAACATTTTCACTCCACTCCACACTCTGTATTATTGTCTGGGCTGGCCCTTCGGTTCCCAACACAAGTCCCAACGTATGAGCCACTGCCGCCCTGGAATTTTTGTTTAAAGCGGGGATATCCAAACATTGTCCTGTAAGGGCCACATAACTTTTTCTTTCTTTGAGGGGGGGGCGGGGTCAGTTTGTAACAGAAAAACTGTGATGACCGCAGGGATGCCTAAATGTAAACATTTATTCTCTTCCAGAACCAAATATTAATAACCCCCTCCAGTTGTTATGTCATTTGGGAGGATGGTATTGAAGTCAGTGAGACAGTCCGGCTTGAATGCGTCTTTCAGAACATCACAGTTCTGTATCTCAGCCAACTCAAACTGATCAGAAGTCTGGGTTTCATTGATGTTGGCAACAAAGGGGTTCTGGAAAAGACAGATTTCTTTTGCAGTAGCATGTAGTTCACAGAATCGCACACCGAACTCCACCTTCAGCATTTCCAGTGCTTCCACACACCTTTGAGCAGGAAACGGGACTGCTGGGTTCTCAGTAGAGAGGTTTTGGGTAGCAGAGAGCTGGATGAAATTGTGCTTTTCCACTTTGTCCAAAAGCAGCCCTAGTTTCTCCTCTAATGCTTTTATGTGGGAGTACATGTCACAAATGAGTTTCCCCTCGTACCTGCAATTTACGGCTGTTCAGTATTTCTGTCACATATGTTAAAAAGGGCATTTTCCTGGCACTGTTCAGGGGGCTGTGCCAAATGTGGAGGCAAACTGCATCTGTCCTGCGGGCCTTCATTTGGGGACCACTGGTTTAAAGGATTCTCTACTTTAATAGGAAAAGGCAGACATGGCTCGAACCAGTCTGGTGGAGAACCCAAAAGCACGACAGACTAGCAGCTGGGTCAAGAGTCTCAAAAGGTTTGATAAAACAGGTAGGGTTCTCATACCAAACAATCAGTCTAACTGACAGATGAATCAGACAAACGACAGGCACAGACAGAATCCAGAAACCAAGCAGGGTCAGGCATGAAGCAATCAAAACCAGGGAGATAGATCCAACGAGGGGTTGGCAACAGGCAGGGTCAAGAGAACAGGTAGAATCGACACAGGATCAAAACGACAGGCAGGATACTAAGGCTGGAGAGTCCGGGTGAACACTAAACAATCTGGCAGCAAGGTGCGGACTAAACAGGGTACATGAGGGGTGGAGACTGACTGGAGAGTGGCTGCAGGTGTGTGGAGAGAAGGCAGGTGAAAGGACTTAGCTGATTACTAGTGGACCAGAGTAAGGCAGTATCTGAAAGGATATGATATATTAGAATGAACAAAAAACAGCAAAATAAAATGGAATACTAATGGTCCGGAGACATGACAAAGACATTGAATACAATTAGCTACAATATCATTCATAAAAAATCTTGAAAGAGAATGCTTGTCATAGTAAATCCTTGGGTTAAAACAAGATAAAAGATGATTATGTGGACATTAAACTGTTACGTTATCAAATAAAATACTATATGTTAGTATATGTCAAAATTTATATTAAAAACAATGTTGTATGTCAGGCTGCAGTTGACCCATTCATCGAGTAATCAGACTGTGGAGGTCACAGCTCATTGTTCTCAGGTGCCAATCTTCTTAAAGGACTGAACCATGTGTGATATTGACTGCTTTCAATATTGGCGTTGTGCCGACTGTTGCCAAAGCATAAAGAATAGCGAAATGATCAGTACGGTGTTCTGCCCACCACTTTCATATTGTAGTTGTGATAAATGCTACAGGGTTGGGGGTTACGAGCAGTCCTTCAGACAGTCATCCATGTTCAACCGCAACAGGGAGCCCCAAACTTCCTTTTCCCCGGCCGCATACACCAGCTCTGATTGGGGGATCCCGAGGTCAGTGTTGAGATGTAATCCCTCCACCTGGTCTTGGGTCTGCCCCGAGGTCTCCTCCCAGCTGGATGTGCCAGAAACACCTCCCTAGGGTGGCGTCCCGGAGGCATCCGCACCAGATGCCCAAACCACCTCAGCTGACTCCTTTCCACGTGAAGGAGCAGCGGCTCTACTCTGAACCCCCCTCCTGAATAGCAGTGTTTGTCACCCTAAGGGAGACACCAGCTATCCGCCTGAGAAAGCAGAAACAGATTGATGAAAAAAAAGCTTCAACCTGCCAGGGTTGATTCAGATTCTATCCCTGATAACTAGCAGAGAAGACAGAAGAGACAACTCAAAGAAGGACTAGACTCTGAGAATAATGTTATCAGCAACTGAAAAAAAACTCCTAGATTACTGTTCCTAACATAGTAGTGTTAATTTTTAGACATATAAATGAGCAAAAATATCTTGTGCATCATGAAATATCACAAAAATGCCCTTAATTTATTTTTGTCAATTCTTTATGTTTGACTGTCGACAAAAGAGAATCTAGATTTTCCCAGACAGTTAATTGCTCATTGTGGCTGTGAGAAAGTGTTTTCATGAAGATTGTGTTTGACGGACATCTTCCTTCAGCAACAGTAAAATAAATCCCTCTGATGGAGTCCAGACACTGGCAGTTGTGGTAGGTGATGACTCTGCTGAGACTGACCATGCTGTTGAAATGGAGTTGACGAATCTGTGAAGATTGTGTAGTGATGAGGAAGTGGAAGATGCACATAAACAGGATGGATGAACTAGAGGTGCGGAGGGAATAATATTTCGAAGGACAACAGGAAGATGATGAAGATGCGCTGCTTTGCTATTGATAGATGTGAGCGGTTGATGAGAACATCTGATATCTCAGGAGACAGACACCGACAACAGCAGGAAATTAATATTGAGCACGCATGAGAGGTATAAATGACAGACTGGTTTGAGAAATAAATTGCAGCGTGTATGTGCAAAGCAATATTCTTCCTGGTTAAATACTGGGAAGAGCTTCATTACAGATAAAGATAAAAGTAATTGTCTGTGGCTTTTTTTTAGTGTTATTCTAAATCACATGAGTCAAACTCAAGGCCTGCCACATTATTTTATGTGGCCTGTATAAAAGGTCAGAGTGTCTAAAAATAAATAGTGTGCATTGACCAAAACTACATTTCCCACAATGCAGTAATTAAGCCCATTTTCACACTGACAAAAACATTTTTAACAAAGCGAATGTCCTAACTTGTGTTTGATGTTATTTGTGTTAATTCATTGATAGTTTGATCCTTGATTGACGGAATTCTGTGGGTTTCATAACCTGACAAATATGTTATAACAGAAAAACAAGAAAACAGTAAATTCTATACAACTGTAATGTTTATAACAGCCATTATGCTGTTGTGGCCCTCAGTGAAAATGAGTTTGACACCCCGGTTTTAGATAATCCAGACATTTTTTTAGATGAAAATGTTCTTTGAATCTGTTTTCTTTTGAGCAAATCTTTAAATCTAAGTTAAAGATGGTAAGATATTCATTGCCTTACGCAGCTTCATGGAAGCTGGCATGAACAAATTTGCCGAATTATTATTATTATTATTTATCCATTTATTTGAGTCAGGCATGAGTCAGTGAAGACCCTATTAATTAATTTAATTAATTTATGGGCCGGATCCAGCCCATAAACATGTGTGGTCTAGACTGTCTCTATTTCTTAAAGTGGAGCATATCTCTAAAACATGGTTAACAAGTAATGGAGCTTCTTGTAAGTTCTTGTAAGAAAACAAAAATGACATTAGATTTTAAAAAATTAGGTTTGGGATGTTTTTGCATGTCTGGTTGATAAGTTTCTCAGATCTAATTTTGACACCATATTGTTTGCATTGGAGATTAATTCAGTGCAGTTGTATTTCATCCGTATTCGTTTCTATCTGGATGAAATATTAAAACATGGGCTCTTTTTGGAACTGATATTTAGCTCTGTATTTATTTACACATCAATGTGACCACTGTACTTCTGTCACTGATGTATATATAATATATGAACAAAGTGATTTTCAGGTGTTGATGTTGCAGAAGATCAATATCATTAACTGTTCACAATTTCTTAGATTACAGAATAAATTTACAAGCTAGATTTTTCATGTAGTCATTCATAAAGTATACTAGCAGTAATTGGAATGTTACACCACAGGCTTTTACCACAGCATCAAAGAAATACAGTCAAACATGAAACTTTCATGTTGCTTTTGCTCCGCTGCTGATTTCACACTTGTGTACAGCAGTGAACTCATGAACTAGTCCCCTGCATGCAGCAGCTGTGCTATTTTTGGATGAGATCAGCCTATACGAAAAGACAGGAGGAGAGAGAGAAAGACGATAGTGAAACTTTGGAAACTGAACAAATTTAGTTAGACGATGGAAAGAATTAACAAATTGAAGTTCACATCACACCTCCTTCACGTCAACCCCTTGACTGTAGAGAGATGCAGAGGAACTCACAAAATTCTCGTTATTTGCAACAACGAAAAAAAATACACATTCTTAAATAATTTTACCATCAAAAAGCCCGTCATTGTTGTTTTGTTTTTTTCTGTAGAAGGAATTCATTGTTGAGATGTTTGAGGTGTCACTAAAACAAAATGCATGACACAGCTTTTCACAAACAGTTTATTTTCTCAGTCTTTGGTCAAGAACTTTGTTTTGTTGGTGTTTTGTTTTTTGTTTTTTAGTTTTTTGGTGAAACTAGCCTATGTTCACTGCTGATAACCAAAGAATGGAAAAAGGTAGAAACATTATTAACGGTCAAAGACTATTTTGTGAATTATTGCCACTCTGCTATTATCGCCCACCCAGAAACCCAGCCATCACCATCCACACACATTCATACACATGGTTGAAGCCATTATTGAAGACGTCACCTGTTCATCAGGGGTCATCAGCATTCAGAAACAAACCCACAAACCAATATAACAATATGTTATGGCTCTCTCCATTTCCTAAGAAACAATCATCTGGTTGCTACACTGTGGTTTACAGTAGACGAGAACTGAGAAACAAGAACATCCAAGAAGCCTCTTGGATGAGAAACTTTCTTAAAGTCCAGATTTAAACAGCTTTGGATAACCATGACCTGGATAACTGAGAACCTACACAGACATACCAGAATATCATGGGAATGTGAAAGTGAACCATGAGAGCTATAACTTTAAAAAGGAATGAGACTTGTTACAAATGGCTCAGTCTCTTTGATTAATTTTTACATTTTGGACCAAAGTTAAGTGGATCTTTGTGCTGAATAAAATCAATTGTACTTGTGAAAAACGTAATGACATTTCACCTCTCACTGCAGAGGCTTCTTTAGTTCTGAACCAAAGTAGGACAAATCCTGATCATAAAAAACACCCAGATTCTTCACTGTGGAATTGGAAACCAAGTACACGTCCATTCTACAGTGATCGTAGCATTAGATGAGCAACTACTTTCTCCAGAATTTTTGAGAGTATGGGCAGAATGTGTAGTTCAAAGTTAGTTAGAACCTTCTTTATGACGTTGAAAGACCTCATAAAGGGCTGTGGTACAACACCTGTTAGGTTGATCATATCACTGAAGTGCTGACTAACTGGAAAGCATCTTTGAGCAGCTTAGTGAGGATGAGGTTTACATGACGAAATATTAGAAGATAGTCGTTGACTTCAGGTATCTATCAACCGTGTCTACACTTAAATTTGAGCTAACACCCCATTTTAAAAATGAAAAAGTTATGTTGGGGATCACGTTGCTTTAATGTGACATGAGCAAAAGATAAACCGGTGGAAAAACCATACCGTAGAACTCAGCATGTAGATCTGTAGATTCTGCATCCCTTTGACAAGATGTGCCTAATGAAATGAAGAAGTTTTTCTTTTACAGTAAAATGTTGAATGACTGAATCCAATTCTTACAACATATTTCTGCATCATATGAGCATTAAAAGTGAATGCACAAAGAGTCAAAAGACAGGGTCGTGTTCAATTCCCTGTGAAGCTGGAGATCCAGACCGAGTTTACTCAGCACTTTATTCACTTTTTGATAAACTTGTGAGCACTATTGTGCTGTAAAGCAACAAGAACTCATCAAAGGCCAGTATCAATTTTCAGAAATATTTTGTCATTCTCAATTGCAATAAAAAAATTAAGTACTTGTCAGGAAAGTTGTACGGTTTGCAGTTTAGATAGATGATGGATGGATAGATAGATCTGTCTGACAGAGAAAAGCAATGCTATCGACTCTCGTCTCCGAACACTTCCTGTCAGCTCCCCGTAGCTTTGACTGTCTGCTCATTTTCTGGTCAGGGTAGGCACCCTGCAGGGCGTTTCACGTACGCTCCGTGTGTGTGTGTGTGTGTGTGTGTGTGTGTGTGTGTGTGTGTGTGTGTGTGTGTGTGTGTGTGTGTGTGCTGTCCAACAGCTCGAAGTTTAGGGCTGGACTGAGGCGATTTGCCCTAGTTCATATCACAGCGTCACACCCAGACAGGCACAAATAGACACGAAACCCACATAACAAATCATCCTTTCACACTATGAAAGACTTTAACTCCCCTCATGTCGAGTAAAAGAACATGCTTCAGTTAGGGCTTTGAAGCTATCTCAAATGTGGTGAAAAAATAAGCAAATAAAGGAAACTGATAATAGAATATGAAGGCCTGGATGATAAATCTATGCACAACTTGCAAACCAGCTGGTAAAAGAGGAAAACATTACAGGGTGGGAGCAACACTAGCTAAGTGTAGACTAAAGGACTGCTTCTGGATAATATCTGGAAAATTATACATATGGAACGATATAATCTCGCATTCTTGGTTCAGCATATCTAGAGAGTCTAAACCACAAGGTCCAGGATCAAGTATTGTTTAGCCATACACTGCAATTGTAGTACTCTATCTAACTTAGGCCACATTTAGACAGCATTAGTTTTGCATTAGCATGGATGTGCAAGACTGGCTGTAGCAAATGTGTCATAGCAGTTCAAAATGTACAAGACACAAGGACATCACATTGGAAATTCAGCAACTCTTTACTGTCCTCACCTTACTGTCATAGCATCAAGGAAAGGGTCGGATCTCCTCATGGTGTGGAGGAGGTGGTGCTGGTCGTTGGGGAGATCATCGGGAAAAGTACCTTGAAGTCAGCTGACAGGGTGCTGGTTTTGCTTGTTGAGAAGATGGACCTGCTGAAACTTGCTTTTCAAGAATCAGTTTGTCACTCATTCATGAGTGACTAACTCCAGCTAAAGGAGGTGTCTCAACATGGAAATGTTGTGTCACTGATCAAAAAGTCTTGCTGGGATATAAATCAGTTCTACTGACACAAGTTGTGTCTTACCACCAACCGCTCTATTTGTTATTAATAACAAAATAGAGGAATTTAATTATTGCTTTATTGTCCGGGTAGACGACTTCGACAACTTTTTGCCATCTCTCCTCATGTGAAATGTTTTCGCTGTGGTGAGGAAAGGCAAATCGTTAGTCTGTCTTAACTGCGATGGCACGGCTCCATTTGGATGTTCTCCAAACTCTGGAACGATAAGCACAAATTGTTTTAAATGTTGTTGGAGGCAAAGCCTGTCAGCTGGATACTAGGTCGAGTGTTGCAAACAACGGCAACAGTGAAGATTGTGTGTCTGATTGCTGTGAACTGTCTCACACTTAAATAACTGTTTGTCAAAAAACTCCTCCTCAAAACAGGTTTATATTGTTGCTGCATCAGACAAAAGGCAATAAAGGCCTAGATCTAAAAGAACATTTGCCCTGCAAATTCATTTTTTTGTAATTCGGCCTAACATGTCATTAAAAACAGAGCTACTCCAGAGCTCACTGATAGGAAATATACCGACTTAAAAAAAACAGGTGATCAAAATAAGTAAATAACTCACTCTTTAATGATGATGTCTATCACTTTTATTTTTTATTTTTTATTTTTACGGTATTTTTAAAGTATTTTGGTCCCACCCGAAAGAGGACAGTGTGTCCTTATCCAGGCTTGATCATTTTTGTTGTCATTTCAGTGCTTAAAAAAGCTGTAAAATAATGTCATTTGGTTTGATTGATCATTCTTTGGTTTTATGTCATTCATTCATTACCGCTTGTTCCACTTTTTGCAGGTCACGGGGATTGCTGGAGCCTATCCGAGCTGACTTGCGGGGGAGAGGTGGGGGACACTCTGAGCACCACTCCAGTGCTTTGCGGAGCCACACGGTAGTCAAATAACCACTCACACACACACACACACACACACACACACACACACACACACACACTCACACCTACGGGCAATTTGGCGAAATCAACACATTTAAGGGGTTGGAAAGCAGGCGGTCCTATTTATGTTAGTAGTATATCTTATACATAATTTCTGGTGAAGCAAAAGTAGCGGTTTATGAAACAAGAAAAAAGAAACTTGGAGGCAAGACAGGTCAAGAGGCAGCTCAGTTTTATGCTGCCTCATCATATTACAATAAACTTTTTATAAAATAAAATAGAATTTCTACAGTTTTAAAGGGGTCCTATTGTGATAAACACATTTCCTGCTTCCTGCATCAAAAAATAAATAGAATTTTGTGCCAGACAGCACAAAAGACGGCAAGATCCATTTGGTCACAGCTGTGACTGACAGAGTTCCTCACAAGCTGCTGAAGTCAGCCAGTATTTGGTTAACTAGTTATCTCCGCTTTAGTCACGTTTTTCTGTAGCCTGTGTGTGTTTGTGTGTGTTTATCTTATTTACAGTTTCTTATGACTATGAGTAAAGTGTTCTATTGATACATACTTCCCAGAGGGGGAATCACTTTTTGTTGTAGTTGTTCTGCACCAGAACAAAACATCACAAATGTCAGAAAAAGGAGAATTTCAGACTGAAGACCTAAAGATAAATAGTAGTAAATAGAGAAGAGATAAAGGAATAAATATGTTTGCAGAGGTACGTACAGTTTTTGGTGTCCTAGCGTCCGTTTGTCCTCTTCCTCCTCAATAAGACTTAGGGTTAGCGGACGGCTATATCATGTTTGGGGCAAGACGTTTCAAATACAGCTGTAGTTGGATGTCTGGCAGCAGAATGACATTCATTTAAAAATGCACAATATGTGAACGTTAAAAGCATTTGGTGTCAAGACAATACACCTTACATTCTTCTTCCATCTTCACACCAATCTGCATGTCTTTCTTCACTGCATCATGAAACTCCATCCATCCATCCAGTGTCTTTCACCCACTGCTTTATCCACCATTGCGGGTTTTGGAGCTGGAGCCTATCCCAGCTGGCTTAGGACGTGAGGCGGGGGAAACTCCGGGCGCCCACGCCAGTGCACTGCAGAGCCACACAGAGATGCAGACAAACAGGCACCCATACACTCACTCCTACAGTCCTTTGCTGTTTTCCTCTTCTCAGCCTCCTGTCTTTTGGTCAGTGTCACGGTCTCTAAACCAGACAACATAGCTGGTCTCACAACCATCCTTCAGAACCTCATCTTCAGTCTACCTGGAACCCTGGAAAAAAAAATCACATCTGTAATGATCTTTCCTGTCCTGAAACCATAAAACTACTCACTAATTTTCACCTCTCATCTCAACATATCCTCCACTGCTCTTAACAACTCCATGCTATCACTTCTTCTTCTTCTTCTTCTTCTTCTTCTTCTTCTGAAAAATGAATTGAACGCGTTTTACTGACAACACACGTGCTATTCTATTACAGTTTTTGGTTTAAAGATTCTCCAGTGTTGCTGTTTTGAGCAGTGATGTCAGGGGTACCACCAGACACATGGCAGCCACCAAAAGTAGCTCTGGATACAACGATGGGGACGGTTGTGGTTGAGCTGTATTGGATGCATGCACCAAATACGTGCAAGAACTTTGCAGAACTGTCCAGAAGAGGCTACTACAACAACACAAAGTTCCATCGAATTATCAAAGAATTCATGGTGCAGGGAGGAGACCCTACCGGAACAGGTCGCGGTGGTGCCTCCATATTTGGAAAGCAGTTTGATGATGAGTTGCACCCAGAATTGAAATTCACAGGTACAGGTATTCTGGCAATGGCCAATGCTGGACCAAACACAAATGGAAGCCAGTTCTTTATCACGCTTGGACCAACTCAGTGGTTGGATGGAAAACACAGCATTTTTGGAAGAGTATGTGAGGGGATTGGAGTTCTGAACCGGATTGGGATGGTAGAGACAAACAGTCATGATCGACCAGTTGATGATATAAAAATGATCAGAACAAATGTACTGAATTAATCAAATACCTCTGTAGGAATACATATTTTTACACTGATTTTTTTTTCAATAAACATGTTAAATATTTCAAAAAAATATATATATATTTCTTCTTCTTCTTCTTCTTCTTCTTCTTCTCCTTCTTCTAGGAGAGAAGCCTCCTCCTGGACTGTAGTACAGGGACTGTGCCGGACAGCAAAGATCCTTTCCCTGAGGTCCACATCAGTCCCCTGTTTGGGGAGCTGGAGGGTCCTCTCCTCAGAGATGAACGACAAATCAGCCTGCACACGGCCAACAAAAAAGTACTGTACAAATACTGTGTCAAGGTGATCAACAAGAGAAACCTGTGTAACAGAGCGCCCACTGCCTGGGCCAGCAGGATGACGGGAAATGGACCTGACCCACAGTGGAGACTTCTATACAAACCTCCCCTCAAGAAAAAAACAGCCGACCTCCAGTGGAGAATTTTACACGGTGCCATCGGTTCCAATGCTTTTATCTCTGTTTTTAACCCTACTGTGTCCAGCCAGGGTCCCTTCTGTCCCCTTCGTGAGACAGTCTTTCATGCTTTTAGTGAGTATGGGAGACTTCCAGTGCTCTTCAATCTTCTAACGAATGTTTTTAATCTGTTCAGTGAAAATTTTAGTGTGAGGAAATTTGTCTACGGTGCTGGGTACAATAAATCGAATCAGAGAAAGTGGCAACTTTTAAATTTTATCTCTGGAGAAGCAAAACTCGCAATTTACGTGATCAGGAAGAGAAGAATTGAAAACAATACTGTTCAAGACGCAGCTACTGTTTTTTGCTGTAACATCAGATGTAGCTTAAAACTAGAATTTGGTTTCTATAAAATGACAAAAGACCTAAATAACTTTAGGAACATGTGGTGTCATAAAAATGTCCTATGCACCTTAATTGATGATCAACTCAATTTTGCAAACTTCCTGATATAATGCACTGATTTTAGATTGTATTTCCTCTTACTTATCGGTTTTTAGTGTTTTTGAAGCTCTTTAGTGTTTTCATCTAATGTAAAATTGTAAAATGTTTTGAATGTGATTAAGGTGTTTTTGAAAAAGTCAAAAAGTAAAGTCTTCTTCTTCTTCTTCTCCCTTCAGGGGTCGCCACAGCGAATCAGTGTCCTCCATCTAACCCTGTCTTCTGCATCCTCTTCTCTCACACCAACTACCTTCATGTCCTCTTTTACTACATCCATAAACCTCCTCTTTGGTCTTCCTCCAGGCCTCCTGCCTGGCAGTTCAAAACTCAGCAAACTCCATGCTATGACTGATCAACTTCACTCCTCATCCTCTCACTTTCCAGGTTGTTTTTTTGTTTTTTGTTCCTCTGCTTTTGTCGATTAAAATATGGTTGCAAATGTCTCCACCGTTGTCCTGCATTTGGGTCCAATTTCTGCTTGGCGTGACCATGCGAGCAGGAGATTGCTGTCAGTAGTGATGTCTGAACGGCGCCCTATGGGGCTTCAAACCGTTTGCAACAATTGCGGCGAAAACTGTTCCTTTACATTCATTTGGAACGTGGGCGCCCTCTTTGGCAGGGTGTCTGTACTGCAACCACACAATGGTCGACAGCCCCACAAAACAGCACTTTGACGTTTCCCGTACTGCATGTATTTTCTAAATAAAACTGAATATAATCTAATTTAATGTGTGGTTTATTCTTTTCTACCATGTGAGCAACAGAGCTTGAAAATAAGTTTCTTAGAAATTAATATCTTTGTTTGGCGGCACCTGTTCAAAATGTTCCCAGACTTGGGATCTCTTTCTGCTTCCATTGTAAAGCAATTACAACGCAAACTGTCTGTCAGCAATCCAAACGCTAATCTGATCAATCCAAGGGATGTTGACATGTTTGGCAGCGCACCGCATTGTTTCATCCATTCTAACATCCATTTTGACTGTTGGCCAAATAGAGACAGTTCACGGAATATTGTGTGCGTCATCCTTGCCCACCACAAGACACACCTGGAGTTCTTAGCCACACTCTCCCTTTGTACCACATTGCAGTCACTGATCTCTTTTAGGTGATCGTTCCTGAGTAACATTTAGACAACCTGTGTGGAGCTTCTTCCAATCACTCTACTTATGTTGCTCCCTCAGCAGCAGCCATGGTGGTAAAATCCACCACCATCTGTTTGCCTCTATCGCTCTGCGTGATACCATACCTCACCATCACACCCTCACCTCCATTCCCTTCACCACCATGTCTATTAAAGTCATGCTTCCCTTTTCCTTGGGACCTCAGGACTACTTCATCCAGCTCACTAAAGAGTTCCTTAGTCAGCTGGCTTCTTCTTGTCTATTCCATAGAAAAGATTGTACTCTTATTTGATGTTCCAAGCCTTACTTCCCTTCCTGGTCTCTTTAATCAAAGCACATCTACCTTTCTTCTCGCCATCATCTCAGTCAGCTCCCTCTTTACCAATTCCTGACCTCAGTGTGCCTCAGGTCCTCGATAGTACACACCAACACCCTGTTGGCTAATAACACCAGCAGTAGCCTTGAACAATATGGTATGATTAGTGTAATTTTTTTGCATGTTGAAATTGGAAAAAGTAAAATGGTGGACACCCTTCCTGATGCAGTACTTCTATTATGGGGCGGCAGTAGCTCCATCCTCTAAGTCTTGGACTGGGGACTGCTCTTATTTTCATCTGCATGCTTACAGGCCCCTGTGTGTGTGTTTTATGAGCCTGTACACATATACACTATAAATGTGATTAACAAAATATACTAACACTCGTGGAGAAATAATTTCCCTCCTGGGATTAATAAAGTAGATTTAATCTTTAATTGTAATTTATCTGGACTCGGGATCACTGTGTCTAATCAGTGGGTATATTGTTCAGTACTATCCCTACTAGGGATATATGAAGTGTCTATGAATAAATCTGTGTATATTTGTCTGCATTCACCCTAAATTTCATTTGGCTGAGCAGCCACAAGTTACGTAAAGACAATATTAAGGACATTAAGAAGTATACTTCATCTGAAACCAACGACTGAGTTTTTTTAAATACAAATATTCATAGTAATTCTCCCACTAACGGAACATGGAGTGACAGTGAATATAAAGGATACAGTGGTTAACTACCAGTCAGTTTTATTTCTAATTTCAGAAACGAGACAAGCATGCATCACTTCCTGCGTCCTCTCAATGCATTTGATGTTAGAGATGAAATTAAAATGTTTCTTTAAAGACACTGCTATACTTGTGTAGCTCAATATTTTGCTTTCTGATACCATATTTAAATAACAAAAACCTGCGGTATTATTGACTTTTAATTAATCATTTACTTGTAAAGGTTCAATGTAAAAGACCTACTGAACATTTTAGTCCTTTACTTTTAGTGTCACAACGTATCAGGATGTGTTAATTGCACCCCCTGTATCATGATATACTGTATACCCCAAAGCCCAAAAAGAATGATGAAACACCACTTCCCCAATGTACTTAATGCAGGTCATATGATATTTTAGGTGGTCATTATTTCTGTTTGTTCAGAAAACGAGACGAGAAGATCGATGTTAATCCGATTTCTCTCTCAAAGCTTGAGTCAAGAATGGTCAGAGTCGCCGAACATAAAGCTCTGAAGCAGTGAGACATGGTTATCCTGACAACGTTCAGAATTTAAAAGGTAAACACTGCAAACACCTTTGTTTAATCCATACAAAAAAACAAGCAAACAGAAAACAACACACAAAACTACAGCTTGTGGTTTCAGAAGGAGTGTACCGGAGCTTTTCTTTGACAGGTAACTTCCTGACACTTCAAAACTTTTTTGTTACCTTGTTGCTGCCCACAGTTTCTTTTCTTGTTGTAGAGAACTGTGGCCAGAGTGAAGTTACCAAGCAACCAGTGAAGATGCTGCACAGAAAAACTGCAATAGAGTAAAATTTCTACTATAAAACTTTTATTATAAGAAATGTCAAATAGCTCAGCCCTTTTTCAATCTACATAAGCCTACGTGAGCACTGACACTTATCAATGCTTTAGTTTCAGTTCCATCTTCATGCATCCACAACATTTAAAAACGCCTACATGACACACACAAACACAGGGTTGCTCTCACGAGGCTCTTATTAATGGAATGGCGCTGCTTTGCTGCGTGTTTTATCGGTCAGGATGTGACAGGGACTCGTGTAAACACAGTTAGATTGTGAGATATCAATTAATTTCTGTTTCACTCATTCATTTCATGTCATGAAATTGGATTATTTCAGAGGTTTTTTCTTGTCTTCAACTCAATCATATCATGAGTTATGTCTTCATCACTGCAACTTGACATCAGTTATCTTTAACGACTTGGACATACATGCCCATTTTGTAATTTTGGAGTGTGTACCTCAAACTTTTTCTTGCAGTCGCGTTCTTTTCCAGTCCTGCTCGACAATCCTCTTTAGTATGTTTAATATATCCTATGGATATGGACATGAACACTTTGCCATTTGTGCAAATCTAAAAGCTAGGCTACCACATATTGCACAAAGGCGATATCAACCATCAATTTCCTGGATATCGATGGGAAAAGTCATTGCTCTGGTAAATTGAGAAGAATTAACTGCTAGCTCTAAGAAAGACTGAGAGAGCGCAGTTTGACTGTCTTTACCAAAGCATGGCTAAGTGGTTGTGTACTGGATGCTAACGTGGATCTAGGGGGAATCATCATTGTCAATTCCCAAACACTCACGAAGGCATTCAGGAAAAGCACATGTGGGGGACTCATAAACTATGTGACAATGGTGATGTTAAGGTAAAGTTGATCATATGTTACTGTGATTTTGATCTGCCAGAGATCAGTCTTAGAATCTGGAGGAGTTTACACGTGTCAGCAGTGTGTTCATGTCCCCCATGGGCTGATTGGGAATCAGTACTTAAGTTCATTCACGCAACCATTGAAGGAGGGAGGGGTGAAGAGTATGGGACTGAGAGTAAGAACGTTGATTGTTGGAACTATGACAGGAAAAGGTAGAGTTGGTTGACATGATGCAGAGGAGGAAGGTGGACATACTGTGTGTCCAGGAGACCAGGTGGAAAGGTAGCAAGGCTAGAAGTTTAGAGGCCAGACTGAGATGGTTTGGACATGTCCAGAGGAGAGATAGTGAATATATTGGTAGAAGGATACTGAGTTTTGAACTGCCAGACAGGAGGCCTAGAGGAAGACCAAAGAGGAGGTTTATGGATGTAGTGAAAGAGGACATGAAGGTAGTTGGTGTGAGAGAAGGGGATGCAGAAGACAGGGTTAGATGGAGGCAATTGATTCGCTGTGGAGACCCCTGAAGGGAAAAGCCCAAAGGAGAAGAAGTACAGAATACCAGGTAATCAGTCCAAATAGGCAAACAATTCTGAAAAGAAGCAGGACAACCGACAGAGTCTGGTGTTAGTTGTCAAGAAGATGCCTTCAATTACGGACAATCACAGAAAGAAAAAAGGGTTGTGGTGAAATCCCCCAGTACCTAGTAAATAAAATGGAGTGGAAATGGACACAAGGAACACAAGGAGTTGGTGAATGATGGACTCCTGTCTGTGGAAAGACAGAACAAAGTCCTCAAGCAATAGAGGGAAGAGTGGCAGAAAATGAATGCAAGTTCATTTTCTGCCAGGGGGGTCCTCTCCAAAAGCACCAATTCTTCAGAGAACCCATAAAAATAGGCCCTCAGGAATAAAATTATTGAATTCTTGAAATGCCTGGACACTGACATAAAAAAATATTTGAGACTAGCAAATAGCTTTTTGTCACCACTCATTTCACTAAATAAATATATCTGAAGCAACACGTCCGCCTGAAATGGCCGGTGAGGTGCCATTTCTCCTCCTGGGCACTGCAGAGGTGCCCTTGAGCAAGCCGTCCACCTGCTTATCCTTCCACCGTCTCTCTCCACATTACTGTTCGTGTCATGCGTGTTGTGTTGACCTGCATGTGTGAAAAAAAGACTTTTGTAAAGTTCTGTCATTCATGGAGACAAAAACTCAGATTCAATCTTTTAATCCATCCCTCCATCCATCCATCCGTCCCTCCATCCATCCATCCATCCCTCCATCCGTCCGTCCGTCCGTCCATCCATCCCTCCATCCATCCATCCGTCCCTCCATCCATCCCTCCATCCGTCCATCCGTCCCTCCATCCATCCCTCCATCCATCCATCCGTCCCTCCATCCATCCATCCCTCCATCCGTCCGTCCGTCCGTCCATCCATCCCTCCATCCATCCATCCGTCCCTCCATCCATCCCTCCATCCATCCATCCGTCCCTCCATCCGTCCCTCCATCCATCCATCCATCCGTCCGTCCGTCCATCCGTCCCTCCATCCATCCATCCGTCCGTCCATCCGTCCGTCCATCCATCCATCCATCCATCCATCCGTCCCTCCATCCATCCCTCCATCCGTCCGTCCGTCCATCCATCCCTCCATCCATCCATCCGTCCCTCCATCCATCCCTCCATCCATCCATCCATCCGTCCCTCCATCCGTCCCTCCATCCATCCATCCATCCGTCCGTCCGTCCATCCGTCCCTCCATCCATCCATCCGTCCGTCCATCTGTCCGTCCGTCCCTCCATCCATCCATCCATCCATCCATCCGTCCGTCCGTCCATCCGTCCCTCCATCCATCCATCCGTCCGTCCATCCGTCCGTCCGTCCCTCCATCCATCTATCCATCCATCCATCCATCCATCCCTCCATCCATCCATCCGTCCATCCGTCCATCCGTCCGTCCGTCCCTCCATCCATCCATCCATCCATCCCTCCATCCATCCATCCGTCCATCCATGCATCAATCAGTTTGTGCTGGGATGATAACTAAACAACATCATGTGAACTGTTATGAAAGATTGCCCTCATTTGAATTAACACACACATTCACTACAGGCTTATAGTCCAGATATATAGTAATTAAACTAGTAGACAAACAAAGCTGAACAAAAAGAGTCATGAAAAGACTCACAATTTCTTTTTCATAATGTTTACAAAGAAGATACATCATTTCAATTGGCTGGCGTTACTTTTTAACAATCCTATTATACTATGGAATAGAGACCCATAGGTCATTGATGACTAGGCTGGATCCGTTACATACGAATCTAAGACATTCTTCAAGAAACATTCTAAGAAAAATAATATATAAAGGCATTTGACCTCCACACTGTCAGTATATTTATCACATTCCCTTTAGAAAAGAACCAAAACAGATAAATGATGGTGTAAATGACCTTTTCTTCAGGCAGGTCATATTGAGTATGTGTATAGCAGATAAAGGTGAGAGAAAGAGTAATCTATACAACTTGAAATATTCATAAAAAACTCTTTGACAACTGCCTTCTTGTAGTGCAACAGTAATGAGACCAGATGATGGAAAATAAATGTTTTATTACTGTCTTTTCAGTCTATTCACATGGAGACTCCCGTATTTTTAGTGAGCATATTGTGACAGTGTAAACTTTGGCAACTCTAAATAATTACAACCATTTTACAACCAGGTACAATGTCATGCTCAAAACTGGAGCGTCTGTAAAACATTCCAATCTGTTCACTTGTACTGGGGAATAACAAGCAGTCTCCATCACATTCACAGACTAAAAGAAAGGAGCTTAAATGTGTTTCTCTTTCCCAGCCAGCAGGTCGAGGCGGATGACCGCCCTCCAGAGTCTGGGTCCTGCCCGGAGTTTCTTCCTCAATGAGGGAGTTGTTCCCCGCCACCGTCGCTTATGCTTGCTCTGGAGGGCGTTGTTGGCTTTCTATGTGTAAAGCGCTTTGAAATGTCCTCAGATGTGATTAAGCGCTATATAAATAAAAGTTGATTGATGGATTGAAATGGTCTCATCTATTCTTTGACTCCATAAATCACATTATTTTCTAGGTATTTTGTTATTTGCATTATTATTTTTGTGTAACTGTTGTGAATACTTTGATGATTATAAAGTGTCCGTTTTCCAAAATAATAGAATATTATTGCAGTACTTTTTCTTTTTTTGTCCCCTGTATTTATTTTAGGCAACTAAGAGGTACCAGATGGAGTTTCACGGTGCTGTTGAGAAGGTTCTGTCCCTTTCGGACGGCCCACAGTGACGAGTCTTTGAGGTGCTCTCTTGCGCTCCTGTTGGTTCGACTGTCTCCAATGTATAGAGATTGACGGGCTGCCAGTTTCTGCCTGCAGGCTGACTCGGCAGATGAATGGGGGCCGTGTTGAGCTGGTTGTTAGTGGAGGACGACGCTGCAGGATAAACTACCTGACAGCTCATCTCCTTCCTCCATGCCAACACGTCAGCCTCCATCTGCTGCCTGCCAGCTACATGAAGTGATTAAAAAAGAAGAAGAAGAAGAAGAAAAAAAAAGAACGACCTGCACAAATTTGAGACGGCTGATTGAGAACATGGTGAAACAGTGAATATTTATTTTGGAGGATATCAAACATTGAGTGTTTGGAGGGAAGGGAAGATGGGAAGTCTTCAAGAGTGTTTGAGTATAACAATCTTTTAGTTTGAGACGGTTTGTTTTGAAAATTGAGGAATATAGGGTTGGATTCCATATTGTAATTCTGATGGCCGCATACTAATGGATTATATGTTCTTCAGAAAACTGCAAAGCAAATACAACTAGAAAGGCCCTTGATGTGTTCGTCTTAAATGAAGGGATTGAAGATGGATGGCAGAAAAATACAGTAGAAACTTGATCTTAAGACAATGAAAAAATATTTTTCAACTATTTGTGAAAACTTTTTGATTTTTTTTTTGCTTGTATGATTAAGCGGATGACATGATATTGTGTTAGTATGTCAAAAACATCTTGAACAATGTCATCTTTGACCTGAAAATGACACAACTGGACTAATATTATATAAATTTATTTTTTATATATTTATATTATATTTATATTATGTATTTTATATTATACATCCATCCATCCATCCATCCATTCTCTTCCGCTTATCCGGGGTGGGGTCGCGGGGGCAGCAGCTTGAGCAGGGAAGCCCAGACTTCCCTCTCCCTAGCCACTTCGTCCAGCTCCTCCGGGAGAATCCCAAGGCGTTCCCAGGCCAGCCGGGAGACATAGTCTCTCCAGCGTGTCCTGGGTCGTCCCCGGGGCCTCCTCCCGGTAGGACGTGCCCGGAACACCTCACCAGGGAGGCGTCCAGGAGGCATCCTGACCAGATGCCCGAGCCACCTCATCTGGCTCCTCTCGATGCTGAGGAGCAGCGGCTCGACTCTGAGTCCCTCCCGGATGACCGAACTTCTCACCCTATCTCTAAGGGAGAGCCCGGACACCCTGCGGAGGAAACTCATTTCGGCCGCTTGTATCCTGGATCTCGTTCTTTCGGTCACGACCCACAGCTCGTGACCATAGGTGAGGGCAGGAACGTAGATCGACCGGTAAATCGAGAGCTTTGCCTTTCGGCTCAGCTCCTTCTTCACCACGACGGACCGATACAGAGTCCGCATCACTGCAGACGCCGCACCAATCCGCCTGTCGATCTCCCGTTCCATCGCACCCTCACTCGTGAACGAGACCCCGCGATACTTGAACTCCTCCACTTGGGGCAGGATCTCATCCCCAACCCGGAGAGGGTACTCCACCCTTTTCCGACTGAGGACCATGGTCTCAGATTTGGAGGTGCTAATTCTCATCCCAACCGCTTCACACTCGGCTGCGAACCGTTCCAGTGAGAGTTGGAGATCACGGCTTGATGAAGCCAACAGCACCACGTCATCTGCAAAAAGCAGAGACGCAATACTGAGGCCACCAAACCGGACACCCTCAACGCCTTGGCTGCGCCTAGAAATTCTGTCCATAAAAGTTATGAACAGAATCGGTGACAAAGGGCAGCCTTGGCGGAGTCCAACCCTCACTGGAAACGAATCCGACTTACTGCCGGCAATGCGGACCAAACTCTGACATCGGTCGTACAGGGACCGAACAGCCCTTATCAAGGGGTTCGGTACCCCATATTCCCGAAGTACCCCCCACAGAACCCCCCGAGGAACACGGTCGAACGCCTTCTCCAAGTCCACAAAACACATGTAGACTGGTTGGGCGAACTCCCATGCCCCCTCAAGGACCCTGCGGAGGGTGTAGAGCTGGTCCACTGTTCCACGGCCAGGACGAAAACCACATTGCTCCTCCTGAATCCGAGATTCGACTTCCCGACAGACCCTCCTCTCCAGAACCCCTGAATAGACCTTACCATTGAGGCTGAGGAGTGTGATCGCCGTGTAGTTGGAGCACACCCTCCGGTCCCCCTTCTTAAAAAGGGGGACCACCACCCCAGTCTGCCAATCCAGAGGCACTGTCCCCGACGTCCACGCGATGTTGCAGAGGCGTGTCAACCAAGACAGCCCCACAACATCCAGAGCCTTTAGGAACTCCGGGCGGATCTCATCCACCCCCGGGGCCCTGCCACCGAGGAGCTTTTTAACTACCTCGGTGACCTCAACCCCAGAGATAGGAGAGCCCGCCTCAGAGAACCCAGACTCTGCTTCCTCATGGGAAGGCGTGTCGCCGGAATTGAGGAGGTCTTCGAAGTATTCTCCCCACCGAGTCACAACGTCCCGAGTTGAGGTCAGCAGCGTCCCATCCCCACTATACACAGTGTTGATGCTGCACTGCTTCCCCCTCCCGAGACGTCTGATGGTGGACCAGAATCTCCTCGAAGCCGTCCGGAAGTCGTCCTCCAAGGCCTCACCGAACTCCTCCCACGCCCGAGTTTTTGCCTCAGCAACCACCAAAGCTGCATTCCGCTTGGCCAGCCGGTACCTATCAGCTGCCTCAGGAGTCCCACAGGCCAAAAAGGCCCGATAGGACTCCTTCTTCAGCTTGACGGCATCCCTTACCGCCGATGTCCACCAGCGGGTTCTGGGGTTGCCGCCACGACAGGCACCGACCACCTTACGGCCACAGCTGCGGTCGGCTGCTTCGACAATGGAGGCGCGGAACATGGTCCACTCAGACTCAATGTCCCCCGCCTCCCCCGGAACGTGGGTGAAGTTCTGCCGGAGGTGGGAGTTGAAACTCCTTCTGACAGGGGATTCCGCCAGGCGTTCCCAGCAGACCCTCACAATACGTTTGGGTCTGCCAGGTCGGACCGGCATCTTCCCCCACCATCGGAGCCAACACACCACCAGGTGGTGATCGGTTGACAGCTCCGCCCCTCTCTTCGCCCGAGTGTCCAAGACATGCGGCCGCAAGTCCGATGACACGATCACAAAGTCGATCATCGAACTGCGGCCTAGGGTGTCCTGGTGCCAAGTGCACATATGGACACCCTTATGTCTGAACATGGTGTTCATTATGGACAGTCCGTGACGAGCACAGAAGTCCAATAACTGAACACCATTCGGGTTCTGATCGGGGGGGGCCGTTCTTCCCAATCACGCCCTTCCAGGTCTCACTGTCATTGCCCACATGAGCATTGAAGTCCCCCAGTAGAACGATGGAGTCCCCAGTGGGAGCGCTCTCCAGCACCCCCTCCAAGGACTCCAAAAAGGGTGGGTACTCTGAACTGCTGTTTGGTGCATAAGCACAAACAACAGTCAGGACCCGTCCCCCCACCCGAAGGCGGAGGGAGGCTACCCTCTCGTCCACCGGGGTGAACCCCAATGTACAGGCGCCAAGCCGGGGGGCTATAAGTATACCCACACCTGCTCGGCGTCTCTCACCATGAGCAACTCCAGAGTGGAAGAGAGTCCAACCCCTCTCGAGAGGACTGGTACCAGAGCCCAAGCCGTGTGTGGAGGTGAGCCCGACTATATCTAGACGGAACTTCTCCACCTCACACACCAGCTCGGGCTCCTTCCCTGCCAGAGAGGTGACATTCCACGTCCCAAGAGCCAGCTTCTGTAGCCGGGGATCGGATCGCCAAGGTCCCCGCCTTCGGCCACCGCCCAGCTCACAGTGCACCCGACCCCTATGGCCCCTCTCACAGGTGGTGAGCCCATGGGAAGTATATATTATACATATCCAATATTATATTATATATTATTTATTTTTATTTCTATGCCTATTTATGATTTTCTATTTATATATTCCTGATGGGTTATTGATTACTCTTCCCATTTGGTGTTGTACTACTTTCTGTGTGCTTTTTCTGTGTTTTGTGTACTTACTGTGCTGTGTGTGAAGGAGAAATTAATTTCCCTGACGGAACCTCCTTAGGGGATAAATAAAGTTATACACTACTCTAAATGTAAAGAATTTTATACATTTAAAGTGTTACTTACGCTTTACACGTATGACTTTACTTGTAATTCTGAAATGTGCATACCTGTGCTGTGGTCCACTTCCTGGGGCGGCACCTCATCGCAGATTTTTGATAGGCAGTCATGTGATACTGTACGCGCATTCTATTGGTTGACGGCTTCCGGAAGTGCGCTATGTTCTGTGAGTCTCAGACTTCCGTGAGACTCTAAAGTGCTTTAAATAGTCTAATCCAGATAGAAGGTGGTTTAATATCATTATGGGGAGGGTTCAGAAACATTTAAATTACCGAAAATAATAAGATAAAATTTGTTGCTCTAATCGCGGAATTCGTTAATCACGTGTGCTTCCTGGAACGCATTAACCGCAAAGATCGAGGATTCACTGTCTATGTATTTAAAAGCAAGATTAAAACTTTCCTTTCTTATGAAGGAAAGTTTTTGGTCTTAGCCTAGTTCATACTTATACCATTTTCCCATGATGCACTGAGCTCTTCTGTCCTCATCTCCCTCTTTTCACACCTCCATGACCATTTGCATGTTCCCATCTTGACTTCCCCCATGCAGCCTCTGTGCCGTCCCCCCGTTCCTATGGTTCATGGCAGGATGTCAACGCCCCCTGATGAGAGCTTCTATCCACTCTACTGACACATTTTTCTGGAATAAATGCATAAAAACACAAATGAAGTGGCTGTTTGCTTTTGTATCAAAACTTTATTTATCAAACAAAAAGAATGCACCATTGAAATAACGTTTCTATAAAAAGGACCATGGGACTGCTCTACAGTGCATTACAAAACCAGCAATTGTATACAACATTTTGGATAGAAACTTGACTTTACTTCATCTGAGACACATCTCCATCATCCCATCATCATCTTCTACTCATTTATTCAAAAGAACGAAATGCACACTCTTAAATATTGCTGTCACTAATCTAATTTGGTTATAATGACTCAAGGTTTGGAGATTCTTTTTTTTTTTTAAAGACAGAGTCAAACTGTATTTGCTGATAGCTGCCCATCGGTCAGCTTCTCTGTCAAACAATGACGTTCTGGAAATGAAGTAATTGTCTGTGTGAGAGAAGATAAGGGCAGTTTTAATTTGCCCCCTTTCACTGCAATGAGATGAGCTTCAAATCTAATTTTTTTTTTTTTCTCTACCCCATTATTATACTTCCGTTAGCTGTCAAGCCAGGAACTGTCTGCACCGGCGCCGACAGTCAATTTCACCACAACATCAGGCCACTTTCAAAGTCAGCACATCCCTGGCCAACTTCTCTTTGCCTTCTTTGACCATGTAATTTGTCCCTTTTTCATCCTCAATAATTCCCACACAGGAGTGAAGCGTCCAAAGAAAGAAGTTAATGAAGCTGAGTTCTCCTTTTGAAATGCAGCAGCTGAGCCTTCGACCTATTTTCATCTTATCAGGTCAGGCTGGTGTTTCTGAGCTTCACACAGTCACCAAAGGCTTTCCAGGTAGACAAGGTGTTTCAAAGGTGTGTGTTTGGGGATCTCACATTTCACTGATTACAGACCACGTTCAGAGTGTTTTTCTGATGGGCAGCGCTGTTTGTAAAATTACCATAAAGCTCTGTGCAGATCTGTTGTCACTGTGAGCAGACGCTGCTTTTAAAAATGGTGCTGCATTCAAGAACACTGGGAGAGAACTAAATCCATCCTTGTTATCAATAAGTAGATAAAGAATATCACAATAATGTTTGACAGATCAAATGTATTCACCATCAATTTTGTTAAAGTAAAATACACATGCGGTAATTTAATTTAACAAATCAATTTTAAGCATTATTTGATGAACTGTGCCTTCAAGCCAAATGAATTATGGACACTGCATAAAGGATTAAATGCGTTCGTACTGCTCCCAGCTGTGTTTGTTGCCTTTGATAATATAAAATAATAGGTATATGTAGTTACATATATAATGAATAAAATAAATTATTATGTATATGGCTCCAGATTGAAGGTGAGCACCTTTTTATTGTCTTAAAACATCACTCTGTAAACATGAATGCACATGTTTTAGACTGGAAGAAATAACCACTGGTGGTGACTGTGTGTCCTCAGAATGAGAAATCAGTTCAATGTTTCTTGAAAAATAAAAATTCCTACATGGGTATCTGAGCTTTCTGAGACCTTTTAAGGTAATAAATGAAAAGAAAACAACTAAACTGTGTAGGGCGCTTCAGTCCTTGTTTTTTGTTCTTTGCTAAACTAAATATACATTTTCAGAGTTATCACATGGTTATAAATAATAGTTTAAAAGAGCACTCAAATAAAGTAATAGTAATATTATCAATAATAATATATTAAATTTGATTATAAAAAGTTACAACTACTCTAGTGGAACTATACACTGTAAAAAAAAAAAAAGCAGCTTTCTGTAATGTGGTTCTGCTTCAATAACACGTTTCTCCAAAGGTCACAAGAACCATGAAGGGATACTGATGAAAAAAAAAAAAAATTAACATGGCTACTGGAGGCGGGGAGAAGCTTGATCTGAGGCTCAGTCAAAGAAAAACAAAATAAAATTAAAGGTCAAACCTTTTCCTCATAGCTTAAAAAAATAAACAGTCACTTTTAACCATGATAAAATTGCCTGATTAATAACTTTATGACTTTTTTTTTTCTCTTAGAGGAGAGATTGGTCATGCTGTCGGTGCTCTAGGAGGTTAAAGATGCTTCAGTCCATTAACTTTTTTTCAGATCAACCCATCAGACACTGGTTCCAGTCAGTTCCGTCTGTTAAAGTAAGGTTTCCACTGTGTAGTAAAGAAAAATACAACAGTAACATCCAATTACTGCAAATATATTTCCATATGTCCGTATGAATGGCCGAGGGTTAATGGTCATGACATGGTCACGCTAGCTCGACGTGGCAAAAAGTGATCAATTGGTCTCGAGTCATTGGTGCAGTGGAAATATTCTGCACTTTAAAGGTGGTTATTAGATGGTGAGATGCATCATTAAATGGTAGGCTGACTCAGAGTGTGTGTGTGTGTGTGTGTGTGTGTACTACACAACTCAACGACTACTTAAGTGACAAAAAAGGACCAACAAGGGCACAGTGAGTTAAATGCACCGTCAACTGTGGCCCATGTGCTGTAGATCATTTAAAAAAAGGGCCCCAAGTCCCTAAAGGCTGATTTTTCCACCAGAGATAAGTGTCTAGAAAGGAAACACAATGGCCCATATAATCATATTCCATATAATCATATTCCATATAATCATATTCCATATAATCATATTCTTCCAAATGAGCTCATCTCAACTTGTCAGATTCATTTTAGTCCACTGCAAGTGTCTGGTGACGAAACTATGTAAGTAATTTATGTTTCCTTAAGAAATTTCAAGCGTGGCCGAGACATCCTAAGCAAACAAACTGTGTGTATACTATTTCTGCTGTTAATGAATAAAAACAATACATTTTAAGTAATTGATCAAAGAGACGAAACTTTCATCTGGCAGAAGATCACCTGCACCCACACCTACTTGTTTCGCTAATGAACCATATTTGTAGTTTTCTATATTTGGCTTATTATAAGTAATTTTTTAAAATGTTTCTATTAAGACTTCGAAACAAGGCAAAATAAAATGAGAATGAATTTCACAGTTTGAGTCGAGGCTTATCGTCATCTGAAATAAAGCAGGACTTTTAACCTAAATCCAGAGCGAAAGGATGTTCGAGGCGGGATACTGGGGGGAGCAAGGGGGGGGGGGGGGTCGCGTCTTGCTTAAACACATTTTAGCTGACAAGCAGGCAGTTTTATGGCTCTGAGATGAAATAATGCAAATGCTGAATGATCCTTCTCATCGCTAGATGTAGTGTGTGTTTCTAGACAGCCGCTGAAAAGTTGCCACTGGAGTAAAATCAAGCATTTTCCTTTTTTAGGTTTGATCTAAAATAGTCTCGATGCTTTTGAGAAAAATCCTCAGATGAGCAGAGAAAGTCTCTCCTGTTCCCTGTCAATAACCTAACGCACAGGACTTCATAAATATTTCAAATGAAGTGAATAAACACAGAAAGTATCATGGTTAATTTATCTCACGGCGGTTTATCTGGAATAATGAATTGTCATAATATGAAAAATAATTTTAAAATGATATACAATAAAAAATAAAAAATATTAATATAAATATTATTATATAATTATATTATTTATATCATATATTAATATAAATATTAATATAATAAAAAAATTAAATTACATTAAATTAATAAAATGTGCTGCACATTACAGTCGCCTATTTGAAGACGTTTTCAGTGACAACTCAAGAATGGAAAGACAAATTTTGAATGAAAATACGATGAAAAGTTTCTGAACGACACACCTAACATCTCTGGATTACGGCCAGCTCATGGTTAATCTCACTAAACATATGGTTTGAACTTTGCTCTCCATCAGGTTGGGAATAATTTCCTTCCTTCCGGGCAGCCCTAAGAGTCAAACCATTTAAATGAAAATCAGCTTTAAGAGACTTGGACGCAGTGTACATGCATGCTGATAGAGAGCAGGCGACAGACGTAATGACATACAGAAATGAGACCCTCTTTAATCTGACAGAACACTTCACCAACAGAATTTAAATGGAATATGGACCCAGTCTGACTTGGGGCTCAATTACAAGGAACAGATTGGACCATGAAGAACTCAAACGCATAATCCATCACAGCCGGCCCGCTCCCATCCAACAGAACATCTGCAGTCTCCTCGTCACTTCCTGAATGTGTCGTTTCATCTCTAACTTCAAGCCACGACCTAAACATCAGGATTCCTTCACTGATGCCTTATTAAAGGTGAGGGACGCTTTTCTGGATGTAGACATTCGTCTGGTTCTGTTTCCATTATGGTAAAAGTTGTTAGGAACCAGTAAGTAAGACCATATAATCTGATCTGCAGAGAATGGCCTCTTATTGTTGTGAGGCGACAGCAAGAACACCTGCTGAACATAGAATGAGTAAATACCTGAGTACTTGTGAGACGGTAGAGCCGACAGAAGTTCAGCCAATCACGTTCAAAGACACTGAGATGAAGCTGACGTTCTAAATAAATAAGGAACCCTTTCAATTTCTGGCCTGGATTGAAATTCCAGTTAGCCCCACCCATTTCAAGGCAACGCTCCACCCAACTTAGTTTAACTCCACCCATCCAGTAACACAGATGATGTCACAGACCTGAACAGATCCAGATAAAGTAAACCTCGGTTTTCAAACATAATCCGTTCCAGAAGGCTGTTTGAAAAGCGAGTTGTTCAAAATCCGAAACTATTTTTCCCATTATAATTAATGTAAATAATTTTAATCCATTCCAAGTCTAAAAAACAAATTTTTATAAGCTTTTTTTTACTATTTTACACCATAAACTGCACTGTATACTGTTTACCATACATAAAAAGGGGTAGAAATAGACACTGTGTTTTATTTTAATAAAAGATATCCTGTCGAACTTTGAACACGAATGCGCTACGGAGGAAGCATCCTGGGCAGTTCGCTTGGCTCCCGACTGAGTCGCGTTCAGGTACGCTCGGATTCTTTCGCTTTGGTCGAGAGGCGAATATTTGGTCGAGTTCAGAGACGTAAAATTCTCAGATCTTCTGGTTGAAAACCGATTTGGTCGAGGACAGAAGCGTTCGAAAACCGAGGGTTGACTGTACAAGCAAACCTTGGTTTTCGAACGCTTTAGACATCAAACAAATCGGAATGCGACCAAAAAAAAATGTTTGGTCGCATTTTTTTTGTCTTAGAAGTCGAACGAAATTTGTAAGTCGAACGTGAAACAAACGCCTTTTTCTCACCGCTAAGCGCGAGAAAAGGTGGGAAAAGTTGAGAGAAAACATGACGGTAATGTGCTTTTTATTTTAGTTTACTGTGTTCAATAATTTTTCACTTAATCTGCGTTCCATTGCCTATGGTACGAGTTACGGCACCGTAAACTTCTGTCCAAAAGACGACGGTAACTCGTACCTTAGGATAACCTGATTACGTCGATTTTTTTTTTTTTTTTTTAAATTTGTTTGCTTCTTTCCTTTACATTTCTTTGATATGTTTCATTACTATACAATTTGATATGTGAATGACATTATGAAATAACATGTTGTAAAAAGGTAGTTTTCTAGCGTCTTGGAACGGATTAAGACCATTTACATTATGTGTAATGGGAAAAATGTATTTGGAATTCGAACAAATCGCTATTCGAACAGCCTTCAGGAACCAATTGTGGTCGGAAACCGAAACCGAGGTTTACCTGTATGGTCTTTCTTTAGATCTTTTAAACTGAGTTTAATGATATGTAAGTTTTCCACCTGAGTGAAACCAGCTGGAAAATATTGGAAACTTAATTTCCAGCATTTCTCAGCGCAAAATAAAAATCCCAATCAGGTGGATGGACATATTGAACAGCACCGATACACGTTTCACTCCTGTCATTAGTAAATTTTCTAAATTCAAATGATGAACCCTCTTCTGTCTAGAGTTCAGGAGCCCACGTGGATTATAATGATGCCAAATGTCCGTTTCTTTGTCTGAACCCACTCTGGGGTTTTCTCTCTAGCTTCTGTCGGACACAAACCACAAACGTGGTCACACTAACGTGGTCACACTAACGTGGTCACACAAACGTGGTCACACAAACATGGTCACACTAACGTGGTCACACAAACGTGGTCACACTAACGTGGTCACACTAACGTGGTCACACAAACGTGGTCACACAAACGTGGTCACACTAACGTGGTCACACTAACGTGGTCACACAAACGTGGTCACACTAACGTGGTCACACTAACGTGGTCACACAAACGTGGTCACACTAACGTGGTCACACTAACGTGGTCACACAAACGTGGTCACACTAACGTGGTCACACTAACGTGGTCACACAAACGTGGTCACACAAACGTGGTCACACTAACGTGGTCACACAAACGTGGTCACACTAACGTGGTCACACAAACGTGGTCACACAAACGTGGTCACACTAACGTGGTCACACAAACGTGGTCACACAAACGTGGTCACACTAACGTGGTCACACAAACGTGGTCACACTAACGTGGTCACACAAACGTGGTCACACAAACGTGGTCACACTAACGTGGTCACACAAACGTGGTCACACAAACGTGGTCACACAAACGTGGTCACACAAACGTGGTCACACAAACGTGGTCACACAAACGTGGTCACACTAACGTGGTCACACTAAACGTGGTCACACAAACGTGGTCACACTAACGTGGTCACACTAACGTGGTCACACAAACGTGGTCACACTAACGTGGTCACACTAACGTGGTCACACAAACGTGGTCACACTAACGTGGTCACACTAACGTGGTCACACAAACGTGGTCACACTAACGTGGTCACACTAAACGTGGTCACACTAACGTGGTCACACAAACGTGGTCACACAAACGTGGTCACACTAACGTGGTCACACTAACGTGGTCACACAAACGTGGTCACACTATCGTGGTCACACTAACGTGGTCACACTAACGTGGTCACACAAACGTGGTCACACTAACGTGGTCACACTAAACGTGGTCACACTAACGTGGTCACACAAACGTGGTCACACTAACGTGGTCACACTAAACGTGGTCACACTAACGTGGTCACACAAACGTGGTCACACTAACGTGGTCACACAAACGTGGTCACACTAAACGTGGTCACACTAACGTGGTCACACAAACGTGGTCACACAAACGTGGTCACACTAACGTGGTCACACTAACGTGGTCACACAAACGTGGTCACACAAACGTGGTCACACTAACGTGGTCACACTAACGTGATCACACTAACGTGGTCACACTAACGTGGTCACACAAACGTGGTCACACAAACGTGGTCACACTAACGTGGTCACACAAACGTGGTCACACTAACGTGGTCACACAAACGTGGTCACACAAACGTGGTCACACAAACGTGGTCACACTAACGTGGTCACACTAACGTGATCACACTAACGTGGTCACACTAACGTGGTCACACAAACGTGGTCACACAAACGTGGTCACACTAACGTGGTCACACAAACGTGGTCACACTAACGTGGTCACACTAACGTGGTCACACAAACGTGGTCACACAAACGTGGTCACACTAACGTGGTCACACAAACGTGGTCACACAAATGTGGTCACACTAACGTGGTCACACTAAACGTGGTCACACTAACGTGGTCACACAAACGTGGTCTCACTAACGTGGTCACACAAACGTGGTCACACTAACGTGGTCACACAAACGTGGTCACACTAACGTGGTCACACAAACGTGGTCACACTAACGTGGTCACACTAACGTGGTCACACTAACGTGGTCACACAAACGTGGTCACACTAACGTGGTCACACTAACGTGGTCTCACAAACGTGGTCACACTAACGTGGTCACACTAACGTGGTCTCACAAACGTGGTCACACTAACGTGGTCACACAAACGTGGTCACACAAACGTGGTCACACTAACGTGGTCACACAAACGTGGTCACACTAACGTGGTCACACAAACGTGGTCACACTAACGTGGTCACACTAACGTGGTCACACAAACGTGGTCACACTAACGTGGTCTCACAAACGTGGTCACACAAACGTGGTCACACAAACGTGGTCACACAAACGTGGTCACACTAACGTGGTCTCACTAACGTGGTCTCACACACGTGGTCACACTAACGTGGTCACACAAACGTGGTCACACAAACGTGGTCACACTAACGTGGTCACACTAACGTGGTCACACTAACGTGGTCTCACAAACGTGGTCACACTAACGTGGTCACACTAACGTGGTCACACAAACGTGGTCACACTAACGTGGTCACACTAACGTGGTCTCACAAACGTGGTCACACAAACGTGGTCACACAAACGTGGTCACACTAACGTGGTCACACAAACGTGGTCACACTAATGTGGTCACACTAACGTGGTCACACAAACGTGGTCACACTAACGTGGTCTCACAAACGTGGTCACACAAACGTGGTCACACAAACGTGGTCACACAAACGTGGTCACACTAACGTGGTCACACTAACGTGGTCACACAAACGTGGTCACACTAACGTGGTCTCACAAACGTGGTCACACAAACGTGGTCACACAAACGTGGTCACACAAACGTGGTCACACAAACGTGGTCACACTAACGTGGTCTCACTAACGTGGTCACACTAACGTGGTCTCACTAACGTGGTCACACTAACGTGGTCACACTAACGTGGTCACACTAACGTGGTCACACTAACGTGGTCACACTAACGTGACGTAAAATTAAATAAGATGCTGCTGAGATTTCACCGCCATTCATTTCTTTTTCATCTGCTACTTCAGAGCACGTCCTGTCAGCGCTGGGGGAACAGGAGCGACCGGATGAACCCTTGAGCTGGTGCACCTTCACTAGTGATACACACCTTCACTAGTGATACACACCATCACTAGAGATACACACCTTCACTAGTGATACACACCTTCACTAGTGATACACACCATCACTAGTGATACACACCTTCACTAGTGATACACACCATCACTAGTGATACACACCATCACTAGTGATACACACCATCACTAGTGATACACACCATCACTAGTGATACACACCATCACTAGTGGAGCATGAGCTCAACGCTGAGCTGTTCTACATGTTCAATCTGAAGTAAATGTCTTGAAAATTCTTTTGTCAATCTTTGTAAGTCGCCTGAAGAACATCAACATTTTTATTTTGCTGTTAATTCATCTGCCAGAAAGGAAGGAATCTTAAAGAAATAATGAGTGTGTTATAACAACTGGTCCAACGTCACCATTCCTTCACCTTTCACCTGCTGTCATTTGTCTCCTTGTTGGACCTGAACCTCAACAGGACAATTCAAGTCGTGTTTGCTAGAGAAAAAAAAAAAAAAAAAAACACATGTTCTCTCATCATATTCCATGTCAGTGAAGAACGATTCCGTGTTCTTTTTGCCTCTGAAGGGGAAACAAGTCCAACTCGTACAGAAAGAAAAGCTCTCATCTCAGACTGGATGTATCTCCTGGAACGCGCTGATGGGTTTGATCCTCACGCCGTCCGCCCGCCTGTGTTCCTTCACCTTTCATCCCTGCACTCGTTTCTGCAGAGACGCTACCTTTCCACCCCCCCCCCCCTCCGTTCCTGTGACTATTCCCCACAGCTGATGACCCAGCGAGCGTGAGCTTGAATCATAATATTTGAAACACCGTTATAATGAATTCCTGGCCTCATTCCTCCATGCCCTCACTCACAAACCACCTCTGAATATCAATTCACTCCCCCCTCTCCCCCCTCTCCCCCCTCAGGCTTTTTTTTTCTTTCATCACAAGAGAGATAAAAGTCTGAAAATTACAATATGGTGACTGGAATGACACAGTCAAAAAATGGAGCACATAAATGGCCCCTTTTTTTTTTTTTTTTCTACCTCCACTGATTAATGTTTAATTTACCATTTTAGGTTCCTCCATTTCTGTTCATTTAAAAAAAAAAAACCCTCAGAACACATTCCTTATTCTTGCTTATTTCCAATTATGTCTCCCTTGAGTCAGAAAAATTGGAAAAATGATTAAAAAAAAAAAAATGAAGAAACTGTTTTTGAAATTGCGAAACAAAGATAATCAGCCAATTATTGGGTCATTTTTAAACACTTTGTGAATCTGCAGGAGCGTTTCCACTACGCTCATTCTGCTTGCAGTAACATTGTACTTTCTCTTTTTGAACAGGAAACCCCAACTTCCACTCGCAACAACTCATTCTCACACTAATTGTGTGAATCTGATTTTTCTTTGCTATCAATGAAAATCGCATTACTTTTCAGAAAGAAGAGCTCATTGTGATTGTGTTACAGCGAGTGTGATGTCACACTAGCGCAAAATATTCCTTTTTTTAAAACACGTGAAACTCAGATTCTTTACATACCAAGTAATTAATTATCTCAATTTTTTTTTTTTTTTTGATGTATTCAAAGGTGGACAATTATCAGTATTGATGGTTCCATATAACCGTTGAAGCAGCTTTCTGGTGGAAGAAAAATAAAATAAAACACATTTCTGACCAAACAGCAAATATGTAAAAATAGACTTTTTGTGAAATATGTATTGTTTGTGTTGCAGTTTTTTGTCACTTTTTTTTTTCTCTTATTTTGTATAAAAAGGAAATGCCCCCTAAAGTAAATTCAAAGTGAAGTCGACCAGTTTGCAGTTTTTCCCATGTTGGTGATGGATGTTGGCAGAGGTATGTGGTTATCTCATTTTAAAATAAATATGGAGTCATCAAAAATAGGCTTGAATCATTACTCATGTGAACCATTCAGACAGTCGAGTGGAGAAAAATCATCGACTGGTAAAGATTTTTTTTTTTTCCAGTCTCATTAAGATCAATGACGGCAAGCAGCTCTTTGTGACGACGGCGTGTTTTCTTCTGTTATGTAGTATGAACATATGATCACATGTTCCAAAAGCCAATGACACAGATTGACCCATGTACCATAAAATCAAACTTCCTTTGTTAAAGATTCCACAAGATCGGAAAAAAAAACCTGTTTGTCTTGTAACATTTGTTCGATACTGTTTTCCTTTTTGCTTCCAGTCCGTGTTTATGAACAAAACACGCGTGATCGAGAAGCAGAAATGTTACAATGAGCCTACCAAGATGAGAATTTGGCACCAATATGTCCTGGTGAGGTAAGGATTGGAGTTTGTATAGGTTAGGAAAATATAGGCTTGGTCAAGAGCAGCTGCAGTCCTGTAAGGATAAATTCGGTAGATTTGATCCAGATGATTCAGATTTGTCTACTTGAATTTCTCCCTTTTTTCTTCCATTTCCTTTTTAAAAAAAAATTGGAATCCAGATGCTGAAGGGCCGCAGAGTTCAGGGTGATGGTGGTAGACTGAACTTAGACCGAGGGATAGAAAGAAAATGAGATGATGGGCACACACCTCGTGTCACAACATGACAAAAAGAAAGGCTGGGTGAAACTTTGGTGACTGGAGATGTGTTTTCTATGTCTTACTGTGGGTTCGGGTAGCATTTTAAAATCATACGCCCAAACAAAAGACAAAAAAAGAATACCTCCAATAGTGATCGTGAAAAAAAAAGTGAGGTACAGTCACAGTAACTGAGTTGTGGATAACTCAGCGGAGTAGGACACTAATAAATACCACAAGAAGAGAAACAGGAGGGATCTGATAACTTAGAACTGTCTCCTTTTTTTTGTAATAATCCCATCATCCTGTATCGTTTAGTCAAGGCGCTAGGCATTTGTTTTTAATTATTGTGTGTTGAGGTTGAGGGGTCTGGAGGGGGTTTCCCAGTTTTATCTGAACTCTTACAGAAGACCCTCCACCCTTGTCCTGTTGGTGCAGTCGATTTAATTCCCTCCAGAAGACACTGCCCAAGACAATGAGGAACCAAACAAACTCAACACAGCACAGACGGAGCACATGGAGGTCTGACGTCACGCAGGTGTCTCCAAACCCAGATGGAGCTGTCGCCACCCTTTAGAATGGACAGCAGGGGACATCGAGGCTTGAAGAAGGGGACCAGACTGGACCAAGGCTGAAGGCTGGGCTGGGACGGGGGGCAGAGGTTAAAAGGCAGAGCCGGTGATGGCGTTGAGCTGCTTCATCAGCCCTTCTAGACTGGCCATTTGCTCTGAAAGGTCATCTTGCTCATAAACCTGACAGGAAAGACAGAAAGGTTAGTCGGTTATGCGATCAAGAGCGTTGTAGAAGGGGTGATTTGGTAAATACGGAAATGGAACATTGGATGAAGGTCATACCAGAACGACTAGCAAGAAAATACTTTCAGATGAGCATGAAGCCATGAAAAAGAATTCCTTCTCTTGTGGGGTTTCATTTGCAATTTCCTGTTTCATCTCTGTGTTTCCTGTATTTCTTTAATACCTCCTGCTTCTTTGCTTTAGTGTCTATTGGAATTGTTTTTGCTTTTGCTCCTCTCTTCACTAGTTCTTGGTTCACAAAACCTTTCTTGAGGTTCAAAGCAGTACTTTATACTTGAATAAGTTGGATACCGTTTTTTTTTTATATATAAATGTAAATGATCAACCAGAACAGAATATGACTGAAAATAGCCTCCAAGAGCCCTGAGCTCCATCTGAGGCAGGTGTCAACACTGGATATGTGCTAAAGGAGAATCCCTGTGAGCCTCTATCTTAAGCCCCACTCAGTGTTTTAGGGCACATTCCAGCATCATGTCTGAAGTCAAGGAGACCAGAATAGGAACCTGCAAAGGGGAACAAAACCTATTTCTGCTTAAAGACTACAGTGAAGGTTGTATCTTTAAAAGGTTGTCAAAAAAAAGCTGTTTTGTTGATTTGACATCTCATGGTGTGTTTTTTTCTTTCATTATTTCCTCCTTAAGTTTTCTTTACGACTAAATTTCATGAATTGTTCTAAACGAATCATGAAGTCATGATTAAGTTCTATTTATTTTAAAATATGATACAAACCGGTGTCTTCATGAGTTACACTGGATTACCTACAACTGTTAAACTTGTGAAGAATCATAAAATGATAAAATGTCATTACATTCACACAGTAACTAAACAGCCGTCATTATTTAATGATTACTTGACCATTACTCATTACTTTTCCTGAATACTATACATAAGTATTGTCTGTACTATATTACTTTATGAATGGTCTTTATGCAATATTTACTCCCAGGCACCATCAGATCGAACAAATATTCAAGTTTCAAACACGTTTGCCGACATGTCTTTGATGTGGAGCCGGTTTTACGTCTGAAAATAACCGACCTCCGTCTGCGCTCAATGTGAAGCAGCAACGCCTGGGTGTTTTTACGGCTTTAACTACGTCCCTTCTATCTGTACACGTAAACACGGGTCACACACACATGACATCACAGCAGTTTTCATCGCAGGGAGACGTAACCGGACCGAAAAACCTTCGGTTACAGAGTCCACAAGGAAACGCATACCCGGCATTTTCAAAAGAACGATGTTTTTGTCCCGGATATGAGCGTTGTCCTGTGGACGAAAGGCCTAACCGTAGGAAAACAGATGCGTTTTTAAAAGGAAGCGGGTCTGTGTGGACGAGGCCTGAGTGTTTCTGTTAGAAAGTTTCCAAAGGACCTGATTGTAAATGGGCGAAAGGTGATGTGGCAGACCAACCCCCAGTTCAGAGATCCTGTACAGCCCAACACTCAGACTTCTGTCATCTTTTATGCAAACACAATCCATAAAGGACAAACTGTTGTCCTTTAGGTTCTCTCTGGTGAACTTGATGTTGCTGTCCACCAAATTGATGTTTTCATCAAAGGTTGCACCACGTGGATTTTCATCTTGAGCCACTAACCCATCCATGTAAAGGAACCTGTGGCTTCTTCCTTGTACAGATTGGCCACTATAAGAGACACCGGAGAGCCCATGGCGCGTCTGTGTTTCTGCCTATAGAGGTTCCCTCTGTACTGGACATCGGTGGTGTTCAGGCAGAGGTCCAGAAGTTGGCAGATCTGGTCGGGGGTGACGTTTGTTCTGTCACTGAGGGTGTTGTCCTGTAAAAGCCGTTGTCTTACCGTTTCCAACGCTCCCATTGTGGGAACACATGTGAATAGGGAAGTGACATTGTAGGATACCAATGATTTCATCTGTATCTAGTCTCAGGTCTCTCACCTTCTCCACAAAGTACATGGAGTTCTGCACATGGTAGGGGAAGTGGTGAAGAACCCACCAAGACGGATTTACATTACCAGCTGTCCACTAATAAAGTGTTCAGTGGGAAGTTGGGTAAAATAAAAATGACTTGTTCACTGCTATTGCTGAAGTGACGGAGGAAGAAATAAGAAGGGAGGCTAAAAAAGGCATGTAATAGTCCAACAACATAATAACTGGCCAACAACGCAATAACTATCCAATAAGATACTAAAAGTCATGAACCGTTAACATCATTTTTGGCTAGAAATGTGACAACTTATTACATTACTAGCTTGGAAAAAAAATTAAAACCCCAAACTTTAACCCTAACCCTTAGGCAAAAGTTATTACATTACTACCCTCCCCGTTTTGGGACGACCAGAAACATTTCCTGCATGCACCTTTCTCCAACTTAAAACAGAGGCATGGAACACTTTTTGATCTGTCTATACTAAGAACAGAAGTGACCGTCATGGAGCCACAGATGATTTGGCAGGAAATTCTCCCACTGATCTCCTCGAGTTCCTTCAGCAGAAAACAGCATGAGGCAGCCGTGTACCTTTGTGTGTCCACTGCTTCTATCAAGTGGACATTCTCAGCACTAAAGTGAATTAAAACTTCTGCCGGAAATAAGACAGGGTAGGCTCGACAAAGCATTATTAGCTTTGGATGGCGACAGAAAAGGACTTCTTAATGGAACTGAAACGCACAGATAATCTGTGTGACACATCCATCCTGCTTTCTCTCTGTGGAAAGAAAGGAGGGTATAAATAATAAGGATTTTTAGTGAGAAAGTGTTGCTATTTTCCTAAATAATATTGCAATTTCCTGAGGTTATATATAGATGTTTTTTATGTGTGTCGCAACTGTAGCTGCAGTAAAAGGAGATTTGTTCACCCCTGGTTTGTTTTTTCAGTAAAGGCACTTTTTCCGGCTACAAGAGTTATCTTTCTGCAATGCAACAGCTCTTTATACTCTATTTCTAATTAATAAGAATGGGTTTTTTTGGCGTAAAATAATTATTGATGGTTGGATTTATCCAGATGGAGCACCACTAAAAACCTAGATCTGAAATGCACAACAATAAACAAAATATGGTACTTGCTTTGAATACTATAATTAATATAAACACAACAATGAGTGTAAAAGTACAATTTAAAAAAAAGAATCTCAAAACCTTTTCTGCTTTACACACATTTGTCAAATCAAAATGTCACCTTTTAAATGCACTGCACACGGTTTTCTGTGTAAGACATAATCTGACGAAGCCACATGGGTGCCATATCAACACACAAGTAGAAGTCCGGCAGCCCTTTTTTTTTGCACAGACCTCTTGTGCAGGCTGTGGAATAGATGTGATGACATTGATGTGGGTGCAATTCAGGGATGGAAAAGACACTCAAGGCATTTCTTCCCTTGATGTCTGGCAAGGGAAGATATTGCCTGTGATCTGGATGAGGCGTCGTAACCAGACCCAGCTGTGCGGCAAGACGCTGCCTAATTATGTCATGCCTCTTTTTTTTTTTTTTTTTTTCAATTTAATTTTTCATCAGATTTTTTTCCTGCAATTTTCTTTTTTTTTGTCAACATTTTTCTATTCACTCCATCGGTACGGAGTCCCTCAGATGACATGGAGAGAAAAGAAAAGAAAAAGGCACGAGAGATCCTGCAGAAGCTTTGTGAGATCTCCCAATGACTTTTGCGAGATCTCACAAAACTTCAGGTATATATACCGGCTCGTTTTGGCTTTATGGAGAAAAACAATGGAGGAAAATGATCCAGAAGTATATATATACCTGTAATTTTGCGAGATCCCGCAAAGATGGAATTTTTTTTTCTCTCCATGCCTTTTATTTCCTCTCCCTGTCACCCAATGGGCTCCGTACCAATGAAGTGAACAGAAAAATTGAAAACATTGGCTTACTTGATGGAGAGAAAAAAAAGATATTTCAAGAATATTTCACCTTGAATCGTGACTTTGTCTAGACGTAAGCCTACAGAAGAAAATGCTGATAGTGTAAATTTATGTAATTCATATACGGTATTATTTTAGATGCACTCACAGCGCCTTTTATTTATTTCTAAATCCACATTGAAGAACTCTTAAAAAGAATTCTCAAAAGAAAAACAGATTTAATCATTATAAATGTGAACTTGCAGTTACATCTGACTAATGAAAGATATCTGACTTCATACTGCTGTACTGTGTACTACTGTATGCACATTATGACGAGTGATGTTACCAAAACGAGGCTCAGCAGATTTACAAATATAATGTATTCTAGCAGCAGGGAGTCTGTTCAAACTAAACTGGCCTGAAAAAAAAAGAATCTGCTTATAGCTCATTTTAATCTGACTCATCACCTCTGTTGGTATGCAGCGCCAGTTAACACGGTAATCTAACCAGCTTGGAAGACCGATACCATCATGAATGAAATATCTGACTTTTGAAACTGTATATCTGACACACAAATCTCACTTTGTAGTTAACATCTCAGGACATTTGAAGATCACTCCTTGGATTCTGGCTCTGGAGTTATTGGTAATTCACATACTGTATATAGACCCTCAAGATGCCCTTTAACCTCAAGATTTCTGAGATGTAGTAATGACTTTTCTGTTGTTCTTAGTATTAGTATTAAAGAGCTTCAAAAGTTAAATCATTATTGAATGTTGATTCACACTTGAATCAGTGTTTCATGATTTGTTTCAATGATTTATTCTAGAAGAATCCAGACAATTCACTCACATGTTCAGTTTCCTAAACCAATGGAGGCTTTTATTTTCAAATGAGGCGTCTGTAGATTTCTCCTCCAGAGAGATATGAACATGCTGATCCAGATCCGGACATCAGATATTAGTCTGGTCCGTTCAAAGCTTTTAACCTGAACAGACATTGGCTTTTTGACCTCTCTCCTGTCCTCTAGTCACATATAGATTTTTAGATTGCCTCCATTTAAAACATCAGATGAGTCTAATCAAGCCAGACCAACAACATGAGTGCACCAGTAGCAACCAGTTTACCAGCAGCCCTCAGACAGTGAGGTGACCTTTGCCAGTCAAACCTATGATCAATAATGTTGATGATTAGAAAGCCTAAACTATATGGGCCGACCTGTTAGGATCCCTCATGCAGAGGGCGTGTTTTCAGTCTCTTTTTTATTTTATCGTGTAGTACTGTATTTGTATAGTTTTATGTACTTGCATATGTTTTATAGTGATGCAGAAATATTTAATTTGAATGTGATCTACGTTTTCTTTAAAAACTAATGTTGAAATAATGTGTTGTATGCCAGTCCTTTTTATTTACTGGTTTATGTCACTGATAAAATCTCTAGTGCAGATTTTAACCTAACCCTCTAACCTTAACTCTAATAGGAGAAAAAAATCTCTCTGTCAAGATCTAACAAATAGTTCACCGTCACCATTTTACACGTTCACTCTGAAAGAGACTATAAAAACTCATCTCAAATCCCCACAGTGCCAGGGATTTCCCTCCTTTCCCTCCGACAAAAAGACTCCTCTGAAAATAAGAACGGTGTATGAGAGCTTCACAAAAACCAGGTGACCTCCTGATCTCATTTGTTGACCCCCGGTAAAGGAGTGGAACTCATTAAACGCTTCAGCGATGGGATAAAAGGCCTGTCAATGCTGTATGTCCACTCTCTGATATCCTGTTATCTCTGAAGGCCTGCTGGCCCACATTCACACTCTATAATCCTGCTGAAATGCACAGCAAAGCAAGAGCAGCGCGTGTAAACTGTGCTTCACACCGACAGATAAACCTGGAAACTCTGTCTCCACATCTAACGGCTTCTGTCCCTCTGTTGGAAAACATCTCCTTCCCAGTCCTCACATAGAAATGTCACTGAAACATCACCAGGACTCTTCCTGTTTGTAGTGACATAAACATCCAGGGGGCAGGTAAATCCGGAGGTGTGTACAGCTCTGCCTCCTACGTATTTCTGAGAGGACATGCATGTGAATTAAAGCTCACACAGATTTTTAGCAATAGTTTGTTGTTTTTCATTTAACTTCAGATCTGGAGACTGAATGACTTAATGTTAGTAATGTTAGGCAGTAATCAGTTTTTTACTGAAAACCTAATTTGATGCTGTTTATATAATTACGCCATTGTTGTGTGGACTGACAATTGTACAGTAATTCTATACATTATATGTAACATAATGTTTTGAATACCACGTTAATAAATGTTAATATGATTTATACAGACCTGATCAAAATTTTGAGACCAGTTAAATAATTGCAAGAATTCGTATTTGCACTGTTGGATCTTAGCAAGGTACTAAGTAGTGCTTCATTCATTCATTCATTCATTCATCCATTCATTCATTTTCTCACTCGCTTCATCCGCTTGCATGTGTTGCGGGGAGCTGGAGCCTAACTCAGCTAGCATAGGGTGACAGTCAATCGTCAGTAACCTTATGTTGCTTCCCCTCCCTTTGGAAGGAGTCAGAAGTCATTGTTTATGCAACTCGTATAGAATTATTTCTCCACAGGAAGAGCATCTATTGGATGATTAAACAAAAGTTATTTTGTTTTCTTTTATCATTATTTAGGGGCTTTTCCAACAGTGGAATGAATTACATCGGTTTTAGTTTCTTTAAATGGAGAAATGTAGTTTTGACTTCCAAGTTTGATTTACTAGCAGATTAAATTCATATCTGAAGGTACTCGTGTCGTGTTAAGGAGACGGTGTGAAAGATCTCTGGTAGTTACACAGCAAAAAATGTAACTGCTCAAACTTAACACGAAATATTTCTGATATCTGAGCGATATGTTTCCATTTTGTGATTGTGGGTCATTATTATTACATCCCAAGAAAATGCTTGGAACGTTTTTGTTTATAGTGTGTACATTAGTGTATATTAGTCCAGAATATACACTACAGTCGTTGATCAAAGCAGTAGTCTTACTCACACTGGTCTTCTCCCTTGTCTATCTTATCCAGTTCCTGAGTGTACAAAAGTTAAAATTTGACCTTGACCTAGTTTTCTCAAGGTTAAGGTCATCCTCTCATGTTCATCCCCTTTGCTGCCTGAGTCATGTGCTTTTTGTTTCATCTTTCTATCTGCAACGGTTGTGAAGATCTTTAGTGGACAAACGGACAAACACACAAACGCTGACAATTACAACACATCCCCGCTTTGAAGCGGGAGGTAAAACGAGGTCTAACCACAAACACCCAGAAAATAATTACCGTAAATAGAAATCAGCAATCCTCTACTTCAAAAACAAAAAAACTGGATAACCACTGAAGTGAACATGTAAATGATAGAGACATCTCTCAGACATTACCCTTTCTCTCAAACATTGTTCACAAATCTGTCTAAATGTGTGATGGTGAGCACTTCTGCTTTGCTGAGAGAATCCATCCCACCTCCCAGGTGTGCCACATCAAGATGCTGCTCTGACATCATGATCAGTGCACAGGTGTACCTTATACTGCCCACGATAAAAGGCCACCCTGAAATTTAAATAAATATAATAAATAGATGCATATTTTGAAATGAGGTAATCAATAGCAGTCAACACTTACAGGCGTGTCATGTTTTGATTGAGTTGTGGGAACGTTGGCTTCAAACATTTCTGTTGGTACTGCTCTGTTTCATGTACAGTATATGCATGAGTTATTTAAAAGGTGCATAAATGTATGTTTTACCCTGTGCCCCACAGCTCCATTGTGGTCCTAACATTATTCATGTAGCCAGACTCCTGTAGGCGACTTGTTCTGTGTACACATATTTAGAGTTGTTGTGACTCAGTGTCACATACAGTAAACTCAATGTTCCAAATACTGACAAGAGAAATAAATATGCTGCTGAAAATAGTCCAACAAATGCGCCGCTTCTTCCTGCTTGAGAGATTTTTGCTAAGAACTTAAGTGAACATCTGTTTAATGTAAGTAGAGATTTTGATGAGAAGAGTGTATTTGTGCAGTGTTTCAAAGACTTGTGCCATCAGTAGGAAACACTGGGACTATGGGCGACAGGGAGGTATGATATTTTGTCGATATTATCTTCTCCTACTGTGTGACATTAAGATATTTTACTGGTGTAACAACATAATAAAAGCACCATTGTGCTGTACTTACATCATTCACTCTCACTATGTTGCAGTCGATTAACTGTGTGTGTGTGTGTGTGTGTGTGTGTGTGTGTGTGTGTGTGCGTGTGTGTTCCTATGTGTGTGATGGATAGGCCAGAGGGCTGATGGGAAAAGACTAGATCAATTACAGAGATAGAACAGCAGAAGTAAAGACCTGCTGACCTTTAGCAGCCCCCTCCTCTCTACGATCCTTCCATCTCCACTAGTCCTCTCCGTCTCGTCCTCCCTCTCCTGTTTCTCTTCTACTTCCCCTCAACTCTTCCTCTCTCATTTTCCAATTCTCACACCTTCAACATACTTCTGTCTTCTCCTTTTGTTCTTTCACTTCATGGCGAAGCCTCCTCCTTTCCAATTGTCTTGACGTCACATGAATATTCATGTCCAGTGACCCGTGTCCTTCTACATCATCTTGTCATCTTCTCCTCCCTCTTTTCCTCTCTCCACCCTCCTGTGTTCCCTTTCCTTCATTTCTGAATTTCTCCCCCCATACACATCTCATCCACACTACCAATCCAGCGATTCTTCACCATCCTCGTGTTTCCTTTTGCTTTTATTTTATCCATTCTGTAATTCATCATACCTCATCTCTTTCCATTCTTTACCCCTCCTCCTTTTCTTCTTCCACTACTCTCTTAGTCACTAATAAACGTGATCTTATCACACAGCGGAAAGGCCACTGATGCACTAAAGGAAAAGTGTAACAAACCTTTGAGGACTGTGTGTTGGTACAGTATTGCCCCTTTTTACGTGGCAATCGCACAACAGCACCGTAAAACAAGACTCACCACCTCTGTTACCCCTGAACATGGTGGTTGATCTCTCCCACGGACTTGGAGGGTAAGAAGCTGCTGGACTTTAGCTGTTGACTCATGAATCCAGAGTAGCTAATGTGTGAAATCACTTACATTGGCAGTAGAATCCTCGGGGGGTTTCATTCCTCCCTCCTCCGGTAGATCCGGTGCTGTTGGGACTGAGACAGGCAGCAGAGGGGAGCGAGCCTTACCGGCCTGACCCAGAGACGCTGTCTTCACCTGGGGTTTCGGAAGGCTCGCACCTGGGCAGGACAGAAAGTTTTGTAGACATTACATACATCCCTTGTGTCTCGTCTCATACTTTACGCTGTACTGTCTGATGTACTGCCTGTTGTACTGCCTGTGTTGTACTGCCTGTGTTGTACTGCCTGTTGTACTGCCTGTGTTGTACTGCCTGTGTTGTACTGCCTGTTGTACTGCCTGTGTTGTACTGCCTGTGTTGTACTGCCTGTGTTGTACTGCCTGTGTTGTACTGCCTGTGTTGTCCTGCCTGTGTTGTACTGCCTGTTGTACTGCCTGTGTTGTCCTGCCTGTGTTGTACTGCCTGTTGTACTGCCTGTGTTGTCCTGCCTGTGTTGTACTGCCTGTGTTGTCCTGCCTGTGTTGTCCTGCCTGTGTTGTACTGCCTGTTGTACTGCCTGTGTTGTACTGCCTGTTGTACTGCCTGTGTTGTACTGCCTGTGTTGTACTGCCTGTGTTGTACTGCCTGTTGTACTGCCTGTGTTGTACTGCCTGTGTTGTACTGCCTGTTGTACTGCCTGTGTTGTACTGCCTGTGTTGTACTGCCTGTGTTGTACTGCCTGTTGTACTGCCTGTTTACCGTCAGAGAGGACTGCAATTTCACCTGTGCTTTATGTCATGCATATATGGTACACTTGACAATAAAACTGACTTTGACTTTTGACACAGAGTTTAGTTGATGCTCATTTTTCTTAAATCAGGAATGTTTACAAGGAAACAAAAAAAGTAGATTATGACTCAGATGAAAGTCGATAATTTAGCAACAAGGTAGATCAGACTGACTTCAGTCGGTGAAATTGATAGATGTTAAAAAGTCGACCGAACTGTTAGTTTAATGATGGGTAAAGTTCAGAAACAGAACTTGGAGCCTCACTAATTATATTTACATCATCTGTCATTTCAGTGAGTGGATGCTAGCAATAAATAATGATTACACTGAGACAGAATGTACGTTTAAAGATGAAATCAGATGACGAATTGAGAGAGTAGTCATTCATTTCTTTTCAATCAGTGTATTATTTTTTTGAATATGAAACATTTGATTTCAAATCTAGTTGTCCTTGGCAACTGGACAAAGCATGGCGGATCATTTGGGCCATTTGTCATTTAAAAAAAAAAAAACATATTTCCTGACAACTGCAGTTGAATTCCTATGTCCATATGAGTAATCATAGGAACACTTTGTTCTGATAATGCATCATGTCTATTGATTGATCTAGATAACAAGCTGCTGTGGTGCTGAGTGAACCGTTGAACAGAGAATAGATAAGGCCTGAGCGATCCACTCAATCCATCAGTTTCCACTTAATGTGTCCATTCATAATGTTTTAGCTTCATTACTGAAGTGTGTCTGACGAGATGAATCCTTATCACCGGAGAAGGAGACAAAGGCTATTTCTCTTTCCAAGGAAAGAAAAAACAAGATGCAGAAAAAAAAAGAACAGGACAAAGGGATTCCCATAACATCCCAGTGATGTCTTTAACAAATCCTCCGGCTCACTCTACCCACAATCCCCTTCTATTCATGCACGACACTGCTTCACTTCCTGATCAATAAACATCTATTCTCCTCCCTGTGAAACAAAACACAGTGGGACTGCATCGATAACAACAGATTACACCACAGGACCTACAGCTAGCCTGAAACTTCATTTAGCCTTTACAGTTTTCATAACATAGACTAATGGCTTGCAAAAATGACAAATAAAAATATAATTTCATTTTCATCCTAATAGCCTCAATCAACTCTCATCACAGTTCTTAACTGCAGCTCACAGAATGGAACACGTTAAGTGTATTCACCAATGAAAGTACAAAAAAAAAAAATAATCCATCATGCATCATCTAAACAAAAACAGAAGAAGCTCTGCTGCCTTTTGAAAGTCCACAAAAAATAATAACATGAATGTCCAAAACCCATTTGAGCCACTTAAGATTACTTAAATGACATTATTCCAGACAGGCGTTCACAGCGGGAATCCCAAACGGCTACCTGATCTTTTGATTTATTTATGTATTTTGCTGTAACATGTGGATTCACATTGCCTGGATGAAATCAACATGGAAGCCCCTAAAAAGTTGCTAGATGGCAGCTCGTATTTTTCCTGAACATGTCTATATGTTTCTGCATTAATGCAAAATTTAAATAGGTGTTGAGTATATATATATATATATATATATGTGTGTGTGTGTGTGTGTATATACACAGTATTTTCTGCACTATATGGCGCACCTAAAAGCCTCTGATTTTCTTAATTTCTTATAATCCAATGTGATTTATATATAAAAAACGATTTAAAATAGACCATTCATTGAAGATGAATTCTCAGGTGTGATTTATAATCCAGTGTGCTTTATGTACAACTTTTTTTTAAATAGGCCATGCATTGAAGGTGTGCCTTATAATCCAGTGCACCTTATAGTGTGGAAAACAATATCTATATACTGTATATATATATATACTGTATATATATAATGTGTGCATGTGTCTGTAACTTTCAGTACCAGTTCTTTTTTTCCATGGGCTCAAGCTGACCTTGTGAAGCTCTGAATGTGTGAAGCTCTGAATGTGTGTAGCAATTTGTCAGTTTATTTCAAAATTAAGCAGAACCGAATGCGTTTGTGTGACTTTTCAGCACAGGTCTCCTCGACCAAATCCAAAGCAAGCTGAGCTCCAGGAAATAGGAAAAAAAAAAAAAAAAAAAAGTTCAGTGAAAAAAACACAAAGAACTGCAGGAATAGAAGGCTGAAGCACAGCGGCAAAAGCTATAAAAGAGTTTCATGGTGCCTGCCTCGCCCTCGGGGGGGTTGTCAGAGAGGGATGAGGGTGTAGGGGGAGAGGGGGCTCGTCTGCTCAGGAAGGTGGATATATTTACGAGACAAGCTGGAGTGGAGGTGTGAAATGCCCTTTGGGGTTCACATCAATGGTGTATGTCTGTGTTTCTGGGTTGAAGGTAAAGATGGAGAGATTTACAACAACAAAAGGTGAGGATGGAAGGGGTGGGGTTATTGATCCTCAGCACGGTTTGTACAGTTAAAGATGAAAAGTGTCTTTGAGAAAATATTGTGTGTCTGCAGGGAGAGGACCAACATCTCCTCCACTTCACACAGGAGTTTGTGGTTTCTTTGTCTGCTGTTTGGGATCTCTGGTCAGACAAACAGGCCGAGCGCTGAACTTCTGGAAGGTCTCAGCCGTTTCAGATAATCTATAATTAATCCCTGTGTAGAAATGTTTCCTTCTACTGATGAAGACTTGATCAAACAATTTCTTTGCAACACGGACTCATTGTGTTCCTCAAAGGTGGAGTTATAGATATACTGAGGATATTCACAGTAAGTCAGGACTTCCAATGTGAAGATAATAACAGTAATTCAAGAGTTTGAATCTTGAAAATTAATTTGACTTGAACAAGTCGGCAAACTGTGAGTGATCATTGTTTCGGAGCACGTTGTCATCACTACGTTGTGGTTTTTCACTTTTCTGACATCCGGCTCATCTCTTTCTCACTCTTCTCCACATCAGGCGTGAAAGGTGAACCCTTCTGGAGAATCTTCTTTCATTCATCTCTCATCTCCCTTTTCTTGATATTAGGTGGTTCTACCCTGAGGGGAGCCCCCTGGGCCCCCAGTGAAGGTACCAGGAAAAAAAAAATATTAACACGTACTTTGTTCGACTTTTCATTTCTTCCTATTCATTGAAATAATGGTATAATATAGGATTACTGACAGGATTTATTTGCCTTCACGCTAATCTCTAAGATGTGGTGACTGGTTAGTTTGAGACATCTCAATTTTACTTAGTACAACAGTAGTAAAGCACCTTTAAATGACCCTTGATGGCTAAAATCACCGAACATCATTTAACACAGAGAAAACTCTGATTAACATTTGATATATGTAGAAATAAATTAATTCATAAACATTTTACATCCGCAAAATATATTAAATGAGTCAGTGTGATTTACACGTGTCTTTTCTATGTGTATATATTTGCATTAGACGTGGAGTCTCGTTGTCCATACAACAAAAATGCTGTTTCATTTTTATCAGATAACGTTTATGTACTTTGAAGTATTTGTATACAGAGTTGAGATGAGTAAAGTGAGTGCTACCTTCAGGAAAAACCTGTATTCATTTAGTGCTGGGTGATGAATAAATCAGCCTCTAGAAAACAATAAAAGCTAAGAGTACGGCTATAAAAGAGTGTCTGCCTCTGTCCTACGTAGTTGCTCAATTGTTACAGATTACCATTTTAAACTACCTTAAAGCCTTTCATTGGTGATAATGTGCGTCCTGTGAGGTGAGATGAAGGCGTACTGTTTAAATCATTCAATGCAGGAAGCTCTGCGTCTGCCTCCAGCCTTGGCTGAAATGTCTTTTCTCACTATCAGACATTTAGTCCGACAATCCCATTACAGCTTTCAGCATTAAACTGCACATCCAGGCCAATTTTGGTGAGTAACTGCTCACTATCATACTTCAGTCCCCAGCTGGGCTTTGGAGGGTCACTTTAAAAGGATAAAAAGGTCTCAGTCTAAAAATGTATATATAGTAAGATGGTAGGTCTGGAAGTTTCTACACAAAAAAAACCCCTCACAACAGATCAGGCTCCACAGATTCATTCACATTCTACCAAAATGTTTAGAACGTATGTGTTTGGATTATGGCTCATCCTACAAAGTATTTTTATATTCTATATATTCTAGTAGTAGCTTTAGGAAGCTCCTTCTGAACAAAAGCATCAAAAACATTTTGAGTTGAGATATGCAATCCTCCATTTTTACAGTAAGGCAAGGCGAGCGGAAAACAAATGAATGGCTGCACGTGACTCGCTGACTACAGATTGTATTTTTCAGTCACTTCTTCTGCGGCCAATGAAGACAATTCCTCGGCCGAATCACCGGGATCACCAGCGCCCCCTACCATGAGGCACAAGAACTGCATGCCTCACTTCGTGCCTTTTCCCAGCGGTTTCAGGTAAAATCAGTGACGTCAGTGGGATAATAACCATATAATACACATCACTGGATAAATATAACCATTCAGTTTATTTCTTTTAACCTATTAAGACATTAAGAAATTCCCTCAAAGCCCTCCGGAGATGACGCGTTTATAACAATACAACTTCTTTCATCTCACAATTTTCAACATTGATCCCCATATACTCACCCCCCTCTCCACAATTTAACCACAAAAATATCTCATTCCTTGCACTGAAGGAGTCTGGCCTGGAAAAGTGATAAAGTGAACCAACAAAAATATCAAACACCTTTCTACATAAGGCTGGTTTTCTCCTTTTGATAGAGGGATTTAAAGGAGGAGGGAGATTGATGGAAGCAGCATTGCTTGGTTCTGAGGTGTTTTTTTGCTGAGGAAGATCGGTGGTAGGTCACAGAGAAAGTGGGGGGTAAGGTGGGGTTGGGGGGGTGGGGGGGGTCTATTGGAGTCGAGCTGAGCCCTGCCGCGGGCTTGCTATTTCTAAGCTAAAGGTTTCCAGGAGCCAAAAATCAATGTTAATCTGAGGCCACCTGGGCGTGTAAACAGAACTATAATGAAACTATATAAACCCACTCACTCACAAACCCACACACACACACGCACACACACACACACACACACACACACAGATATATAGACTACAGAGAACACAACAAATACACCTACACAAACACACACTGGCCAAGGATCACAAATACTGCAGGCGAGTTTTTCTTATTTTCTGTTCACACTGCTGAAGGCGAGCAGAGCGAGAATGACACATAAAGGGAGAACACAGACAATAAGAGAAGAATAAATGGAAACAAAGACAAAACAAAGAGCACAGGGAGATGATGAGTGAATACATTTTACAACAAATATGTTTGTCTGGTCAGACTCCTCCTGTCCCGGTGCCTCATAGTTGAGCGTCAGACTCACACACTTCATTAATTAACTGTAAATAAAGGCTGAGGCTGTTTGTTGATGAGCACTGTAGTTGGTTTGGATACAAGCAACTCTTAGATCGCTTAAAAGAGTTAAAGCTGCTTTCATTCATTAAAAACAGACAAAAAAAACACCTGACAAGCGGACCTAACCAAACCAAATACTAGCTGACATCAACAGCTTTTGAGGATGAGCACGCCCTTATCCGGGGAGAGGACATGACAATCAGTTAATACAGCTAAGGATATGTGAATCACTCTGTAAGTCCCTCCCTTTATTACGTCAAGACGGGAGCTGTGAACAAATGGATCGTTATGATGCTGTCCCGCCAAAAATTTCAAAAATTATTTGATGCATGAAGGATTTGTTTTCCAGATTCTAGGAGTCGGTTGGGTTAGGGAGGAGCACTATGTATATGTAGAGACCTGAAAAAATGTTTTTCATAATAGGACCCCTGTTATTGCTGAATGTAAATAGGTAACTGCGTGACTCAGCAGGAATTTTGTATCTCCATATTAATACTGCAGCTTTAACCTGTAGTGGCATGAGCACAAAACCACTGCAGTTATTAGAGACCAGGACACTAGACCTGGTTGTATTGTGTTTTTGGTATCCGATGCAGGACTTCCATGGTTTGACTTGGGGGGGATGCATTTAACATGTAGCAATATTAACATCGCTTAAATGTGTGTCAGGGTTAAATCTGAAATGATTTCCAGGACATGAGGTTTCCCTGCAGAGCAGTGCATAATAATATGATAATTGTGATTCACTTCAGCTGTTGGTGAGACAATCAGGTCAGAATATTTCATTCAAAAAAGTAATGGAGCTGCTGAGATCAGCTTGTTTTCATGGCTATGAAAACCAACAGTGGTGAGAGACTGATATGGGAGAGGAATACTCTGTCAAGTATAAAGGCTCCTTGGACGAGGTGAACATATAGCGAGACGGACATAAAAGAGAGAGAAAACAAAGAGAGGTCAGTCCAGATCAGATGCAACCCTCCGGCTAATGTCTAGTTCAGTTATAGAATGCCTTTCTACAAACACACATATACACATTAATGCACACCTTGCAGCAGCCTGAAGCTAAAACATTAAGCTCCGCTGCATAAAACAAGGAACAAAATGCATCCATTAAGCAGAGAGAATACCGTTCACTGGTATTCGTGAACAGGTGTGATCTTCTTCGCTCATTTTCCGGTCGTCATTTCATCAACGCAAACAAATTCCAATCTAGGAGGAAACAGCTATCAAAGCATTTGACTGAATCTAGACCTGTTTTCAAGCAAAGGAACATGTCACCACTCAAATTCAGATGAAGAGGTCATGAGGAGTAAGATTTCTATAAGATGTTGTCCAAGCACCCTGAAGCGAGAAGGAACATCTCTGGATGTTTTTGTGGAAAGAAATTTGTGTTTGTTCTTTCATTTTCAGACATTTTTCAGATCACATTTTGATTTTTATACTGTTTTTTTTACTGCAACGATTTTCTCCATAATCCTTCTGCGTTTCCCAAAATGTTATGTCACATCAGATTGTGTGACCTTATGTAAGACTGCATACCATTATATTTTAGAACAGTATACATTTCTGAGTTTGAGATCACACTATCCACGTCTATCACATATTATGTTGTGTTATGTCAAAATAACATCATTTTCCAGGTTATGTTGTGTTATGTCAAGTTATATTTTGTCCTGTAGTTTCATTAACATGTAACATACTGATGTAAATGATTGAATACAATAGTACATTAAATGTTTGTCTCTAACTTTATGCTTTATATTTAACATTATATAAAGTCCACTGACAGAAGAGACTGAAAGCATGAGCTCCACTCACTGGGCGGGGGCATCATGGAGGTGTACACCTTGGGATCGATAGTTCCCATAGGTGGTGGCAGCAGTGGGTTGGTGAAGCTTCGTAGAGGGTGGGTGGGTCGCACACAGGCTGTGGGGATGGTCCGACCGCTCACAGCTTGGGCTTCCTCAGCAGCGACTGCGGCCACTGCAACAGGAACTCCTGGGACCGGGCCGACCCCTGGAACCAGCTCCACGGCTGTGGCCGAGGAACCGGCCAGGAGGGCGGGGGCTTGTGGGGGCGGAGACTGCTGCTGGAGAAGAGGATTGGTGGAGGAGTCTGAAGGCATTGCTGATGTAGAAGGAGGGGATGAAGGGACGAATGGAGTCCGAGCAAAGTGGTGAAGAGTTTGGAAAAGATGTGAAATGTGAGGATGGGATTAGAGGACAGAGGACAGAAAAAAATAGTCTGTTAAGAGGAAAAACTGTAGAAAAGACAGATTCAATGTTCCACTGTTCACTGCATTAATACAAGAAGGCTACAGGACCCACAATGTCCTTTTTACAGTGAAGTCACAACATTATAAAGGTTTGTAGAGGATGTCCTGTACACAAAACACATCTTTAAGACTGCATGTTGTTGAATAAGAGATTGTTCGTTCATGTGGTGTCATGAATTTTTAAAATAATAAATAAACATCCCGATGTGGATGAGTGAATACCAACATGATTGGTGTATGGAATGGTGATGTTTGTCCAAAATCTTTGTGTTTTCTGTTTTCCTCATTTCTTTATAACCAGTTCATTTCTTCACGAAGGAAACCCCGCGTTCTGCCTTTTCTGGCTTTTCTGTGTTGGCTAAAAGTCTTCACGCTGAGAGGTATTTTAGTTTTATTCTGTCAGACTAAGTAAAGAGAAAGACTATTGCTCAGAAAAGCAAAGCACCAGACTGCTGGCAGAAACACGCTCTAATGTAATATACGCAGTGAAAGTACAGCTAAACGTAGAAACGTAGATACTGCCAGTCTGATCAGAGCGAACATGGAGAGAGTCACTACATGTAGAGTTGCTGTGTGTTCATTAAACATAGGAGACAAGAGGAAGAAATGAGAGGCAAGGCTGCAAGAGAAAATATGAGTTACTTACAGTTTAGTGACTTGTTTAAGGGCTACAAATGTTGGCACTGCCACCAATAAACAGCAGGGATGAAATGAACTGAATTTAAAGGAATTTGGTTGTATTTGTAGATGAGGTAGAGCTCAATAAAACAACACGGTCGCGATTACATCACCACAGGAAACAGGTGGAGATGCTGTGGCGTTAAAAAACTAAGCGGTTTTGTGTGTGTGTGTGTGTGTGTGTGTTGGGTGGGTGTTGATGCACTTGATAACGGCCCACACTAGGTGGGAGCAGAGTGCTAGAATCATGACTGAATGGTTTCCACCTCATTGAACACGTCTTTTGTTGGTATTGTCATTAATTAAATGTAGTTTGAGGAAACTACTCATATATATTTTTGACAGATTGGACATTTTCTCAATGGAATTGACTCTCAAAGACAAGAGAAGTCTACTGGGAAACAGATGCAGTTATCCATTCCATCCATTGTTCTTATTGGCTCTCTGAGGACAATCTCATATTGTCCTCAGAGAGCTGAGACCAGGAGACTTCTCTGTGGTGAGTGGAGAAGACCAGTACCAGTGTGTTCTTTACCTGAGTCATCATGGAGGAACACTGGAGTATGAAGACCAGACCATTGATATTCAGGCTTAGTTTCTAGGACTAAAGTGTAGGCTTACAAACTAACACAGTCTTTAGAATTCATCATTAAATATTTATTATAGGGTATTTTCTGACTTTTGAACTGCTGACTGCAATTTTTCTTTTTTATGTTATAGTAGCTCAGTCTTGGGCAGGAGACCGGAGGGTCGCTGGTTCAAGACCCATTTGGACCAAAATTGTCAGTGTGTGAAATGGCAGTTGTAGACATGCCAGTTTAACTCCAGAGTACTACTGAGGTACCCTTGAGCAAGGCACCGTCCCCCAACAACTCCTTCTTAGGGCGCACCATGAAGGAGCTGCCCGCCACTCTACCATCACCCTCTCCCTAATTGCATGCCTACAGGCCCCCTTGTGTGTGTGTGTGTGTGTGTGTGTGTGTGTGTGTGTGTGTGTGTGTGTGTGTGTGTGTGTGGGCCTGTATATATACATGTGTGAAAATAGAAAAGACCAAGAGCGGAAAAAATAATTTCCCTAAGGGAACGAAAAAATATATTCCTTCTTCTTCCTGGATTTTGTGTCAACAAGATTATCTTGTAATTTGGCGTTTGTGAATGAATGTAATTTTAAAACTGAAAATCTCCTTATACTGTATATAAATATCCTATATGAATGTTTTGTGTTTATATATACATATATATAGGTATATGTCAGTTTAACACATTAATTAGATTAATTACGCTGCAAATTAACACGCTATAAAAATTAACGCATTTAATCGTGAGTGGCAAGTCAATGCGCAAGCATTTTAAATTTGGCCCACTGAGGGACCCGTAGGCTGCAGCGCCACTAGTCAAAAGCAGAGTGACTGACAACAGAGATGGACGCGACACAGGACAGCGAGGCAAGCCCACTCGGACCTTTAGGCGGAAAGTTTATTTCTAAAAAGAACAAAAACGCTGTGATTTGTACCTTTTGTAAAAGAGAATTTTCATCTCACCGAAGCAGCTCCAGCCTAACGGATCATTTAAATGCAAAACATGTGAAGGACAGAGTTGAACGTTAGCTTACCCTTTTAAAGGAATAGCCTGTTGGCATCTTGCTATTTAGTTGCCTTATTTAGAGGCATATTATACTATTCATTGTGAAAAACTGTATTGAATCAGCTTTAGTATTCATTTTGATTGAGAGTCTGCTTATGTGCCTATTTGAGACTCAGCCTTATTTTATTTCTGAATTTTATTTTATTTAACTGTATTTGTATTACATTTTTGAGAAATGCACCTGGCCTAATTGGTTTGCTGATGTGTTTGGCCTTTTTTCTTTTGAATTTCATTTATAAAGCACACTTAACCAATAAAAATGTGAATTTCAAATCTTCTCTTCTAATTAATTACAAATCCTGTAATTAATTAATTTTTTTAATAGCCTGACAGCACTTTATATATATATATATATATATATATATATATATATATATTATTCAATCTCTAACTAAACACATCAGGAGGTCATATACTACTGTCCACACTTCACACATATGCTATCTGCAGGATGTTGGTACACATCCGTACTGAATTGCGGCAGCATTACCTCTGTGGCAAGACATGCAAATGAAAGTAGTTGCATCTGTATTTGATGCTAAATGATACAATAAATAATGTTTTCTAATGATAAAAAAATAGAGTGAACTTGTACAATTTGGCATCACCAAATTGCAATACTGTAATATCGGGCTATGGGAATAGAGTGTAACGTAACAAAAATCAACTGGAACATATTTTGCTATACAGGAAATTCACAGCATCAGCACTCTCATGATATTTTTCGATCTCCATCTCCTGTCCCGGTACTTATGTATATCAGTGTGGTGCTATGGTGACGAAGTCTGGACATATTTTGAACAAAGTAAAAACTGTCTCTTTCCACTCATCTCCTCTCCTCCTGTTTGAGAATAGCTCTCATCTCCATCCCAGCTGTGATGAGAGGCTCTGAATCACACTGCTAAATGACCCCTCAGTGGGGCTTTCTCTTACCCCCACTGGTTGTAAATGAGTACTGATGTGTTTTCTGAGCTCAAACTAGTGCAGCGCCTCACAGTTCAGACACAGACAAAGAAACAAGATTGTCTAAAGAGAGTCTGAACATCTTTTTTCTTTCGATGTAGTTTTATGATTTCTAACAATGGGATCATTTAACCATAATCTGTGTGGAGCATCTTGCCCATAGCCCGAGGAGAACCATTGTACCGCAAAGGGGATCAGCAGCTGAAGAGGAGATGATTACAATCATCTCATCTTCAAGATGGATGGAAAGACCTTTAGTCGTATAGGTCATAAGTACATTCATTTGCTCATTCATTCATTCATTCATTCATTCATTCATTCAGACACATTGCCAGAGCATCGCAGAGCTCCTATGTACACATGCATGTTGAATTTCTCTTTGACACAAGACAAGACTCTATCTGGTACTACCTCTACTTTTCTTGACTTTACTCACCTTTGAATGAATGAATTCGTGAATTTTTTTAAATTTTATTTTGTACATGTAGTAATAAAACAACAAAATAAACTGAACAGAAAAACAAACCAAGACCAATAAAAGTAGACAAAACAACAAGAACAATAGTCAAAGCAATGATTCCCACACGTCCAAAAAGGAGTAGGGTGAAGCATACATTTATTTAATCAACTACTTAATCAACTTAATGATGTCATATTTTCTACTACTTCATAGTATTTATGAAATATTTATGAACATACAAAGCCACTCCTCACCCAGTTTTGTTCTTTTTGGGATTACCACCTGGTAAAAGCATGTGGTAATTCTATTTTCTAGTTTGTTTTGGACCACTGTGTTACATTTCTTTGTTTGTTGGTTTGTTGTTATAATGTATAATTAGGTGAGCATGTATTAAAAGTTCTCATTCCTGTATTTGATGGTTGATGAAAGGATACTTTCAACTAATAGAAAATGAACTCTGGAGAAATACTTTAATCCAAACAGAGTCTGGAACATAGAGTGGAAATGGGGCCAGTAATGCAGAAGATTATTTGTGGGGGAAGAAATCGAGCATTCAGTTTTCCTTCTTCAACATGCTGCTGCTATTATGCTTTTCTCTGAGTTTAAGGCTGCGTTCAGACTTCAGGTAAATCAGATTCCAATCAGATTCCCTTTCATATCTGATTTTTAGGGCTGACTGTTCACACTGTCTTTAGCAAGTGTCCAAATATGTGATCTTGCTCTGTTCAGACTGGGCTACATTGTTGACCGATCTGACATTTTGTTTTTTTTGTTTTTTTTAATAAAAAAAACCAAAAACAAACAACAAAAAAAAAAAACGGTTGCCATGGCAACAAGGTCGGGACAGAGGTGTCGTTCTGCAAAAACTGGATTTCTTGTTCTTGTTGTCCATTCGGACTACAAAAAGAGACATCCGCTCCCAATCTGGATGAGCTAAAAATCTGATTTTGGCTGCCAGTCTGAACGCAGCCTAAATGTCCTCCATTACAATGTGATTGCATTGTTTGAATGTCAAGGAAGCCATGTGTCATATATATCCATGAATCTCCTAGCCAGATGTCGGAAAAGTGTAACTAGATCCATCTGGAGCAAAGAGGATCTTTATTCTGCCCAAGGGTACAGTTAACGTCAGCAACCAGCAAATCTCTGTGAGACTTTAATGAAGGATCAAGATAAATCTTCTGTCTTGATCACAGTCCATTAATTAGATAAATTGTTGATGTAAAAATAACAAACTTTCTTCTATTAGACAAGACGGGCTGCAGATGATTTGTCTCCACCAGTAACGCATCACATATTAAAATATTAATCAGAGAAACTTCAAACTTTGTTGTTATCTACGACTGTGTTCCGTCTCTTCATTGATGCTCGTATATAAGATTTATACTGAGTAAAATATTCAAATCCCAGACTTCATGTTTTTGTGACAGCTCCTTCAAAAGAAATATTCTAATGTTTTGTGCATCGTTTAGAGAGATTTTTCTCAAAATTTAGCCTGACATGTTTGACGTCTTTAGAAACTCTGCATTCCAACGACAGTTCAATGTGTTTGAATAAAGTAGGGACCCAAAACGTAAACTGACTTCACCAGAGTCAAACCAGGCACTGACAGAGTGATGCTGTAGATATCTCAATAAATTATTGCTGAACAACACGTGTCAAACTCAACGCCCAGGGGCCAAATTTGGACCTCAACATTAATTTATGTGGCCCGCAAGAGCGTTAAAGGTCAGAGTGTCTAAAAATAAATAAGTCAAAAGTATGCTTTGACCAACACTACATTTCCCACAATGCAATAATTTAGCCCATTTTAACTCAGACAAAAATGTTTTGAACAAAGTTGACAGACAGACAGACAGACTGACTGACTTTATTTATTTATCCATTATTTATTTATTTATTTATTTATTTATCTATCCCAAACTGGGAAATTTAGACGTCACAGTAGCAGAAAAGAATTATTACAGAAAATATACAGAAAATATACATTGAGGAAAAATAAGACCAGTAATGATAATAATAATAATAATATAAATAATAATAATAATAATAATAATAATAACAATAATAATATAATTATATTATATAATTATAATATAATTATAAAATAATGTCCTAACTTGTGTTTGATGTTATTTTTCTTTATTCATTGATAGTTTGATCCTTGATTGATGGAGTTCCGTGGGTTTATACCTGAAAAATTAGGGTTAGGGTTAAAAAATAAAAACTAAAAGAAAATAAAAGAAAATAAAAAATAAAATAATAATAATAATAATAATAATAATAATAAAAGGATTTATATTATAACAGAAACATTCAATCACATTTTTCTGTGTAACTGTAATGTTTGTAGCTTGAATAAGTAATAAGTTATTTAACATTAAGGACTAGTTACATTTACATCTACATCTACTAGTGGGGCTCATTGCCTCATTGTTTCTGTGCTGAAAGTTTATGTCATCTTCTTTATCTGCCTCTCTTTACTGAGCCGTTCCCCCACTGCGCCGTGAGTTCTGCCCGCAGTGATCAGTACTCCTGGTGTGTCTGTTAATTCAATGATGCTGAAGTTTCTCCTTCTGTCTCAGCTGTTGGTAAATTACTAATACAAGCCGACCAGGAAAAAGCCAATTACTGAATTGCTGCACCCAATCACATCATTTAACTTTTAGCTCGAAAGAAAAGGAAGAGCAAGGAGGACAAAGTGGAGAGGAGAAGCTGTGTTGATGTATATTGTAGCACTGTAAACATTTAACTATATATTTGAACAACAAAATCCCGTCTCTGCAAAACCTCATCCATTTTTTGTTTTGGGCAATTTGTTCCAGTGGGTGGTTTTAGCATGTCAACATACGTGTGACATAGCAGCATCAAGATCTGGTGTGATGTTTTAACACGAGCTTTGAGCAGTGCGTTGTAAAGAGTAGATTATCATAGATTACCACTGATTTAACTTTCCTTTTGCTCTCATCCTCAAACGGATTGATAATGAGCTCCAGAACACTGTTCTGTCAATCCAGTTTTAAGACAGGTGTGATTTATTTTTATTTCTTGAGTTAGTTAAATTCACTATCACAGATATAACAAAAGCAAACCAGTGCACCTTCACTGCCCAGGGAATAAAGTTCCGCATTCAAAATCTATTTGGACGGGGGCTTTGTGACTTTCCACTACAGTATGTCTCATCAGTTTAATGAACGTGGATCATGTTCAAGTTAAGGGCTGAGTATTGAATGTGTATCTCATCAGAATCACCATTCAGCATACTATGAAATCGAAATTTCATGAGGTCCACCTTAACTCTCCATGCTGAACTGAACTGTTGGTCATGGATATTCCCTCGCTGCAAGAAGACCGAAAGAGATGCACTGCAAAATCCAATGCCAAGGAGGATAAAGCAAACTTAGGTCTTTTAAGGGTTGAATCATTGAACTTATACATGACATTGGTGTACCTGATGTGGATCTCTTTAAGCAGCAAAACATGCATTATGACTCGTACTTCACAGAAAGCCAACTATTTGATAGTTTGGCCAAAATGCAGAAAAAGTTAATAGAAAAATTCAGGCATCTCTGGCATTAAGCATCCTTGCAGACGTAACAAATGGAAAGAGGTTAGTTCTCTATGCTCAAATTATTTACTCTGATACAATGTTTCTAAAGCTGTTTTTTTAAAGAATAACTACCAGGCTTTAACATTTTGATGAAAAATAACATGTGATTTATTCTTTTTTTTTCTTTTTACTTAATAAACAGTTATGACATTATTAATAAAATCATTAAAAACTAAACAAACGTAATTTTAAGTTTGTACTCTTGGCTAAACTCAATCCTTGCATACAACTTTTTACCATATATTCTGTTATTACTTTTGGGATGCATAAATGTCATGTTGGGATGCACACATTTTTGTTGCAGCGCATCCCAGGGATGCACTACTTTCTTGAGCTAAAATGAACTTTGCATTGGGCCAACATTCATTGTGTGTCTCTGCCTTAGCTGTATGTCCACAACATTCACAGTGGTGTTATTACAGTACCTGGTGTGTATCCTCTGTCCACTGTCAGACTGGGGAAAGGCATCGGTCTGAGGCTGAACTTGTTGTGGGTGAAGCCGCAGGAAGGCGAAGGCAGGATTCCAGGGTACTGAGAGGAGTCTAGGGCCGGCACAGGGATGGCACTGACCACCGCTGTCAAAAAAATAAAGTAAAAAAAAAATAAATCACAAACCAAAAGCAGATATCAAAGGTGTTACAGAGGGTTCCTTGCAGGGACGCCTCAGTAATAAACAGTATATACTGTATATATACAGATATATATATATATATATATAATTTATATATATATGTATGTTTGTTGTGTTTTGATTGTCTTTAAAGCCAGTCACATTTCTGTCTGTCCTGTTGTAGGAATAGTTTGAACTTTTTGGAAATGTTTTATGTTTACATGTCCAAGTTAAGTGAAGGTAGATGAAATGATCAATAGCACTTCAACGTCTGCACTAAATATTGAGCTGTGGCCAGCAGGAGGTAAGTGTAGCATGGATTGAAAGCACAGCAGCAACAGGCTGGCAGAACCCCCCCCCAATAGTGAAAACTATTGAGGTTGTGACTTCCTTAAGCCTTACAGTCACCGTTAGGTTACCAGGCAACTAGCAGGGACAAAGATGTCATTCCGTCAGTGTCACTTTTGAAATGATTAACCACGTCAGCCACTGGTGTGTTGTTTCCACCACATTGTACCACATTGTATTTCCCATTTTCTGTAAGTGAAAAATAAGTAAATGTTATTTTGTTATTTATTTTTGACTGTGGGAATTAATCCAGTATATAAAATTTTAAAATAAATAAATAAATAAATAAAACTGAAACACATTGTATTTCCCGTTTTCTGTACGTGAAAAACAAATAAAAAAAATGTACTTTAATGTGCGGTAAAGCTTATGAAGCCATGCACTGGGCTCATCGTGCTTCCAATGCCCTCATTACATGATGTAATTCTTTCTTATTATATTTCAAAAATATCCAAATCACAAAAATAAACCTAAAAGATCAGATTTTAATCCGAGACCTCATTGTTACTGAGAAGAAAAGGTTTTCAAGCTTTATTGTAGTTTATCTTCTCCTTTTATTAAATTTACTATGATTTGGATGTTGTGATCAGCAGCTTTAGGAGGTGTGTGTTTGTTTGTATGTGTGTGTGTGTGTGTGTGTGTGTGTGGGGGGGGGGGGGGGGGGGGTTGATGTATTTGTGCTCTGATCATTTAAAGAAAAGCTGGATTTGATTACAGCAGTGGGATGTCCAAAGATGAGTCAGTCTGGTCAATACTGGTATTGACTGGAAGTATTGATGGGTTTGGTGCAGTGAGGCAATGTGTTACAGGTTAATGGATGTGTGTGTGTCAGGAAGCGGGGGGGGCAGATAATCCATCCATCCATCTATCCATCCATCCATTTTCTTGTAGACAAGAGATCAACCGAGCAAATCAAAAAATACATTTGGACCGGAAATACTGATAAATCTGATAAGTAATAAACTAAAAACGAAGAAAGTAAGTAAGGAAAAAGATCGACAAATACAGGAAAAACAGAAAAACGAAGAAATTGATAAGACAAATGAAACAACAGAAACAACGTAGAAAAGATAGAAATGGCACGAAAACGAGGCGGTGATGGGATCAATGGGTTACAGGTAGTTTTCTGATGGGCAAGTCGCTGCTAAGTGACCTTTGTGTCACTTTGCCTTAAAAAAGACCAATGAAGCAATATTTGTCCTGCTGCTAAAAGGCTCCAATGTTAATGAAATGGAAAATACTATTAAAATGTATTGTTTTAATAACTTTTAAATAATAGGTTTGTATCAAAAGTCCACACAGGGAAAAAAAAAGGAAGACAGTTATTTATTAATTTCTTTTGTCAGGCCAAGGAATAATTTTTTTTTTATTTCATTGTCAATTAAAAATATAAAAGCAACTGAAGTAAAAATATTCAATGACCCATATTAAAATAACAGCTTTCACCTTGGAGGAATATATTCTGAACTTTTACATTTAAATGCAGTAAAGAAAAAAAAAAATTCTGACAGCAACGAGAAACATCAGCAGCTCAGATGGAAAGAAGAGAGAAAGAAGAAATTCTCCTGACTGAACGATGACATCAGGATAAAATAAAATGAATGATATGAGCTGTAAAACATGAGAAACCAAAGGGGATAGAATACATCAGAGTGAAGGACGTGTGTGTGTCGACAAAGAAAGCCAGAAGGCTTTTCTTCTTGTACCTCCTCCACACTACACACACACACACACACACACACACACACACACACACACACACACACAGATGCACACGCACAAACGCATTTAAAAAAAACAAACAGAAAGACAGGCCACATGTACGGAAAGAAATATCTAACCCGCTCAGTCATATTCTAAAAAAAAGAGCCTGTAAACCTGCTCATATGAAAACATTACCATAACAACTACAACACCAACAATGAAGACAATAAAAACAGCAAAAACATTTCAATAAACTGAGAAAAATACCCAAAATAACAGCAATAACTACCACTGCATGGCGAAACAGCCCTTCTTACCATGATTAACAGTTTTACAGCGGGGAAAATTTTATGCTGAGAAAAACAGCTTTCAGTGAGAACCGGTGCACAGGAAGCAACGCAGGAGTTACGGCAGGATAGGAAATGCTTATCAAACCCACGTCAGTGTAAACCCATCCCATAATAATATGAGATATGAGATACGAACAGGCCAACCGTACAATAGTCATATTTTCCTATGCAAGACTCTCTCCAGAGGGAGGTCATTGTGCTGCACTTACACATAGACTCATGAACGCGGTCACACACTCATTTAATACTGAACAAGAGTTCACACAACTTTATTTCTGGGGTTTTTTTCTCTTCCCTGTTCCCCTTTGCTCGTCCTTCTCTCCTCATTTGCTCTCCCTCTCCCGTGTCCCCTGAGTCAATCTGAAGGAAGATATAGGATAATTATCTGCGTGAGAAAGTGACTGTGACAGCTTTTTGCTTTTTTTTCCAGCGTTCCCTCCTTTCTCTTCTGTCTTGCTTGAAAGACTTTAAATCTTAAAGTCTCAGAAAAAATGGGAGGCAGCTGGATAAACCACTGACACTATGACTCCTCACTGCTGCAGACAAATCATGTAATGTACCATGTGCAATGAACAATAACGTTCAGTATAATTTAGAGTACAATCTATGTGATCCTGGATGAAGAATTTCCCACATATGAAACACGTTATATGTGATTAATTCATATAATTCACTATATTGACCCTGTTGTTGTTGCAACCTGTGTCTAACATCACACTAATGTTATGCACAGGTTGACCCCAACTGACAACTCAATGAATTTTGACCATTAGTAAGCTAATACAAAACAAAAATAAAAATTGAAAAACATTGAAATAAACTCTTTGATAACACTTTATCATTTTGAAGAATAGAGTCAGAGTCTTTATAACCATAAAGACTCTGACTCTATCTGGCCTATCTTCCACTCTCTCTCTCTGTCTCTCTTTCTCTGACCCTGTTCTTATCTTCCTTTTATTTCTTTTCCACCCAACCGGTCAAGGCGGATGGCCGCCTAGAAGAGTCTGGGTCCTGCCCAGAGTTTATTCCTCAATTTAGGAGTTTTTCCCTGCCGCTGTCGCTTATGCTTGCTCTGGAGGGTTCAGTTGGGTTTTTCTGTCTACGAATGTATACATATATACAAATGTATATATGAATGTGTGTGTGTATATATATATATATATATATATATATATATATATATATATATATATATATATATACCACTGCTATATATATATATATATATACACTGACTTGACCACTTGAATGCAGCAGGTTGTGGGTTCAAATCCCGGTCGGGACAAACACTATCCAGTCAATCCAGGAGGGGCGTGGCCTGGAATGCAGGAGGGCGTGGTCTGGAATGCAGGAGGGCGTGGTTTCGAACCCCAGACATGACGGGCACTATCCAGTGAGGGTCCTTAGGCAAGACCCTTAATGCTATACGAACCTACCTCAATCATGAGCGAACACAATAAAGATAGAGTCACACCGGCTCAGACGTCGCCCGGGTCAACCAATGGATGCTTCGAAACCCACAATCAAGGCTAACAAAGAAACAGCTGTTAGCCCAGTGTTCCAACATCTGTAACCGAAAACTGCTATCACAATTAGAGATCGATGAAATACCACAACAATGCTACGGCAAGGGGGAGCCAGGACGCCAGGTCAGCAGGGGGATTTCACCATCCCCCCCACAATCTGAGATTGGGTACCAAGCCCCAAGAGACATAGACAGCCTCAATACAAGAGCTGCTGACCTGAGAAGGAAGATCGTGACCCAAATGGAAACCTGGAGCCTCCGACAAATACCGAAGCTAAGTTGTCAAGTACCTTCAGAAGATCTGCTAGAAGATGTGAATGCTGCGATAAGAACCATCCCCACTGGTAACATAACTGAGACCAACAAGCTGATTCACAGTACAGCAACAGTAATCCTCGAGATGCTGGGATATAAGATCAACACAGGGCATAACAAACAATACCCTCCATGGAAGAGACGGTTAGAGGCCAAGATAAAGGCGACACAGAGAGAAGTCAGCCAGCTAGCCGAGCTACAGAAGGGGAACATGGTGAATAAAGGGGTACCCAGGAAATACAGCAAGCTCTCCATACCTGAAGCACTCGAAACTGCCAAACAGAGACTAACGGCTCTGGCTACCCGACTGAAGAGATACACCAAGGAGATAGAGGCCAGGAGAATAAACAAGACCTTCTCCACTCAACCAGCAAAGGTGTACTCTCAGTGGCAGGGAAATAGCATCCGGTCAGACCCACCAAGAGCTGAGGTGGAGAAATACTGGAAGGGCAGATGGGAAAGAGAAGCATCACACAACACCAATGCCCAGTGGCTAGTGGACCTGAGGACTGACCACAGCTGCCTCCCAGAACAACAACCAGTAACCATCTCAATGGCAGACATCCAAGAAAGAGTGTCAAAGATGAAGAGTTGGTCAGCACCGTACCCCGATATGATCCATGCATACTGGCTAAAGAAGCTGACAGCACTCCATGAGCGTCTACCAGCACAGATGAACCAGCTGCTAAGGGATGGGACGCACCCAGAATGGTTGACTGAAGGCAGGACAGTCCTGATCATGAAAGACCCACAAAAGGGATCTACCCCATCCAACTACCGGCCAATAAGCTGTCTCTGTACAACATGGAAGCTCCTGTCAGGCATCATGGCGGCTAAGATGAGTGGGCACATGGATCAATACATGAGCGGGGCACAAAAAGGAGTTGGTAGTAACACCAGGGGAGCCAAGCACCAGCTACTGGTGGACAGAGCAGTCCACAGAGACTGTAAGAACAGGCAGAAAGCCTATGATTCAATGCCACACACGTGGATAATGGAATGTCTGGAACTGTATAAGATCAACAGGACACCAAGAGCCTTCATCAAGAACTCAATGGGAATGTGGAAGACAACCCTAGAGACTAACTCCAAGCCAATTGCCCAAGTTAAATTCAAGTGCGGCATATACCAAGGGGATGCACTATCACCACTGCTGTTCTGCATAGGCCTGAACCCCTTCAGTCACATCATCACAAAGAGTGGTTATGGATACCGATTCCGAAGCGGGACAACAATCAGCCATGTCCTCTACATGGATGACATCAAGCTGTATGCCAGGAATGAGTGAGAAATTGACTCACTGATCCACACCACCAGGATCTACAGCGACGACATAGGGATGTCATTCGGATTAGACAAATGTGGCCGGATGGTATCAAGAAGAGGCAAGATGATCAGAACTGAAGGGGTTGACCTACCAGGGGGCAGGATAGAAGACATCAAGGACAGCTACAAATACCTTGGAATCCCACAGGCTAATGGCAATCATGAGGAGGCCGCAAGGAAGTCATCCACAGCCAAATACCTCCAGAGAGTAAGGCAAGTCCTGAGAAGTCAGCTGAAAGGTAAGAACAAGGCCCGAGCCATCAACATGTATGCACTGCCAGTCATCAGATACCCCGCTGGGATCATAAGCTGGCCAAAGGAGGAGATAGAAGCCACAGATATCAAGACTAGAAAGCTCCTCACCATGCATGGAGGGTTTCACCCCAAGTCCAGCACCCTGAGGCTGTACACTAAGCGAAAAGAGGGAGGCCGAGGACTAGTGAGCATCAGGGCCACTGTCCAGGATGAGACATCAAAAATCCAAGAGTACATCAGGAAGATGGCCCCAACAGATGGACTGCTCAGTGAATGCCTTAGACAGCAGAAACCTGAGGAGGAAGAGGAGGAGGAGGAGACAACATGGAGGGACAAGCCCCTACACGGCATGCACCACCGTCAGATAGAGGAAGTGGCTGATATCAAGAAGATCTACCAATGGCTGAATAAAGCTGGACTGACAGACAGCACAGAGGCACTGATCATGGCAGCTCAAGAACAGGCCCTAAGTACAAGAGCAATAGAGGCCAATATCTACCACAGTAGATCTGACCCAAGGTGCAGGCTATGTAAAGAAGCCCCAGAGACAGTCCAGCATGTGGTAGCAGGGTGTAAGATGCTCGCCAGCTCAGCATACATGGAAAGGCACAACCAAGTAGCTGTGATAGTGTACAGGAACATCTGTACCCAGTATGGACTAGAAGTACCCAAATCCCAATGGGACATACCACCAAAGGTGGTTGAGAACGACAAGGCTAAGATCCTGTGGGACTTCAGCTTCCAGACTGACAAACAGCTGCTGGCTAACAAACCAGACATAGTGGTGGTGGACAAAGAGCAGAAGAGAGCAGTGGTGATAGATGTGGCGATTCCAGCTAACGCCAACATCAGGAAGAAGGAACACAAAAAGACTGAGAAGTATCAAGGGTTGAAAGAACAGCTGGAACAGATGTGGAAGGTCAAGGTTCATGTGGTCCCCGTGGTAGTAGGAGCACTTGGGGCAGTGACCCCCAAACTGGAAGAGTGGCTCCAGCAGATTCCTGGAACAACATCTGAAGCCTCAGTCCAGAAGAGCACAGTCCTAGGAACAGCTAAGATACTGCGCAGAACCCTCAGACTCCCAGGCCTCTGGAGGAGGTCCCGAGCTTGAGGATGACACACAGATACCACCCCACAAGAGGGAGAGGGACATTTATTTATGTAGATATATGAATGCAAATTTTCCAATATACTGATAAAGCAAAGTTTTTTTCTTCTTCAGTGCATCATATCATGTTTAGTAGGCAGTATGTTAATGTGTGATTAACATTTCATACATTTTTCATCAAACAGTGAAACAAAAAAACTCGGTTACTTACGAGTGTTGCTGGGCTGAGAGTCCATGGGAATCATCATTTTACCTCGTGTTCCTCTCCTGGCAGCCAGGGAGCGCTCCAGAGTGGAGATGCTGCTGGACGCCTCATCAGCATCAGCTCCTGTGTCATCACATAATCAATAATCACATTTCCTCTTAGCTCAGGGGTTTCACACATTTCTTATTAAACTGACTGTACCTGAGTGGCTGCTCTTGCTCCCAATCTGGCTCTCTGATTGGCTGTGTGCGACCTGAGGGAGGTCCTGGCAGGACTGAATAGGTGAATCGTGCCCGGAGGGGGCGACGCTGGGGGCTTTTTCCATGTTCTTCATCTCCATTTCCTCATGATGGATCCATAAGTCGGGGGGTCGCAGGTCCTTCTGGCTGCCCTTCCTCTTACTGGCACTGTGGCTCGCTCTCTTCCTACAGATGATCAGAAACAAAACGTCTGTTGATGCACATGTTTGTGTGAAGAACAGCAGACCCAACTCCCCATCGTTAACCTAACTCATTTCATTTTGTTGCTCCTGTATGTTGCATAGACAACAATACAACATATACGGTGTTGTAGAGGATAATGTATGTATATTCTTACTGATATGCTGCTCTGAATTCAAGCCTGATAAATAAAATATACCTACTGAAACCTACTTAAATAGGTTATCAACATTTGGCCTTAATTTTATGAGTGATGCAAAACTATGTTCACTGAAACTTCAAAGACTCATTTAAAAAACACATTTTATTGTAAACTGTATTATTCAGGTATTATTCTGACCGAAACCTAATGAAGTTGATCGTAAAGTAAATGTCAAGAGCTGGAATAAAAACTGAAAATTAAAAGTAAATAAATAAATGAACAAATAAATAAAAATAAAAGTGAAAATTGATGAACTGGAGTTTAAAATAATGTTGACTGAAATCAGGTCAGATGATACCTGGGGTACAAATTTTACATCAGAGCACATTTATTATATTTATTATTTTTATTATTATTATTACTATTATTATATTTTTATTATTATTATTTTATTTTTTTATTATTATTTAAGACACAATTTATATGTGTCGGGACTTACTTCCTCTGCTGGGCGGAGGAGCGTCGGGTGCAGATGAGCGCCACAATGACAACCACAACCACAGTGACGGCTCCCACCGAAACCACAATGATGACCAGGAGGTTACTATTCTTTTGAGGGGTGGCGCTGCCATGGGGAGGATGCATCTGACCAATAGGAGACTCTGAAATACAAACATAAGAGAAGAAAATGGAAAACCTACTTATTCCTTAACTGGAGGTGCAAATATTCTAAAAGTTTATAGCTGCAAAAAAAAACATTTCAACAATGGGAAATTTGGCTTTTTATATCAATGATGTAAAATGCAGGTTACAGATTGAAATGTTATTTCCTTCCATTACTTCAAAATTCGGTCACATTAATTCGGTCCAGTTCAAATGTTCAAGAACTTCTAAAACCAAAAGTTCTTTTCTATGTGTGTGTGTGTGTGTGTGTGTGTGTGTGTGTGTGTGTGTGTGTGTGTGTGTGTGTGTAGCAGATGTAAAGTGGGAAAAGGAAATTGATGACACATGTCATTCATTAACTTAACCTTGTAACAGAGAGAGGGAACATGGGTGATACAGGAGAGGAGGAGGAGGTATGAAGGAGACAAGAGAAAAAGAGAGAGAGAGAGAGGAAGAGGAGAACACATAAAAAAGGAAAGAAGATGAAGATGACAGAGTGGTGAAAGAAAGAAGGTATAGATTGCTGAAAAGAGAGGAGATGAAAGAATGATCAAGACAAACGCTTGTGAGAGAGAAAGCATTTCTATTACCATCTCTCTCTCTCTCTCTCTCTGTCTTTCTCTCTTTTTTTCAATCGTCTCTCTCAATGAAAACCATAATCCATCAAAACTCACAGCTGCAGCACAGGGGCCACTATATCACTTTCTTTTCTTTCCTTTTCTTTTATTTATTTAAGATGCTTTTTTTCTACTATTTTCCTCTAAAGTATTTTGTTTCTGGCTCTTTTCTGATGCTTTTTCATATAGATATTGTTCTTTATCTGGAAGAGGGATGTTTTCAGTAAAGGTGATTGGGTCTGTTCAAAGGAGGAGGGTACACTATCACAATAATCACTTCGTTAACTCATTTGTTCATCCGCAAATATTGAAAGGTTCTGCAATTGATATTGGATGTCACTGCAAACTCTAACCCCCTCCATACCATATAACTGCAATCCAGCCCCTCATCTGCCCCACCCCCACCCAGCCAGGTGCAAAAAGGCAGAATCCAGATGATACCAGTCCAAGGGAATTTAAGACTTTTCAGCACTTCTTCAATCTTTCTCTGAGGTTTTAGGAGGCAACAAATCAATGAACAACATCCTGCATAATGAGAAAGCCCCAGACTCCAGAAGCATTCTGCTCATTCGGTATCTTTGGAGAAAACCTTGATTAATTGTTTCAAACAATAAATCTGGATTTTATGCACTGTAAAGAAAAAAAGAACTGCTGAGCTACAAGCAACAGGTATGAGTCGTCTGAATGTATAAGAGCAGGTAGGTTGAATAGATGTAGATGGAAAGCTTTCATCTCAGATCATTTAGACCTGCAACAGCAAGAATTAGTCCAGAAATCAAGTAGGGTGACAAATAAAAAGAATAAAAAATAAATTCTTTGGCATTTTTAATACATGAAAGTTATCAATATACTAACGAGTGCCTTCATGCCAAGTGAGAGAACTACTGTCTGAAATCTTGGATGTCACATTGGATGACATCTGATTGGTTCATATTTGAGTTTGAGTTGTGATCATTAGCAGATAGGATCAATAATGATTAAACACATAAATGAAAGTATGTATCTGTGCATATGAACACGTGTGTGAGTGCAGACATGTGAAAACAACAACAGGAAGAAAACCCACAACCACTGAATATATTATATATTATATATATTATATTATATTATATATTATTATATATAATAATATATATTATTTATATTTTTATATATTATATATATATATTATTTATACATATATAATTTATATTATATGTATTATTAAAATCCTGAAAGTAAATAATTTAGAATTTAATTATCCTGTTAATCAATACATATAATGATAACCAATCTACAGAGGGACATGTGGGTGGATTTTTGGTGGTTACTGCTTTGGACTTGGTTCATTCTGAGTAACGCTACAGCTACCAGACGGTGCGTCATGAACCTGCCCTGACATTCATTACTCTCTCTAAATCTCAGTGACATCTGTGATTTCCTTTACCGTTTTTCCTCTGGCACCTAGTAAAGCTACTGCATGAGGTTTTGAATTAAATGTCTCAACAAATACTGCACAGATTGTCATGAAATATGCTGCACACAGTTGTTCCTCCCCCAAGGATGATTATAATGATTTGTTAATTTTCTATATGATGTGCCATTTCAAAAAAAAAGTTCAGCTTATCTATTATCTATCCAATAAAAAACGCATGCTTTATTATTTTACAAAGTCATTCACTTCTTTTTTTTCCAGATGTGAAATTAGATATTATTCAGGTTCAAGTTGTCCATTAAATCTTTTTTAGCTAAGTGTAGTTTCAGGGGAACACGAGTGTTCATGGATTCCGGAAGACAGATGAGATGTTAACGTTAATTGTTTATGTGCTGTGGAAGCAATCATCTCTGAAAATAGTCACCGTCAAGCCCACTGGAGAAAAGTGGGTGAGAATTAGAAAACTTTGCCGAAGTATTTATCAGAAACAAATGGCTTCATCTAGATATTTTTGGTGGGAGAGACTTATAGACCACATCCGACCACCTGAGAGATGTACAGACATTAAACAGAGAGGTGTAGAGCTGTGGCCTGATGGAAGAAGTCAAAGGTGAGTCTTCCCCTGTGGGTTATTTTTCAAGGGAGAGGAAGCTCTGTGACATAAGGGACGACACAGTGTTAAAGCTGAAATACGGTGGAGTTGATGGATGAGGTTCCGCCTTTGCCAAACCGCCATAAAGGCGAAGGGGGGCGGAGTTCAGAGAGGATGGATTTATGTTTGCCTCAGGGAGCAACGGCAACAGCAACAGAATAATGTCCACCTTCATGTACCACACACACACACACACACACACACACACACACTGACACACACACACACACACACTGACACACACACACACACACACACACACACACACACACACACACACACACACACACACAGAGAGCTCAACTCTCCTGCCCTTAGACACTGAATCACTGCCAACTGCTGCAGACCCTGACCTCTGACCCCCATTTGAAGGAGGAGTGACAATTTTCTTTAAACAGAAATACAAGATATTTATGATTATGATCATTATTTGTAATGTTAGTAATTATCAGTAGCTTCTGTACTATTAATCAAAGTAGTATTAGTATTACCATAGTAGGTAGCAGAGTGTTTTACCATTACTAAATGTGAGTAGAACTACGGTTTGTTTCAGGATTTGCATTGAAATGTATCAAATGTTATGTTAGGGTTATGTTATGTTATGTGTTAGAATGTGTGTAGGTTAAAGATGCAGTGTTAGCATGCTTCTTTTATATAGCATATAAAGTAGCAATTACTTTAAGGCAAAGTCTCAATTATTTGGCTGTTCATACGGATCGTACATCGAGATTCATATTAGAGTTTTATTAACATTTTTATCAGTGGAAACATTAATACCACTTAGCATTAACTAAAGGACAATTGTCAGCAGCAGTAGGTTTCACTATCACAGATATTGACTTGAATTTGTTATTTGGAATAAGGTATCTGCATGTATATAATTTCACTGTTAGCATTGATATTAGGATGTTTTATGTTCATTAAAGTAGTTGTGTGTTTATCTATGCTGGACTTTTGGAGACTCCTCTCAGCTCAATTGTTGAATTGTAAGCTTTGTTGAGGGGATTCATTCCCGTGTGTGTGTGTGTGTGTTTCTTTTGTCCTGTCAATGTGAATGGTGTTTATGCCTGTTTGCTATATTCCACGTCTCCATGGTGACTAGGAGATTGTGTGCCTCAGGCCTGTTTGGTGACACTTTAAGTTGCTTTACATCCTGCTGATCCAATCTTCATATGCATTTGAATGGACATTGGTATCCATGGTCCATGCTTTAGCTGGGGTAATGCTAGACTGCATCATACTGAGGAAATGTTCTGGCTCTCTTTTGTCAAAAAAACCCAGATAAACAAAGGAAACAAAAAAAAAATCAACATCTGTGTGAACTGAGTGCATTCACACTCTGTGGCTCTTCCTGAGGTTTATTCTATGTTTACCCTTACAACAGCTAAAATGGTACACTCTCAAATTACAGGGGCTATATAAATAAAAATTTACAATCGTTGTTTAGCTATTGCTTCATTTATATGAGCAGTATTATTCACACTCTTATTATAAGAATTTAACAATAGTACCTGTATAAAAGTACCAAATGCAAGGAAAGTAGGAGAAAGACTATTGCTCACATTAAATTTAATGATGTTGTTTATGTAGCACTAACATTTATGCAAATATTAGCAATAAAGGCTTTGGAATGCATATTAGACTCTTACTAGCTTTGTCAATTATATATACTAATATTTAGTATATACAGTATAATTAACCCCTGCTGGGTCACTGGCTGCCGACCCAGAGCTGCAGAATAACACGCAGGATACAGGTGACAGTGCAAAGGTAAAGGTCTCTCTCTCTCTGTTTCTCTCCTATATACAACGTGTTATTTGGACTATCTTGGATTTGGATCCCTGTTGTAATCCATTGGACTATAAAGAACTGTTGGATTGTCCAGGGCTTGCTTGCTTTGGTAACATCAAAGACTGTCTTGTGCGAGCTGGAATTTTCTTATTTCAGCCTTGCGATTGCCCAGTGTTTCAGCGAGTAGACGTTTTACTTATTAAAATCTGTATGTGTGTGTGTGTGTGTGTGTGTGCATATCCGCCTCTGCCTTTTGTTTCTCACAAGGCTGGGAATGAGTGATAAATTCACTTGATAAATTCTCTTGATTTCTTCCTGGATTATTTCACATGCTGGGTTTAGGTGAGTTGAACGTAACCCTTGACTGGTGACAATGAATATCTATAAGGCTGTAAATAAAGGCTGAGGCTGATGAGTGGTGTCGTTGTTTTGGATACGCGCAGCTCTCAGATCATTTAGAAGAGTTAAAGCTGATTTCATTCACCAAAAAACAGACAATTGTTCTGATTTAGTAACTGATGTGTAACTGGCTATGTGTTCGCTATGAAGCTGGGGATAGCCTTACGCAGGTGTACACACACACAAACACACACACACACACACACACACACACACACACACACACAAACACACACATGACTGAAGGGGACTTAACTAATTATCCAAATGCTATCTGACTTCAACAGCTGGTGAGGTACTCAGTGTGTAGCTCTGAGCCAGGACGTTACCACACACTGCTACCGTAGCCTAAACACGCCCCCCCCACCCCCACCCCCACACACACGCACACACACACACACCTAACTGAAGCGGGGCTAACTTGTTAGCCAAATGCTAGTTGACTTCAACAGCTTGTGGGGAACTTTTATAGTCTAGTTCTGAGCCAGGACATTACCACACACTGATACTGTAGCCTGCACAAACTCCCCCCCCGGAGGTGACCAAGCTCATATCCGGGTGGACAATCACATGTGACTCAGGATAGGTCAATTTACTCTGTCAATCACCCCGGAGATGACGTAAGGTCCGGCGCTGTGGTCAATCCGATCGTTTTTGATTCTGTCCAGCCATGAATCCAAAAGATTCCAAATATCGATTGATGCAGGAAGTGTTTGTTTTCCAATTTCTAGGATTTGGTCGTGTTAGGGAGGGCCACTATGTAGTGTATATGTAGAGACCTGAAAAAATGTGCTTTTTATAGTAGGAGCCCTTCAATAATATTGTTGTTATTTGTCATCATAAAACCTCGAGATGAAGATTCATATGCTACTGAATCCTGTTTTGCAACAAAAATCATTATTTTGTCCAGTGTATATAACCAATGATTGATGCTGAGATGGTGAATTCAATTATTTTTTTCTGCCTTTGGTGATACGAGTACAAAAAGGAAGTGGCACTAACAGACTGTGTATCAGTGAGCTGCAGCTCCTTGTCTGGAGTCACCAAAGTAAGATTAGACCTGAGTGAGCTGGGTGATCAAAGATAACAACAGAGTGTGTGATAATCTGATGATGCTGCACAAAATCACTCTCTTTCTCTCTCAAATCCTATTCCACTTTTTGATCATCACATTCAGTCAAACTGAAAACTGTGTGTTTCTGTGTGTGCTTGTGTGTTACCGTTGATGCTGCTCCTGTCAATCAGGTTGGTGTCAGATGGCCAGTAGGCGTGGTCTCCGCCTCGACCTGGAGAGCAAAAAAATAAAGAGGGCCATCAAGAAAGAGCAAACAGAAGGAAATGCAGTCACTGGACTGGAGGAATGAGAAGAAAGATTGGTCCCTTGTTAGAAAATAAATTACTTTGTTATGATGGTACACACACACACACAAACCTTTTTATGTCATATGTATGCTGTTGCCACGAGTGCCGTCTCGCCTAGTGTACTTAGTTTAAATCTCCAGGTTTTATAAGCCCCCCAAGGGTAAAAGCACTTAACTGGATGTTAAAATGGATTGCCATAAAATAGGATCTGTCTTTAGAAGGTCTTGCCAATAAAATCAATTAAGGTCTTACAAAACACATTTTAAGGCCTTAATTGATTCCGTTTGAATGAAAGGAGACAACAAGGAAACCGTCCAGCTGTCTTCTTTAAAAGAAACTACCAGCAACACTCAGACAAAGAGGTCTACTTTTTCCCAGCATGCCAGTAGGGTGAATCCTATCCCAGTTATTTGGCATGATTGGTTATCAAACCCAACTTATCCAGCTGGTTGAACACATCCATCTAGTCGTCCTTCTGCATTGGTCCCCAGCTCATCCTGGGGGATCCGGAGGTGTTTGCTGGCCAGAATAAATACAGGGATCCAGTTTTTTTTAATTAATTTCAAATAATTTGTGTACACATATTGTGTAATGTATGTAAAATGGGTTAAACTCTATTTTCACGCAGGACACAAGCGCTGATCCTTAGTGTAAAACTCCAGTGTTTGACCCACCATCATGCTGTCCTGTATGACTTTCGTGCTCCTAGGCTATTATGATTCTGATAGTCGCACATGATTGAAGCTTAATGTAAGATCAAACTTTATGTATTTGTCCATTGTATTTAATTGATTGATATTAGTCTCCTAAAATTGTCTTGCAAATGCAAGTGAAAAATGTTCTTTTTAATGCTTTTTTTAAAAATCCATTAAACACCAGGGGAGCTTGATGATGAAATATGAAGAGGAATACAGAATTTGATCATCACTGAGGTTGGAATCGACTGGACACTAAAGAGAGAGATTCCCAAAGCCTCCATCTGTGAAATGATGAGTTCCACATCTCAAATGAATCGTAAACCAGACACCCTATCATCTCATAATTTACAGCTAAAAGTCTTCTTTTTTTTTTCATCTCACACCATTCAGCATAATTTTAAAATCTGTCAGAAAATACACACAAACACAGACGTGAGTGTGTGCACTGCCAGTCTGTTTGGTGTGTGTAAAACAGTGTGCATACCCATGTGTGTGTGTTTACAGTTAAAGGGCCACATGTCCAGAGCTGAACATCAATCTTCCCTCCTCGTTTGGACACACACACACACACACACACACACACACACACACACACACACCATATCACATCTACACGACGGTCAGTGACAGACAGCATCATTTAACACCATGACCTCCTGAGCCGAGTCTCTCTGGTTGTGTCCTAACACCTAAATCGCTTCACTGCACTTTGCTGAAAAATTCCCAGAATGCAATTGCAGAGGGCAGAGAGAGCCTGGACCAGAGTAAGTCAAAATGTATTTCCACTTTCCTGAACTATATATTGAGCCTCTCTCTAATCTCTGATTCTGTGATGTGGACTTCTGATCCAAAGAGAACCAGGGACCAGTTCTGTTAAAACAGAATTATTACTTCCTGTGTAGTGTCACAATACAGCAGTTTAAAATGTACTTATTATTGTGGATATAATGATATAATGTGTGTAGTTCACGCAGATAAGATTAATATAAATAACTGTCTTTTGGTAAGACAAAAAAAAAATTTAACTCCAATGAGCAATATCTGATGGAAACTATCAACAATATTTAATTAAACTATTAAAAACTCCTAAATTGTGTTCTCTAAGCTGCTGTAACATTTCAAACTTGTTTAGAGGATTTATTAGCATCAGGCTCCTTCTGCTTACTGTTTGCTGTGATCAATGAACAGAGGCGACCAGAGCCTTAACTATGATTACATTTTATTATCTTAAATATGGTTAACAGCGCTTTCCATTGCTTCACTTTTTTGTGCATCAATAATTCAAAAACGTGTGATTAACAAACAGCAGATTAATGGAAGGTTGCTGGTATAAAATGAAAAATTGGTTTAATTAAGAAGAAAACAGAAATGTAATTTGTCTCAATATTTTTTCTTTTTTTGGGTCCTTCAATAAATCCTCAAGACTCAAAATATCCTTTTATCACCTTCCTCCTTTTCACCCCACCCTACCTTACTGGTCCATCTTCTACACACTGTCCCATTTTTCTTTTCTTTTTTTACCCTTTTCTTTCTTCTCTACATAATTTTTTCCCTTTTAAAAATATATATTACAGCTGTATTTGACAAACACCGAATACGTTTTTCACCCATTCACTCTATTCTCATCGGTACACTTGCTGGTACAGCTTTGAATTATTCATCTTCTAGTAGGTATTTTTTACCGACATGGAGAAAAAATGGGAAATATTGAACCGATAAAGACAGCTCACTACTGAATTGATCTTTTTGCATTCTATTTTCCAATCTATTTTCTAATCTAATTTAATGTAATCTAATATAATATAATCTTTTGTTTAGCGACAGTTCTGTTATATTCTGAAGGTTTTACTCCGCATGAGTTAAAATACATGTAATAATAGTATTAGTGGTGACTGATGGACTGAAATGTGGATAAAATAAATTGTGGAGAAACTCTGAAAATACATTAAAAAAAACATGATGGAAAATCAATGAATATTGCTGACTTTTATTTATATGAATTGAGATTTTTCGATGCGTACTTTGTGAATGTGATATCTGGTTTTTTTTTTACACACACAAAGTAATGTGTATAAGCTGTAAATATAGCAGTAATCGTAACTACACATTTGTAACAACATGTAACAGCTACTTATGTAATGATTCTCTGTAAATATTTGTGCAGTAAAGTCTGGGAGAAAATCGCTTTGTGATATAAAGCTTCAAACTTCAAACAGCATCGACTCGATGTTCAAATGCTCTGAGCAATAAAATAAAACACATTCTCCACACATTTTCTTTGCAGAGCCCATTTTGTTCCCGGATTATTACTGAAAAACTCATGAACACACCAAAGTGGGATATCTCTTTTGTTCCTGTGTGTTTCTGAGTTTTTGTGCCTTGTGGTGAGGAATTGAGCCGCTCCTTGGCTTTTAGGATTTACAGATTTGTTTCCCTTAACCTGCTTCCTCGGTACCTAGGAGTTTTTTTCCTCCTCATTTGCATATTGGACTACTTCTTTGGTTTAAATCCTTGCCTGCCGGGCCATCCCATAATCCACTTTTTCCCTACCTATTTTGTATCATTGAACATCACATGTTCTGCCTCTAGTGTATCTATGTTAAAGTGCTTTAAAATGTCTGCTGGTGTGATGAAGTACTATACAAATAAAGGTTGATTGATTGATTGATTGATTGACTGATTATTATCATGCCTCCAAAAAAGATGCAAAAGTTGGAGAAAAAGCAAGTGACACTGAGTGCTTTCTTACACAAAAACAAATCAAAAGTTAATGAAGAAAAAGAGAAATATTACTACAGATACTACTACAGGTATTACTACAGATATTACTACAGATATTACTGCAGATATTACTACAGGTATTACTACAGATATTACTACAGATATTACTACAGATATTACCACATATATTACTACAGATATTACTACAGATATTACCACAGATATTACTACAGATACTACTACAGGTATTACTACAGATATTACTACAGATATTACTACAGATATTACTACAGATACTACTACAGATACTACTACAGATATTACTACAGATATTACCACAGATATTACTACAGATATTACTACAGTTCTTACTACAGATATTACTACAGATATTACTACAGATATTACTACAGATATTACTACAGTTCTTACTACAGATATTACTACAGATATTACCACAGATATTACTACAGGTATTACTGACAGATATTACCACAGATATTACCACAGATATTACTACAGATATTACTACAGATATTATTACAGATATTACTACAGATATTACTACAGGTATTACTGACAGATATTACTATAGATATTACCACAGATATTACTACAGATATTACTACAGATATTACTACAGGTATTACTACAGATATTACTACAGGTATTACTACAGGTATTATTACAGATATTACTACAGGTATTACTACAGGTATTACTACAGATATTACTGCAGATATTACTACAGGTATTACTACAGGTATTACTACAGATATTACTACATATATTACTACAGGTATTACTACAGATATTACTACAGATATTACTACAGATATTACCACAGATATTACTACAGATATTACTACAGATATTACCACAGATATTACTACAGATACTACTACAGATATTACTACAGATATTACCACAGATATTACTACAGATATTACTACAGATATTACCACAGATATTACCACAGATATTACTACAGATACTACTACATATATTACTACAGATATTACTACAGATACTACTACATATATTACTACAGATATTACTACAGATATTACCACAGATATTACTACAGATATTACTACAGATATTACCACAGATATTACTACAGATACTACTACAGATATTACTACAGATATTACTACAGATATTACTACAGATATTACCACATATATTACTACAGATATTACTACAGATATTACCACAGATATTACTACAGATACTACTACAGGTATTACTACAGATATTACTACAGATATTACTACAGATATTACTACAGATATTACTACAGATACTACTACAGATACTACTACAGATATTACTACAGATATTACCACAGATATTACTACAGATATTACTACAGATATTACTACAGTTCTTACTACAGATATTACTACAGATATTACTACAGATATTACTACAGATATTACTACAGTTCTTACTACAGATATTACTACAGATATTACCACAGATATTACTACAGGTATTACTGACAGATATTACCACAGATATTACTACAGATATTACTACAGGTATTACTGACAGATATTACTATAGATATTACCACAGATATTACTACAGATATTACTACAGATATTACTACAGGTATTACTACAGATATTACTACAGGTATTACTACAGGTATTATTACAGATATTACTACAGGTATTACTACAGGTATTACTACAGATATTACTGCAGATATTACTACAGGTATTACTACAGGTATTACTACAGATATTACTACAGATATTTCTACAGGTATTACTACAGATATTACTACAGATATTACTACAGTTCTTACTACAGATATTACTACAGATATTACTACAGATATTACTACAGATATTACTACAGTTCTTACTACAGATATTACTACAGATATTACCACAGATATTACTACAGGTATTACTGACAGATATTACCACAGATATTACTACAGATATTACTACAGGTATTACTGACAGATATTACTATAGATATTACCACAGATATTACTACAGATATTACTACAGATATTACTACAGGTATTACTACAGATATTACTACAGGTATTACTACAGGTATTATTACAGATATTACTACAGGTATTACTACAGGTATTACTACAGATATTACTGCAGATATTACTACAGGTATTACTACAGGTATTACTACAGATATTACTACAGATATTTCTACAGGTATTACTACAGATATTACTACAGGTATTACTACAGGTATTACTACAGATATTACTACAGATATTACTGCAGATATTACTGCAGATATTACTACAGATATTACTACAGATATTACTACAGATATTACTACAGATATTACTACAGATATTACTACAGATGTTACTAAATGTGTATGAAGGTTCTGTCAACTTGGTTCAGTGTCCACAGGAGAAAATATGAATTAATGGCAAAGAAAACTATCGAGTGAAAAGCAAAAGAAAAAAAAAAAACTGTATTAAATTCGTATTTATTTCTAAAACTTTTTTAATAACTACCAGGCTGTAACATTTTGATAAAACTAATCCATAATTTTACTCTTTTTTCTTTTTATTTTAACAGCTTCGATGTTATTAATAAAGACATTAAAATGAACAGTTTTAGTTTTTATATTGTACTATTGGAAAAACTCAACCTTTGCGTGATTGCGTGAACCTTCTACCGTATATTCTGTTATTACTTTTGGGATGCATAAACGTCATGCTGGGAGGCACAAATGTTTCTTGAAGCGAATCCTAGGGATGCACTACTTCCTTGAGGTAAAGTGAACTCTGACTATGAACTCTGACTACTCTGAATGAAAAAATAAATTGTAAGAAATGAGATTGAGAAAAAATGAGAAAAACAACAACAGAGCTGAAAATAGCAACACTAGCATCTACTGGGAATGGTTGATGACCACTAATGACAAACATTGGTGCTAATTTGAATCAATATGTTTGTTTGTTTGTTTTTAAACAGGAAGGAAATATGACAGAATATTCTTAAAATAAATACAGAGTGTAGGAAAAAAAAGCCTACCTTGATCATTAGCCATCTTGTCTGGATGTTCAACTGAAAGACATTGAACACATTAAAAATTGAGTAAAAGAATAGATGGACGGACCTTCAATCACGGCACTGAATGAATTGGTGACACCTTTGGCGGTCCTGAAGTGGACGGGTTCAGACAGCGGGCCGACTCCTTTGGCGTTCTTGGCTTGGATCCTGAAGAAATAAAGTGTGTCGAGGTTCAGATCCACAACCTGGTGGGTCAATCGGTCACCGCTGATCGTCTCCATCACCCAATCATCAATTGGCATGTTCTTTTCCAGCGTGTAGTACAAGATGTATCCTGTCAGACAAAGATATTAAAAGTCAGATCAATAAATAATATCTTTATCCAGGATGAAATACAATTAATTAATCAATTAATTAATTAAAGTATTTTCTGCACTCTAAGGCGCTCTGGATTATAAGGCGCACCTTCAATATATAAATATATATATATATATACATATATATATAAACAGGCAAACCTCGGTTTCCGACCACAATTTGTTCCTGAAGGCTGTTTCGAATAGCGATTTGTTCGAATTCCAAATACATTTTCCCCATTACAAATAATGTAAATGGTCTTAATCCATTTCAAGACGCTAGAAAACTACCTTTTTTCAACATATATTATTTCATAATGTCATTTATATATTAAACTGTATAATAATGAAACATATCAAAGAAATGTGAAAGAAAGAAGCAAACACGAGAAATAAAAAAAAACCCCATTGATGTAATCAGGTTATCCTATGGTACGAGTTACCGTCGTCTTTAGGACAGAAGTTTACGGTGCCGTAACTCGTACCATAGGCAATGGAATGCAAATTAAGTGAAAAATTATTGAACATAGTAAACTAAAACAAAAAGCACATTACGGTTAAAGCATAAGAACAATAAAGATAAGAGTTTTTACCTTTGTGGTGGTGAGCAGTTGTGTTACGTACGATCCTGTGACACTCTTATTTTGGGACTTCCTGTTGTACCCGGAAGTGGTTACATGTAAATATAATATGCTTGTTCTATTGAGTGCGACGTGTCATGTGTCAGTGTTCAGCTGAGTGTTCAGGTGAGCGTAGCGTGAACGTTGGAGGAGGAGGATGAGGAGGAGGAGGACGGATGTTACTGCATTTGTTTTGCGTTCCGCTTCCAAATTTTGTTCGACTTCTAAGACAAAAAAAATTCCCAATTTTTTGGTCGAATTCCGATTTGTTCGATGTCCAAAGCGTTCGAAAACCAAGGTTTGCTTGTGTGTGTGTATATATATATAAATGTATATATATATATATATATATATATATATATATATATATATATATATATATATATATATAGGCGTGCTGGATTATAAAGCCCATCTGATTACAAGGCACACCTTCAATGAATGGCCTATTTCAAAACAGTTTTCATATATAAGGCACTGGATTATAAGGTGCACTGCTAGTTTTTAAGAAAATTAAAGGCTTTTAGTTGCGCCTTATAGTGCGGAAAATATTGTAATGAAGCATTTTGTAATAAAGTCTATTAATTACCAAGAACGGTCTTTGGTACACCTCAGGATATCAGTATTTACTTCTTTGTAATGTAATTGTGATATTAAATCTAATTACAAAAAGATTCAATTACAGGATGAACACAGACAGATGATATTACATGTCTGAATTTTAAGAAAGATATTTGATCAAGTAGTTTTACATTTCATATTTTCATAGTTTTCCATTTTTGTGTTGGTTTTCCTACGTTGTGTTCTGCAGGGAGCGTTTGATTCGTCCTGCGGGACGTCGCTGCAGCAGCAGCACAGCTCGTTAAAAAATGTGGTTTTACAGCCGGGTCCATCATCTGGACGTCGCCAGATTGAACAATGGAGAAATAATCGTGTGTGTTTGTGTTTGTGGATGTCTGTGTGTGTGTGTGTGTGTGTGTGTGTGTGTGTGAAAGAAAACGGGACAAAGGATATTAAAGGAAAGTTATTTCTAGTCGGGCATTTTACCGAGCAAGTGATCCATTTGAAAAATAATCAGCAAGTTAATTGAAAATCAAATAATTAGTCCCTCCATAATAAGTGTGTGTCTGTAATTAAACAGTACGTGTGTACCTGCTGTTATAGTTTGGAATGCCTGCAGTGTTTGACGTCTGTGAGTAACACCCCCTCACCTGTGATTCGACCATTAGCTTCCATTGGTGGTTGCCAGCTGATCAAGATGGCTCGGGGTCGGCCCTCGCGACTGATCACAGTCAGGTCTTTGGGGGCGGAGCTAGGAGCTGGAATGAAGGAGGGAAAAAAAGCATCTTCAGCGCTGATGGGTGAATTAATGGTACATAAGGGACAACTGTGGCTTTGACTGATAGTCTGCTAACAATGAATCATAATACTGCAGCCTGGAAGTGACACATATAGGAATTGGGTTTTTTTTTTCAGCATTTATTTTTTTGATTTATTTATTGGATGAACAATATCGGGCTAAACACAGAACCCCGGTGAACTCTGTGATAAATATAACTGCATGGAGAATTCACTATTAACATGTAATAACTGATTTATCAGACAAACACAATTTTGTGCAATTTTTTTAGAGTCACTTAAACATTCAAATCTGGCAATCGGATTAATGGAGTCAATGAAATAATAAGTTGGTCAACTTTGATCAGTGCTTTGTCTGAGCTATGATGAACGTCAACGTCTTACTGGATGACCTCGATTTAGCCGCTGTTCTGTAGAAAATCACATTATTGAGTAAATCAAGAATAAGTTGTGCAGACGTGTAGATGAGAGGTGAAATGCCATCAGCCAAACCTGAAGCAAGTCCAGCTGGTTCTGTTCTGCTGTTCTTTCTTTACCTTCACCTGGATGATTCCGTGAGTCTCAGAACGCAGCGCACACGCGGATGCCGTCAGCCAATAGCATGTGCGTACGGTATCACGTGACTACCTACTAAAAAACTGCGATGTAGTGAAGCCATGCATCTTAAAGTGCAATGTATACAGTATATTTGTAAATATATCCATCTATCCATCTATTTCTCTCTCTCTCTCTATATATATATATATACAGTATATATACTGTATATATATATATTATTTTTAGTTTCACTTTTTATTTTTATTTGTATTATTTTATTTTATTTTATTTTATACTGTTTATATTTTAGTTATAGTTTAGTATATGTCCTGTTAATGATGCATGTGTCTGTTATTGTAATGTATATCTTGTGGTTTGTCCTGTGATGTCAGTGTTTCTTTTTCTACTGGTATTTATCCAGTATTTATTCATTATGTAATGCCTGAGCAGTGGATATGTGCTCAGGGATTAATAAAGTATCTAACTATCTAAAGGAGATTAATTGCTACAAAACATTGGGTTCAAGTTTTGACTCATCAATCCAGATCTCCTGCTGGCAGCCACGTTTTCATACGTAAAGTGTGATCACACCAAATACCGGTTTGGATTAAGATTATACTTCTGATTGCTCACTTCGCATTTTGCAAATCAACCAGTATAAGCAATTCAATTTTAGATTTTTTGAAAGCATTCTTTAGTGGCTTTCTTCACACCTGCCTTAGACTTTTGTATAATACTGTATGTTAATTCCATCCATCCACCCATTTTCTACCGCTGTGTCCGCTTACTTTTGTCCACTTATGGTTGTTCATGTAAATCTTTCCACGACATGTTTAGCGATTTAGCAAAGACCAAAGTGTTTAATGGACAACATTACCGCTTTTAAGACTCTGCCTCTGGTGAGATATAAAATCTAACATAAAATAAAGCCCCTCAGCTAAATAGTGAGACAGAGGTATTATGGGCTGCAGTCCTGATTGTCCTATTTTCCTATGAATATGTGGTCAGTGTTTGTGTGTCCACAGCAGATGCATCACTGCAGGGACTGAGTGGGCTCAGTCTGTCTGCTCATTCTGAATGTCAATGTATTCCAGCGGGGCCCCCAGGGGCCCCAGGTGAAGGCAAGACTGTTAATTGGGTGGCAAATCTCATAAACATGACTGTAAACATCCTAAAAGGTATATCTTGACATTTTGATTCCTGTCAGCGGTTGGGTTTTGATTGTTGCAGTGTTGTGTTGCATTGTGGGAGAAATGTGGTTTTGCATCACACTTGACTGAGGCTAAACATGATTTCTGCATTGTTAAATCACCTTATTAAAAAGTAATCATGTTTCTGGGAGTGAAAGAAAAAATAGAATTTTAGGCACCCATATTATTTTCCTAAACCTGTTCTCGTTCACCGTATCTTCTTTTTCCTAGAATGACAGAAACAGTCCTCCAGAAACATGCAATGAAAAATAAGCTTTTGTTTTTTTTACATGTAAATGAAGAGGTGGTAAGGAAAAGTTCACAATGACTGAAAACAACAGCAAGAGTTACATTTTATTACTGTTATTACAATTAAAATCAAGATGATCAATTGAGATATAATTTGTTTCCATTGGCTGAGAGCAGAGATCCCAATACTGCCAGTAGAAAATATTGACCAATCTTTCAAGACCCACCGAATTTTGTATTCTATAACTATGTAAACACTGAATACAACAAAATAATTTTATATCCTCTACCTTTATGAGGACAAAAAAGCTTGTTTCAACCTTTATCTGTTCTTTAGTAATCGGCAGTAGAACATAGGCCTGTTTCACCAAAATCATCAGTTTTTGACCAAAAAAAGCAGAGAAAACAAGCTTCTTTGGACACTAATAGTTTTGGCTTTGCTCCTCTAACATATTTCTTTCTATTAAACAAAAAAACTACAAACTTTACCGTGTCAAGTTCACCTAAATTGCATGTTTTTGGCGGTGGGATGAAGGCAGGGAACTCTGATCTGATCTTATCTTGTCAATCATATATATTGACGTCATTCTCGTGTGTCTCCTTATTGAAATTTGTTTTTTTTTTTAATTATACGAAAATTTCAAAATACAGTAAAAACAAAATAGAGGACATATTCCTGAGAACCATTTGGGGTATATGGTCATTTCATTTACTCAACCAACTATGTCAAGCCTGTGACTCAATTACATCCCTTTGTTCTCCTCATTTTTCTCATTTTACTAGTTGTTCCACACATCATTTAGTTGCCTAAATAAACAGATATAATAATGGGAATCCCACAAACACTGGATCATGTTGTCATCTCTATTCACCTGTGAGGGGAACATGAATTTATACATGAACATACCTCATGGACTGCACCCAAAACACAACTAGCATTAACATTTTGTGCCTGTGTGATAAAGATATAACTCACTATGCTGACAAATTGATGTTTGTATTTGTCTCGTCTCTGATGAAGATGAAGAACTTTCATATAATTTGTTCTTCATTCACACTAAAGCATTTTGAAACGGTTCTCACACACATAGATCCAGTAAAACCACTGATAAGTACTGTGGTCGTGTCTGCAGTAGTTGTGTGTGCGATATCAACCCAAGGGAAAGATTATTGTCTGATCTTATTGCAGCAAATGTATTATGAAGGATATAATAGACATGACAAACTGGAACAAACACCAAACAAAACCAGATATTTCTACATTGATTTTTTTTTTGTTGTGTTGTTGTAATGTCCATTGTATCCCTCCACATACAAGAATAATACTGAGCATGTACACAGTGAGACTACAATGGTGTTTAACAAAGAATATACTCTATTTCTAGCCCATTTTCAAATACTTTTCTATTCAGGCTCTGCAAATGTTTCTTTCTTAGAAACAAAACAGACATTTAGGTGCTGTTTGCAACTATACGAGACAAATCCACGAACACCAGGGCAAGAGACACTGTCAGCTGTCTACTGTGGGGCAACAGCCGACCATCTGTCCAACTACACCTGGGGGGGGTCTGAAAATTCACTGGGGTCCTCACAAGAACAAGACGTAGAAATAAGAAGAGAGACCTACCTGCTTCGTATGTTGTGGCATGTGCTGTCATACTCCAGGTGCTAGACTTGCGACCTTTGGTTACCATGACAGCAAACTCATACATAGTGTTTGGCTTGAGGCCAGTGACGCTGTGGCTCAGTGCTGTGGTATCTGCAGACTGGACACAAAAAAGATGGCATGATTAAGTTGGAAATTTAAATCGACTTGAATATTGAAAATGAGATAAATATGTTTAGAATTCAATTAGTGGTAAAAAAAAAAAGAAAAAAAAAAAAGCTTTTTACTTGATTTTTTTTAATGAACTTCATATTTTAAGCCGAAGATGGCACCTTTGTGTATTTGTTTATTAAAAAAGCAACAAAAGTACCAAAAAAGATGCTGCTGCTAAAATCAGACACTACAACATAATGTTATAGCACAGCGTATTTTTAATAAAAAGAAAATTGCAAATACTATAAACATGCCTTAATAACATAAAACTCTCTACTCTAGGCATGTTGTCTTTTATGGATGGAGTCTATCTGTCCTTCTGTTTGCACTTGATAACATCCATTTCCATCTAAACATTAGTGAATACAAAATAAATCAGAGCACTTAATATCAAATTTCTGCTTGACTTTGCAGCACAAAGAAAATGCCTTATTTTAAAAGAATGAGATGGAAAAAAAAACAAACAAAAAAACTCTTGCTTTCCTCCCTTATTGTGTTTTGTTAAGGTAAGCTGACTACCTTTCTATGGAGTTGGTTTTTCTGTTGTTGCTGTGGAAGAAAAAGAAGTCTCACCAGGAGAAACGACAAAAACCACTGAAGCGCTCAACCCACTCAGAATGAGTCCACGTTATCTTTAATTTGCTCCTGCTGCACTGACAATCTCCCTGGCAGCAAAAAAAGTATATGCTAAAATCAAGGGAGGTTTGTTAAAATCCTTAATCTTCTGTGTTATCCCTATCCCACTGGACTGGCAGGGCACACTCCGGGCACGATGCCTTTCACATGATAGACACACGTGCACGCACACACTCACACCTACGGACAATTTACGCCCGGCCAATTCCCTTAAGTTCATGCTTTTGGAGGTGAGAGGAAGCCGGAGAACCCTGAGAGAACCCACACAAACAGGGAGAACTTCAAACCCTGAACCATCTTGTTGTGCGGCGCCATAATATTTCTCAGTCAAAGGAGCGAGGTAGAACCGATAACAAAAAGGTAACAAATGCAGACATTCTACTGTCCAAACGTGGAAAGTTTTGTAGAAATACCTCCATATACACAAGTAATTAAAATGGAATCAGAAGCTGCCCACCAGTGTCACCCCTCATCTATCCATCGGCTGGGGTCCTGCTTCCTTTCTTCCTCCTTCCACCATACACTCATCCATGCAGCTGTAATTGTGCCTTCAACTAACCAACTACATGATGGGGAACATGTATTGAAGACAACAACCAGGAGTCAGTGAACACAGCCTGACTTTCTGGTCCCCAATTCAGCGCCTGCATCAAATGGTCTACCTCTAACCATGAAGACACTGACTCCTCTGGACTATCTGACTCTCTCTCTCTGTCTCTCTTTCTCTTACCCTGTCCTTATCTTTATTTTATTTCTTTTCCACGGTCAAGGTTAAGGCGGATGGCCGCCCAAAAGAGCCTGGGTCCTGCCTGGAGTTTCTTCCTCAACGAGGGAGTTTTTCGCCACCGCTATTGCTTATGCTCTGGAGGGTTCAGTTGGGTTTTTCTGTCTGCTAAAGCGCTTTGAAATGTCTGTTGCCATGACTAAGCGCTATATAAATAAAACTTGATTGATTGAATGATTTAGTCTTTCGATCATGGATTCATCTTCTTGAAGATGAGACTCTTGTAAGCCACTTATCCAATGCCATGAGTTCTGCTGGATCTTATTCCAGCTGGCTGCGGCTGAGGGAGGAACCATTCACAATCACACCCACGGACAATTTGGGAATGACCCGTTCTGTTGGTCTCACCCAGAGAATATACAAGCTCTGCACAGAAGAACCTCAGGTGGAATCGGAGCTGGTTCCTTCCTTCTGTTTGGCAGCGCTGCATTAACCCCTGCACTGCGTCACCATACTGCCCTATAGCCTCAATGCTGGTTTGTCACACGCTACATGCACTTCAATGAATCAATTTAGAGAACCATCCATAGTGAATTGAATGATTTGAATGAAGTAGTGAGTAGTGACAAAGAGGGTGCTAAGCGATCAATGAATCAATCAATGAAATGATTACAATTTATGTTTGTGTTTAGTAGTCAAATGATGCTCAATGCAAAATAACTCTGCAGAAAAACAATGGTGTTAGTGCAAATAATCATTTACTTCCAAAACAACTGAGAGTAATCAATAAGAACCTACAGAGTACATTTTATGATCAATTATTCTACCTTCATTTTAGTTACATTTTTCATTTTGATGGTATGTTCTTCGGTATTTTATATGGACATCTGAAACTCAGCTTTAAAATGACAACACTCAAAAGTCCCAAGACAATCTACAAAAATTTGTTTATAATAAGCCAAATGTCTCCACATGGCTGATATGAAGTTTTACTTAATGCAGCCTTATTATACTTGAACTGCACAAATTATAGATAATCAATTTTGTGACGGAGAGATAATTTAAAATTGTTTGGTTCTATTTCTTATTGCCAAGATACCAAGCCATTGCTTCTTCCGAAGTAGGTCTACGTAATGCTATTGATTTGAGTCAACACAGGATAAATGGAAGAACGTTTCTTTTTCTTTAACACAGTACAGTGGATGTACTACCTGTGTGGTGATTATTTTCACATTTATTTTCTCGCATCTGCATTGAACGAAAGAGAAGTAAATGGATTTGCTTGCACCAAAGCAAGCAGTTACATACTTAAAAACAATAATTTGATTTATTATGAGATTTTTGTGGGAAATTTCTGAAACTACCTTTACATTCGGCCATAGTTTCCTCAACATGAACCTAACTGAACTTAGCTGGCACGTCCTGAAGGGCCTGGTGTGATGTGAGGCAAATCCACACAACAAAAAGAAGGTAATTGCTGTAATTGTGATGTTCTGGCCAGTGAAACTCACAGGGGAATAAGGTGATATTTACAGGTCATTGGACTGAATAGATTGGGTATTATGCAGACCCAAACCATTATTTTGCAAGGCAAGTCTCAAGTTAAGGCAGGTTTCTCAAGTCAAGGTGAGCAACTTGCAGTCGGAGATACGTAACTTTCAGAAAAATCTTGTCAGACAGTCGACAAAACATTGTAGTCAGAGTCAATTCTCTGATTAAGTTGGGTAAGTCCCTTGTTGACTGTCAAAATAAGATATATAAGTTCAAGTCCGATCTCAAGTTAAGTCTCAAGCTAATATAAATATGTCTCACGTCAATCATGAAATCTAAACTCAAACTGTTCCTCAGTCATAGCAGGTTAAGTTTAGGGTTGATGAAGATGTCCAGTATCACTGAAGCCGTGAGGCACTGAGTTTATAGTCAAAGTTAAGATCAATTTAATGTGGTCAAGTCTATTAAAAATATTTTCAAGGGTATCACAAGTGTCACATTCAGTGGCAATTCTAAATGTAAAACTGGATAGCATTACTATAAAGTGCTATAGTGTGCTTCTGCTTTATATGTCTTTCCGTACAGCATAGTATACAAGTAGTATTTTTATTATTTAAAAATGCTTACATGGACGCAAATTCTTGTGATGCTTTATTCTTATCTTTATCAATGTATAGGTAAATTATTGTAGATAATATTTGGTGATTGATAATTATTTGGATTGCTTGCACAAGTCTTTCTGGTAAGGCGATGTCCGTGCTAATGTCCAAGTTACATCTGCAAATCTGTCAGAAATATATACTACATTACATTAATGCTATGGAAAAGGTATGTTGGGATGTTTACCTTGTACTTCCCACTGGTGGAGTAACTGGTCTTCCACTTGACAGAGTAGTACCGGACCTCAGACGTCTTCTGGTTCTTGCTCATGGAGTTGTCAGCCCAGGAGACACGGACCGAGTCTGAAGACAGAGCCACGGCTTGGACCCCCACTGGGGGTATCATGGGAGTGCTGGTGTCTGGCATGGGAGTGGGGTATTTATCAAAGAGGAAGAGGTCATCCTCAGATGGATCTATGGGGTCTGGGGGTGATTGTGGTATTACCAGTAACCAGGTGGTTGGGGAATATTTTAATGAATTCATATAATGCAATGGATGCGACGGTGAAAATGTATGCATGAAAACAGGAGTGACACATATATTAAAACAGGTTGCGTGTTTATATGCATACACACATGGTAACAAAAGCATTCAAAAACATTACATGCAAGTTTGGAAGTGACAATGCAAGCAGGGCAATAAGGAAAGGAAGAGTGGATGGATGAGTAAATGAAACGTAGGAGAGAAAAGAGAGGAGAAAAATACCAAGAGTAAGACGACAGCAAGATAAGGATCTTTGTAAACTGAGGCAGACATTTGGGTCCATACAGGGGCAGGACTTAAAGAATGAAACGCAAATGAACACCCAAAACACCTAAAAGTTGTTGTTGTTTTTTTTTTTTTACCATCCTTGTATTAATATAGCATTGGGCTAATTACTCAGCCAATGTTAAATCTGATGCACAATTGTTTTTCATGTTCGTTTTATTTTTTACCAAGGCGCAAACCCGTTCCAGTATACCTCAGTGCATTGTCAGAAGTTCTCTGTGGACACAGACCTCACAAGAAATAAATTGTGCTTCATTTCATGAACCAAAAACAACCTTATTTACTCATGTATATTAGATTTTTTTCACATGTATAATGATGGTCTAAACATATTTTGACAAATAAAATCACTGTGTGTTGATCCAGACGCTGCCTTCTTGTGCTTTCAAGCAATTAGAGTAGATGTGAGCAGATTTAGGAACTGAAAAATAAGAAAGGACGAGTTCAAGTTTTGTGGACCATATTAACAAGGATGTGAACAATTTGTTAAAATGCTCTAATTTAGTCTAAAAAAGAAGTAAAGGCAGCAAAAGATGAAAGAGATGCTAACAGAAAGCTGGGACGAGTAGAGACAAGCAGAGTAAAGAAAAAAAATGCTCATTTGATTCCAGTTCTCTGATCTGCTGATTGAAATGAGAAAATATAGTAACTGACACAGTTAAAAATAAATAAATTAATTAAAAAATAAAATAAATCAAAACCTCCTCCTTGAGTCGTCACCTTATCGTGTTGGAGGGGTTTGTGTGTCCCAATGATCCTAGGAGCTAAGCTGTCTGGGGCTTTGTGCCCCTAGCAGGGTCACCCATGACAAATGGGTCTGCACCCATGGGGCCCGGTCGGGCGCAGCCCGAAAGGACAACGTGGGTCCCCCTTCCCATGGGCTCACCACCTGTGAGAGGGGCCATAGGGGTCGGGTGCACTGTGAGCTGGGCGGTGGCCGAAGGCGGGGACCTTGGCGATCCGATCCCCGGCTACAGAAGCTGGCTCTTGGGACGTGGAATGTCACCTCTCTGGCAGGGAAGGAGCCCGAGCTGGTGTGTGAGGTCGAGAAGTTCCAACTAGATATAGTCGGGCTCACCTCCACACACAGCTTGGGCTCTGGTACCAGTCCTCTCGAGAGGGGTTGGACTCTCTTCCACTCTGGAGTTGGAGTGGAGCCGAGCGGGTGTGGGTATACTTATAGCCCCCCGGCTTGGCGCCTGTACATTGGGGTTCATCCCGGTGGACGAGAGGGTAGTCTCCCTCCGCCTTCGGGTGGGGGGACGGGTCCTGACTGTTGTTTGTGCTTATGCACCAAACAGCAGTTCAGAGTACCCACCCTTTTTGGAGTCCTTGGAGGGGGTACTGTTAAGCGCTCCCACTGGGGACTCCATCGTTCTACTGGGGGACTTCAATGCTCATGTGGGCAATGACAGTGAGACCTGGAAGGGCGTGATTGGGAAGAACGGCCCCCCCGATCAGAACCCGAATGGTGTTCAGTTATTGGACTTCTGTGCTCGTCACGGACTGTCCATAATGAACACCATGTTCGGACATAAGGGTGTCCATATGTGCACTTGGCACCAGGACACCCTAGGCCGCAGTTCGATGATCAACTTTGTGATCGTGTCATCAAACTTGCGGCCGCATGTCTTGGACACTCGGGCGAAGAGAGGGGCGGAGCTTTCAACCGATCACCACCTGGTGGTGTGTTGGCTCCGATGGTGGGGGAAGATGCCGGTCCGATCTGGCAGACCCAAACGTATTGTGAGGGTCTGCTGGGAACGCCTGGCGGAATCCCCTGTCAGAAGGAGTTTCAACTCCCACCTCCGGCAGAACTTCACCCACGTTCCGGGGGAGGCGGGGGACATTGAGTCTGAGTGGGCCATGTTCCGCGCCTCCATTGTCGAAGCGGCCGACCGCAGCTGTGGCCGTAAGGTGGTCGGTGCCTGTCGTGGCGGCAACCCCAGAACCCGCTGGTGGACATCGGCGGTAAGGGATGCTGTCAAGCTGGAGAAGGAGTCCTATCGGGCCTTTTTGGCCTGTGGGACTCCTGAGGCAGCTGATGGGTACCGGCTGGCCAAGCGGAATGCAGCTTTGGTGGTTGCTGAGGCAAAAACTCGGGCGTGGGAGGAGTTCGGTGAGGCCTTGGAGGATGACTTCCAGACGGTTTCGAGGAGATTCTGGTCCACCATCAGACGTCTCAGGAGTGGGAAGCAGTGCAGCATCAACACTGTGTATAGTGGGGATGGGGCGCTGCTGACCTCAACTCGGGACGTTGTGACTCGGTGGGGAGAATACTTCGAAGACCTCCTCAATTCTGGCGACACGCCTTCCCATGAGGAAGTAGAGTCTGGGTTCTCTGAGACGGGCTCTCCTATCTCTGGGGTTGAGGTCACCAAGGTGGTTAAAAAGCTCCTCGGTGGCAGGGCCCCGGGGGTGGATGAGATCCGCCCGGAGTTCCTAAAGGCTCTGGATGTTGTGGGGCTGTCCTGGTTGACACGCCTCTGCAACATCGTGTGGACGTCGGGGACAGTGCCTCTGGACTGGCAGACTGGGGTGGTGGTCCCCCTTTTTAAGAAGGGGGACCGGAGGGTGTGTTCCAACTACAGGGGGATCACACTCCTCAGCCTCCCTGGCAAGGTCTATTCAGGGGTTCTGGAGAGGAGGGTCCGTCGGGAAGTCGAATCTCGGATTCAGGAGGAGCACTGTGGTTTTCGTCCTGGCCGTGGAACAGTGGACCAGCTCTACACCCTCCGCAGGGTCCTCGAGGGGGCATGGGAGTTCGCCCAACCAGTCTACATGTGTTTTGTGGACTTGGAGAAGGCGTTCGACCGTGTTCCTCGGGGGGTTCTGTGGGGGGTGCTTCGGGAGTATGTGGTACCGAACCCCTTAATAAGGGCTGTTCGGTCCCTGTACGACCGATGTCAGAGTTTGGTCCGCATTGCCGGCAGTAAGTCGGATTCGTTTCCAGTGAGGGTTGGACTCCGCCAAGGCTGCCCTTTGTCACCGATTCTGTTCATAACTTTTATGGACAGAATTTCTAGGCGCAGCCAAGGTGTTGAGGGTGTCCGGTTTGGTGGCCTCAGTATTGCGTCTCTGCTTTTTGCAGATGACGTGGTGCTGTTGGCTTCATCAAGCCGTGATCTCCAACTCTCACTGGATCGGTTCGCAGCCAAGTGTGAAGCGGTTGGGATGAGAATTAGCACCTCCAAATCTGAGACCATGGTCCTCAGTCGGAAAAGGGTGGCGTGCCCTCTTCGGGTTGGGGATGAGATCCTGCCCCAAGTGGAAGAGTTCAAGTATCTCGGGGTCTCGTTCATGAGTGAGGATACAATGGAACGGGAGATCGACAGGCGGATCGGTGCAGCGTCTGCAGTGATGCGGACTCTGTATCGGTCCGTCGTGGTGAAGAAGGAGCTGAGCCGAAAGGCAAAGCTCTCCATTTACCGGTCGATCTACGTTCCTGCCCTCACCTATGGTCACGAGCTGTGGGTCGTGACCGAAAGAACGAGATCCAGGATACAAGCGGCCGAAATGAGTTTCCTCCGCAGGGTGTCCGGGCTCTCCCTTAGAGATAGGGTGAGAAGTTCGGTCATCCGGGAGGGACTCAGAGTCGAGCCGCTGCTCCTCCGCATCGAGAGGAGCCAGAGGAGGTGGCTCGGGCATCTGGTCAGGATGCCTCCTGGACGCCTCCCTGGTGAGGTGTTCCGGGCACGTCCTACCGGGAGGAGGCCCCGGGGACGACCCAGGACACGCTGGAGAGACTATGTCTCCCGGCTGGCCTGGGAACGTCTTGGGATTCTCCCGGAGGAGCTGGACGAAGTGGCTAGGGAGAGGGAAGTCTGGGCTTCCTGCTCAAGCTGCTGCCCCCGCGACCCCACCCCGGATAAGCGGTAGAGAATGGATGGATGGATGGATGGATGGATGGATGGATAAATCAAAACCTCAGGTTTGAACTTAGAAAAGCTGCACAATCAGGTTGAAAACAGGTTGAATAAAGTTTAAAAGAGATGCCACAACCTAATACAAAGACTACTAGAAGTAGAACACATAAGTAGACTGCCTGAATCTAAAATACTAATGATGTAAATAAATCTTGATTTTGTTTCTAGAGTCTAAGGTTAAAAAAAAACAAAAAACATCAATTTGGAGTCCCATGTTTCCAAACTGGGTTTTCTGTCTCCAACATCTATTTTTGCACGAAAACACTCTCCGTTGGGTGCTGACTAAATTCTGGCCTGAAGGGCTGGAATGTTTCCTTCTCTGGGATGATATATATTGAACGCGGGTGAATTGATTGGGAGGTTTAGGGACCTGTAATCTTTTGACTTCCAAGTGATCAAATGATGAAAATGTTTGCTTTTTATCCTCGTTAACCTGAATGAACACTTACTCAGATTTATTACATTTATCATTATTATTCAACTGCATCCAATGTTGTGCTTATTGATAGCAATAAATTACATTTGGATTGATTTTTCAGTATCAGTACGTTCAGTACTAAAATAAGGCTTCAGCTTTGTGGTTATGTTGGAACAGCAGCATGATTTTATAGGTCCAAGTGTTACACCCTTCATGAGGGGGCGAAATAATCACAAATGTGACGAGAGATATTTCCAGTCAATAGTGTCTTTTTTACTGCCGTGCGGGAAAAAGTGCCGCGAATCTCCGGGAATACACATGAAGACTAAAGCAATCGATCTCAGACGATCGGATCACGACAGCACCGATTGATGAACAACAATAACATTGATACGTCTTGATTTTTAACAATAACAAACAAAATAAACAATGAAATAATTCAACTTTTTAGCATTTTAACTTTTTAATCCTTCTTAAACATATTTGTGAGTTTTTAAATGTTTTTTATCCCATTTTCAAAAACACGTTCATCTTATTATAAATCTTCAAATAAAAGTCACTTACCATCTTATTATTACTATAATCACTTCTAACTTATCAGCTTATTATCATTTCTAACTTGTCACATAAGGGGGAAGACGAGTACAAACCTACACGTCATGCTTCGGTTTGAGGGTCACACCTTTGAAGCCTTTGATACTATTCTGACCAATTTCAGATTTTTTTCATGATGCCATCCATGCTGTCAAATGTCAGCCAAGTTAGTTTGGAAAATACCGTTTATTGATCGAAATGAAGGATAAGAAGATGCAAAGGAGGTCCCAGCTGAACAGAAAGTGAAGACAACATCCTGTGTGACTGGCATCCCCGCTGTAAAGAATTAGCTGTGGTTTTTATGTGATTTTTAAACCCCTTTTAGTGTGGAAAATATCCTGGTATTGACATTCAGCTTCAGAGAGATTGATGGGATGGGGGTGTTGTGGTTAAACTGGTCATACAGGATCGTGTTGAATCTGAACACCCTCGGTGGATACCCACCAATCGTCCATGGCGACCTTCCCTTAAATGATTTCTTTACTCTATTCATCCTCCATTTGCTCACTCTTTGCCCAATTTTTCCCATTTTCTGCACATCTCACTCCACCCTTTCTTACTCTCACACTCCATCACTTGTTCTATTTGCTTTATTTCTCATTGCAATACCTTTTTTCCAGCTCAGGCTCATTATTTGCACTTCCACCACTACATCTTTTGTCCGACTCTCATCCCCATCTCCCTTCTCTCTCTGTCTTTCTGTCTCTCTGTGGTCCTCCACTTCATTGAATAAAAACGTTGTGAGGATCATTCCAGTCTCTGCAGCGTGTGGGTGGCGAGGCGAGACGAGGACGAGGCAGTATATTAACGAACATCCCACCGTTAACGAGTCGTCTTTTAAAGCTCTCGTAAAAAAAAAAAAAGCCTGTCCTGCGGCCCGCCGCCGTAAAGCGACGGAGAATTTAGCGTGTCCTGTCGTGATGTAATGTGTGTGTTTGTCAGTCACACATGACCTTGTCAGAACAGTAATGGTTTAGTTACTGTCTCGGCCCTCAGGGTCTCAGCCGATCAACTCCTGACTATCAAACACTACATCTCTATGTTTCACTGGAGAGCTGTGGACATCTGAGGATGTCTTCACACCTCCAGATGGGTTCAAATAGTTCTACAGACATGTTAATAAATATTTGCAGGACTACATATGCTGTGACTTTTTGTCATAATCATCCAGATGTGTCTATGAATATATAATGTGCTCCACATGTGTTTACACATTAACTTTTGATCCCCAGCTTCCATAGTCTATGTAGAAACATATTTGAACAAGATACTGAAGCCCAGCCATGTGGGCCACCCACTGCCCACTACGGGTGGGTAACAAGCAGACAGAAAACCCCCCAGTGGGATAAATATAGCACCTTAAATTTGCTTAAGCATGACCTTAACCAAAGGTGGTTGAATTTGAGCAAGAATGTAAAATAGATAATGTAAACTATAAAGAATGTACTATATTATATATTATTTATTATATATTATTATATATGTATATTATATATTATTATATATCATTATATTATATATTATATATATTATATTATATAAGAATGTATTATAGAATGTATTATAAAGAATGTAAACTATATAAACTATATATAATAATGAACTATATATAACACTATATATAATACTATATATAATACCATATATGATAATGAAATTATCGATAATTTTAGCTGTGAAGCAAAAAATGAGTAATCTAATGCAGTATTTTCTGGACTATAAGGCGCACTGGATTATAAGGTGCACCTTAAACCTTTTTTTTCATATATAAGGAACACTGGACTATAAGGTGCATTGTTGGTTTTTGAGAAAATTAACAGCTTTTAAGTGCGCCTTATAGTGCAGAAAATACTGTACGTCTTCTTTTTCTTTTGGCTTTTCCCTTCAGGGGTCGCCACAGCGAAGAAAGTAATTTAATAAGTAATTTAATAAGCAATTTAATACTTAATTAAGCAAAATAAATGGTTGAACTAACAACAATCTACGGCAGGATTGTTAAACTAGTAATTACATTTTCTGTTCTCTGGTGTCATATCCTCTTCCTATCATAACTGATGTCTTCTCTCCAACTTGGTTCCAAAGTCCAACTTCATTTCCTGTCTCTCTTCTTCTTTCAGCTAATTACGCTGTCCTTTCCTCTTAAAACACTAATCCCAATCAAATATAACAAGAACAAAGTGCCTTTCAAAAGTTTCACCAACACGCTGTGAGGTCCAGATTCTACGAGCTGTGTGACTATCATCACATCATGATGATGGAAAAACCAGGAAAGCAGTATTTTATGTGGGCAATAAAGGATTTATGTCAGCTGCAGGCTGCTGCGTAAGCAGGGGAGGGGGCGGGGGTGGAGGGTGGGGGGTGGGGGGGTCGGCTGTTTAATTCATAAGATGAAACTTGGCTGAGATTTTGATGTGTTTCATTTATCTCACTTCTACAATCCGTAGTCTGCAGGAAAAATCTAATGAGTCTCTCTGTTTCTCTCTCTCACACACACACACACACACACACACACACACACACACACACACACACACACACACACACACACGCTGGGACTAGACTTTCTAATGGCTATGTTGTACCACGGATGCCCTCTAAGCTAATACTACTAGCATACAGGGTCATTATAGTACTGCTTCAGTCATGACAGCTACACGATTGACTGCTGGTGTTAAAATTAACAAATTTCTTTGACTTGTTGGAAAAATATTTAATATTTATTTTCCTCAGAACTTAGCCAACACTAACTGTTACAATCACTGCTATTGGCTGAAGTTCATGTGTTGCTCCCACTGCTAACCACATGCTGACCACATGGCTGAATGGATAAACTCATTATTTTATTTTATTACTTTCACTTTATTAGTTGACTGGGACACAAGCATCATGTTCATAACGTGTGAAACATTATTATATATGTGTGCTATTTGTGTGTTATTGTACCTGTCAGAGAGCGCGTGACTGCGCTCTCATACAGAGGAACTCCCTCCCCAGCGTTGTTGAACGCCTTCAGGGAAATCACGTAGTGTGAGCTCGGTTCTGACGGAGACAGGAAGAGACAGAGAGATCAAGCAAACAACACGTTTTCATTTTCATTTCAAGACGTACAACTGAATAATAATGGGTTTAATCCCTCCCCCTTCTTTATACATCGATGGCATTTTATTTAGATGTTCTCAAAGGGTCAGCCCGGCGTCTCGTGTGACCGACGGACTTCTCTCGTTCAGTTACACCAGAAAAGCACATTAAAATTTCAATTGCGTTCCAAAAAGGCAACAAGTTTTGCAGGCCTTTTTTAGTCACCGGAGCAAGATCAATAGGTTAAAAAAAATCTATAAAAATAAAAATAAGAAAAATAACACACACAAAACATATTGCTGTCTTTGTAAGCACTCCGATATAATGGGACCTGGTTAGAGTTTCTGTTCTTTCAACCACAGGAACTGTTTGTTTCTCTGTTCTAACATAAGTCCTTTTCATTTGTCAGGTTATTAAACCCACAGAACTCCATCAATCAAGGATCAAACTATCAATGAATAAAGAAAAATAACATCAGACACAAGTTAGGACGTTACTTTGTTCACAACGTTTTTGTCGGAGTTAAAATGGGCTGAATTACTGCATTGTGGGAAATGTAGTTTTTTGGTCGAAGCACAATTTTGAACTATTTCCTTTTAGACACTTTGACTTTTTCTGCTCTCACAGGCCAAATAAAATGATGTGGATCTTTCCTCTGTCCTGATTTGATGTCAGCAGTTGAAGTGATGACTCCAGGCGTATGAGCTGACTACCAGGGGCTCATCGTGTCACAAGTTGTCACTTGCTATGAGATGATGTTGCATGTTCTTTCCATGTAGCATCAAATCCATGCGTCAGTTAAAAAAACACACACACACACACACCCACTCAGGTCCCCAGATGCTTCAAATGAATTAATGATCACTATGAATTATAAATGTCGTGTACATACAGTATGTGCACTCACTCCCGTGTGTGTGTGCGACATTACAGCTGGATTTTTTTTTTTTTTCATTACTCTTCCATAATGAGACCTGAGATGGGAATTTTCATCCGCGCATTAAAAAAAAAAACCATCTAATTTGTTATTTTCTTCTTTCGGTATGCAAATGGCTCGCTGTGATCCCAGGGGAAGATGTTCTCTCTTTTTTTTTTTTCAACCTTTTGAAAATTAGATTTACACCTGCAGCTGTTTTCTTATTAAATTCCTTTAAATTATTGATTGTAATTAAATGGAGATTCCATCTTCATAACAAATTAATGCAACAAAGGAGCACTATGTCAATATTGGCACTTTGTCAAAGGAGCAGCTGCATTTTTGTTGAATTACAAGATTTAATATTGGTTTAATATTACAGAAATGTGAAACCTTAAAAACGATAACACATTTTGAAGCTGATAGGACATAAAAAATAGAATAGGAAATAAGAGTAGGAAATAAGTCACCACATGATGGGAACTGGATAAAGACCTGAAAATAACTGGAAACACTGTTTTTAACTCAAGCTGAGCAACTTTATTATAATGAAGCAACCATTTGATATAATCGCAAACAAGATACATAGTTTTTGGTTTTTTTTTTAAACTTTGGTCATTGATGGGAGTTTGAACAGGCAGTCACTCTATGACCCAAGAAGCTCCAAATATTTCAACTGTTAAATGTACATGTGAAGTTAAAAGGCCTTAAATGGAGATGTTGCATTTTACAGAATTGAATGAAGTTGTGAGAAGCTCAATTAAAGTTTTGCTGCTCAGTATTCAAATCTCCATAAAGACTTGTGAAGGTCTTCTTTTGATATATTTGGTATTTCATTAAGTTAGATGTGTTCTCCCGCTACACTTTCCATTCATTAGAGATCTTATCAAGATCAGAATTTTCCCCACCAGAATGCAAAAAGGAAGTTTAAAGATATATGTAAATCACTCCATAATGGCCCAAGCAGTTACGTATACTTAGAATATTCTTCTAAGGAGACTGGAAGAGGAAGTGGGAATTAAAAACTCAGCACTAGACTGGTTTAGGTCAGTTTGTCCATGTAAATAATAAATCTTCAGATCGAGAGACTCTCACCTGTGGAGTACCTCAAGGGTCTGTTCTGGGGCCAATTCTGTTTAATTTATATATGCTACCATTGGGAAGTATTATAAGAAAACATAACATTAATTTTCATTGCTATGCAGACGATGTGCAATTATATTTAAACAATTAAAACAAATCCGACCAACTAATTAAATTAGAAACCTGCCTCAGGGATATTAAATCGTGGATGTTTCACAATTTCTTACTGTTGAACAGGAATAAAACTGAAGTCATTATTATTGAGCCGAAGCATCTTATTTCTCTAACATTGTAATTCACTTAGATAGCATTGCTATCTAAGTAAACATATAGATTTTAAACCCCCCAGCCTAAAAAATAACTTTTATTTCCTCTCATATGTTGCTTAAATGATTATGTAATGACTTTCAAATGGTGTAACTGTTTATTTGTTCATGTAGCTGACAAGGCGACCATAGCAGAAAGAGTGGAAGTGGAAACAGTCAAACACATCCTCACCCAGGTTTTCGATGGAGTAATATCTCTGTTTGCTGTCTACTCGGATGGTCTCGGCGTAGGGGCTCCCCACTCCGTATCCAATGATGTAACCCCGGACAAGGATGTTTGGGCTCAGCGGTGGGGTCCAGGACATGATGATGCTGTTGGGCAGCGGCCTGACGTGCAAAGAGCTGGGCTGATCTGGAACCTGACTCTCTGGAGAAACACAGATAATGACATGACAGATGTCAGGAGAGCACATCAGGAGGAGAAGTACCACAAGCCCAACTCTACCATCAAAGGTTTGAAAGCCAAGCCAGTTAGCAGCAGCAGTAGAAGGTACTTATAGCAATTGGGCTAACTGATGCTAACCCTGTTAACTGTGTATTAAGCCCTAATAAGCCCTGACACTTTGTGTTATTCCTCAGCATCAGATTAGATCAGTTTAATGTGCTCTTGGTCCTCAGGGGAGACGCCTCATAGAACTTTATTGAGTGATAATCCATTGAAATGAGATTTGGGTCTCCCTCTGTCCAAATCTGGAAACACAGTTAGTAAAGATGTGCTTGTTTTTAAAACGAGCAGCTTCCTGCTGAACAGGACATCCTCCAGCCTGAGGTTAGTTTTTAATCATTCTGCTAGAAACTATTGGCTTACCCAAAGTCAGGCGCTGCCAGTTACTTAGCAGTCTCCACTTGTATGTAAAGAAATCAAGGAGCTATGCAAATTAAGTCTGCAGTTTTAGTTTTTATCACCGTTTTGATGAAACTCATTTTGACGACAGTGTTTTTCATCATTGTCCAAGCAAGATGGTGAGTGGATCACAAGGTCGATGTAGTTCATACTTTTTGAAACTGAGGCCTTGAATTCTGGTCTACCTGTCATTCAAAACAACAACGAAGTGTTTACATGACTGAAGGATTTTAACATATCTACAGTGGTACCTCTACTTACGAATGTCTCTACTTAGGAAATTTCTCAACAGGAAAATATTGCCTCTAGTTACAAAAGAAATTTCAACTTACGAAAGGTAAACATACAGTATGGGCTGATACTCAAATCTCCCACAGGTTCCTGAACGCAACATTCTAATAGCTGCTCTGCCATTGGCTATTACCTAGCATCCTGGCATCCCATTGGCTAAGAGGGACCTCTGTGTGGAGCTAGATAGGTGTCTATGCAGCGTCCTCGTCATTCGGCCCTCGACCCATGAGGTGTTCTGATAGTTTTACATCAATATATTAACTTTTAGAGTATTCACTATGGACCCCAAGAAAGTGACGGAGAAAAGAGGAAAAGAAAAGACGAAGAAAAGAGTTTTTTTGTCCGTACAAACAAAGCAAGAGATGATAGAAAAGCATGAAAAAGGGATGCGTTTGGTTGATCTCTCCAAAGAATATGGCCGTAATGCATCTACAATCACCACGTTATTAAAACTAAAGGAAGTTTAAGGAGTTTAAGGCATGGCGTGGGTGGTTGGAGAAGTTCAGAAGGAGGACTGGAATTCACTCTGTTGTTCATGGTGAGGCAGGAGCGCATGAACCAAAGAGGGTATGTCTGAATTTTTGGGGGCTTGGAACGGATTAGGGCATTTACATGGAAAACGCGTCTCTACTTACGAAATTTTCTACTTACAAAATTTCTTCCAGAACCAATTAATTTTGTAAGTAGAGGTACCGCCAGTATATGTATGAACAAACTCACTTTCATTGACAGTGTCAAATGAAATGCAGGGAAACGCCTCAAAGAGCTACCAGCGCAAAATTACACAGTTACATCGATGAAACAGACAACAGAGATAACTGCATGCTGCAGACTGAAACTAAATCCAAAGAAGCCCCAAATCGCTGCTTTTAATGGGACTCTGCTTCATTATTCTGTGCTGAGATGAGGCTTCATGTGTTCAAATCTAATTTGACATGTTTACAATTTCCAGCAAAATAATATGCTGCCAATCCGTCTTCTAATAGCAGTTTGTGTGTGTGTGTGTGTGTGTGTGTGTGTGTGTGTGTGTGTGTGTGTGTCTGTAACAGATCTATGTTCTCAGTTCAATCAAAACATCAAATGAACTCATATTCAATAAAGTTGGTGGTGCGCCACATACTTTTCTCATTTTTCAATAGCATCAACTGTAATCTTTGATGAAAACCAGAAGATTAAACTCTGATAGATTTTTTTAAAAAAAGATAATGTTGCTGATTTTTTTTTTAAAAGAGAACATTTAAGGGGGATAACAAATCAAATATCTAATTTTTAGTTATCATCATCATATCAGCATTCTCCTAACTGAACACATTGACGGAAGCTGTAAGACGGTGGTCATGTATACACACCTCTATCTAAAGAATGTGACCTGATTGATTTTATTGATCATGGGGCATAGCATGTATTGATCTTGTGCACCTTTCTTCAATAGGGGGCACACAGTTAGCTTCAAAGCCAACACGATGATTGTAGTTGACAAATAAATAAAATAATACACTTTCAAATTATTTTCTATCTCTGGGATTCAGACTTGGATTGTGACATAAAAACCTTTACTGATACTGATTTTTTTTTAAAATAAGTCCCCATTATCTCCTCATCAAAGCTTAGCTTAGCTGTGATGCTCCAGGAAAGAACTGAGAAATTTTACCTGGCTTTCTACAAGTGGGAAATTCAGAAGGTTTAAAATGATACTACATTTGATATGTAGAATGAAGTGTTACATGCATTACATGCAGTATTTGACAAAAAGAAAACAAATGATCCTATGAGAATACATTCAATATTCAACAGTTGTATTTAGTACATCATTTAGTACATACGTCATTTTTGATCAGGATCTGTCATTTGACTCACACATAAAAGAGATTTCCATCTCTGTAACATTGATAAAATCATAAGCTACTGAATATTTAGATAAGGTATCAAACAGGAGAGTTTCAATACATTTTTGTTCTGTATCTAGTATTATTTTTTGTTACGTGGAAGTCATTAGTCTCTTTTGAATATAAAAAAACATTTTCTTTATTTTTCTTTTTTTGACGTACACCCCCACCTTCCTCATCTCCTGATCTGTTTCTGCCTTGGGGGAAAATTTACCCTCCATCGAACCGCTCAGGCTTTGGAATTTGGAATTGTGAGCCCATTTACATGCACCGATTCTTTCTGTCAGATCTTACCATCCAAGTCGTTCTCTGGCGTCTCTGCTGTGAACCAATCACTGGCCGGACCCGTCCCATTGGCTGTCATGGCTGCTACCTGGAAACTGTATTGACTGCCCTTCTCCAAGCCTGTAGGCAGTTTACAAAGATCAAGTCACAAATGCAATTTCTACCTAAATTAACAGGCTACTCACCCTGTGCTGATATGTCATAAGTATATATATAATAAATATATATACATATATATTTAATGTATAATAATAATACATTATAAATTTTATATATATATATATATATATATATATATATATATATATATATAGAGAGAGAGAGAGAGAGAGAGAGAGAGAGAGAGAGAGAGAGACAGTATATATATATATTTCCAAATACTTCAGTATTTGGAAATACTTCATATATATGTATATATATATATATATATATATATATATATATATATATACACATATATACAGTATATATATATTTCCTAATACTTCAGTATTTGAAAATACTTCATATATATATATATATACAGTATATATATATATATAAAAAGATGATCGCAATCACCTTGTCTGTTGTGTTACATTGTGATTGGCATCCTTATGCAGTGCAGTGAATAGAAGAAGGAGGCATTGACATATCTGTGTGTATGTATTTCAGTATTTGGAAATACTTGATGGTCATGTAAAGCAACTGGCCCTTTGAGAGCATATTAACTTTACGAGGTGCATTGAATGCAGCATTAAGCTGCTGTCCCAGCACACCCGTAAATGACAACACAGTGCAGTCTCTCTGCAAGAGAGAAATGTAGAAATGTATTTTTTCAGCGCTGGCCACACAGAGTACCAATGTGACCCTCAAATACATTCACTTGAACACGTCATGTTAAAGTTTCTTAGATGTTTGATACAAAAGCACTAAGAAAAGTTTATTCTAGGAATAGTACATATGAATTCAATTCATTAAATAAAGTTTATTCTGAAACTTGCTCCCCCTAAGACTTCTCCTTCTTCAGGTGGAGGAATCTGTTGTGATATAAGTGGAAACAAGTTTCCAGGAGTCCTAGTCTTATACTGTTGGTTCTGACAATGAGATTACATTTAAAATAATGTTTTCTTCCAACTATTTTGTTGCTATATTTAGAATACTTTCTTTTTCATTTTGACAAGCCTCAGGAAAAAGAATATTTCAGGAGTCACTGATAAGAGGGTTTAATGTATCAAACTTTAATCTCCTTACTCAAGCTGCAATGTTTCATTTAATTGAATGGGATTTGGTTTCCTGTTATTATTTTTATTATTCATACAGGAAAAAAAAAAGTGTGAGTATTGCTAATGGCGAGGCTTGTAGCGACACATCAAATTTAGCACAAACATAAACTCTGCCCCCGGGGGAACAAAAGCCTGTGCAGAAAAAAACTGATGAAGATACCATCAGAAGAACATAATGAAAAAGAAACATCATCCATTCATTCAAATCCTGCAAAGCACAAAATGAAATAATAGCTGGTGGCAGTTTAAATGCACACGCACACGCACACACACACACACACACACACGCACACGCACACACACACACACACACACACACACACACACACAGACTCTTGCTCATTCTGTCTCTCCAATATACATATCCAAAATAATGAAATAAATCCAAAAAATAAAATAAAAAAGAATAGAATAGAATAGAATAGAATAGAATAGAATCGAATCCATGGATATTCAGAATATATCCATGTCTATTCTATTTCAGTGACATGATTGGGGTACATACTTCTTGCCTCAAGAAAATAAAATGAAAACGTGTCAAATTGAAGACTCTCACCTGTAAACAGGTACCAAAAGTTGTTGGGCTCTATTGCCTCTTGATCTCCACGGCGACCAGTCTTCCTGTACTTGATTTTGTAGGCAGTGATGATGCCGTTCTGTGCGCTACGTGGAGGTGGTTGCCATGACACCTTGATGCTCTGAAAAACAACAGAAAAAAACTCAATAAAAGCATGATGGTATTTGGTTTGGTTACAAATGACTTGGAGGGGGGAGGGGACTGGGGAGAACGGCCTGCCTGATCTGAAGGGGAGTAGTGTTGTGTGGTTGGTCTTCTGTGCTTGACAGCTTATCCATTACAAACACCATGTTTGAGCAAAACAATGTCCATAACTGCACTTGGCACCAGGACACCCTAGGTCGAAGGTCAATGATGTACTTTATATTTGTACCGGCTGATCTCCAACTGTATGTCTGGGGCCCTCCAGTGAAGAAAAGAGCCGACCTGCCATGTGATCACTACCTTGTGGTGAGTTGGATCAGATGGTCGTGGAGGTTTTGAGGTAAACCTTGCAAAGCAAAATGAAACATTAGGATTGGTTGGTAAATCTATTAGAGGATTAGTTGGTAAATCTGTCAGATTAGTCTTAAACCACCACCTCTGGGAGAGTCTCAAACACATACTGGGAGAGCTTTCGGATATGAAATCTGTTCAATAACACCACTGCTGGTGTGTAGAAGCTGCAGGCCACTGGTGGACACCACAGGTTAGGAATGTGAGGATCTCCTCAATCCCACAAATATTCCATGAAGGAAGTAGAGACAGGGGACAGATGTTAGTTTGCTCATCACAGGAGTTGAGGTCATTAAGGGTATATAAAATATTTTGTAGGAACAGCTCCCCCAGGGGGGATAAGGTCCACCCTTACTTCCTCAAAGCTCTTGATGCTCTAGGATTAACACACCTCTGCAATGTTGGGTGGACATTAGGGTCAGTGGGGATCTTATTCCTCAGCCTCCAAAGGAGTGAAAAATTCAGGATTCCTGAGAGTCCAGACATGAGTCAATCCTAAAATTCTAGATGAACAATGCAGTAGTAGGAGAGTTTGTCAAGATCCATTACACCTGTGACAGGTCAGGATCACCTGGCACAGTCAAGTGGTGAACAGTGTTTAGTTTGTGTGAAGCAGCTGGGATGAAGATCAGCACTTCTAAATCTGAGGTCAACAATAGATTGCTCATTCTGGGTTGGGAAGGAGTTTCTACCCCAAGTGGATTAGTTTAAGTACAGTATCTTATGGTCTTGTTCATTGCGGGGAAAAATGGAACAAGAGATTGAAAGAGAGATTGGGGCAGTCTCTACAGTGTTGGAGGCAGAACCAGCAAGTTGTTGTCAACATGAAGCAGAGCAATATAGAGAAGTTTACAATATAATGATTGATCTACATTCCTACCATCACCTATGATAACAAACGTTGGATAGAAACCATAAGAACAAAAACATGTAAGAGATTCACGGAGCCAAAATGAGCTTTCTCCACAGGTTGGCCGGGCTCTAGCCTAAACCTAACCCCAACCTTTACCCTAACTCTAAACCTAACCTTAACGCTAAACCAAAGACATATGGTAAAGCACTCAGAGTTGTTTTCCTTAAAGTCAAGAATAGAGGAGTGAGGGACCTCAGCTATCTGTTCAGGATGCCTCCTAGTTATCTCACTGGGGAGGTGGTCTGGGAGGAGACTCTAGAGAAGACTCAGGAGAAGATAGAAAGACAGTGTTTCTGACCTGGTTTGGGAAAGCCAAAGCTCAGAAACACAGAAATCCCAGACATTCTTCTCCCCAAGTTGGATTGTGGAGAAGAATGTCTGGGATTTTTTTACTAAGACGGCTGCACCTGTACCCCAGACTCTGATAATCGAAAAAAGACAATGTCAACTGTCAAACACCCGGAGTGTGAGCTGACAGTGGGAGGCGTCAGCTCACCTCCGGAACACTGCCGAGGTGCCCTTGAGCAAGGCGTCATCCTCCTCACAAGCTGCTCATTTGGGTGCTCCACAAAGGGGGCTGCCCGCCACCCTACCTCCCCCCGCATACCTACAGGCCCCCTTTGTGTGCGTGTGCTACAGGGGCCTGTACTCACTAATATGTATGCATGTGTTTGAACCACTAACTAGAGTGTGCATTATTAATTTCCCTTCGGGGCTCAAAATGTGTGTAACCTTAAAATTAACACAAAAAATTTTTACTAAAATATGAATGTGGCCTGTTGACGGTCTGTTGTCACCCCAGAGAGGCATGAATAGTTCCAAACCTGATCACCCACCAGAAGACAGAGGTCTGGTTTCTGTGTATAAGAATCTGATGTGTTCAGATAACTCTGTGTGTGTGTGTGTGTGTGTGTGTGTTCGTGTGTGTGTGTTTGTATTTCTAGCATGAATTTTAATTGCTTTATTTGCATGTTAACAATCAACCTATGACACACACACACACACATACACACCCACAAACAGATGTTTACTCTGCCCCTTGTGTGCTCTGCAGTGTGAGGCACCTGCCATCAGCCAAGCTGAAGATATTTTCACAATGGCCCTGTGTGTGTGGTCTCAAAATTCATGAATGAAGATTAATGAACTAGAAAGCCATCATCTATTATCTAGTTTTAGCTTCCCCTGCTAACTGACTAGCAAGAAAAGACTACTTCTAATAACAGTAATGTAAATTGAAATTGTATTTCATGGTGATAGTGTGATTTCAGTGGGCGATGTGAGAAAGTCAAGAAATGAAATGATTTTAGACTATGATAATCTAATCTCTAGTGTCATGTCATTATTTATTTTAATAAATGACTAAATCTATATATAAGAATTCTATTCTATTCTTATTCCATTTTATTCTAAAATCTCTGCAAGTATTTGAAGACAGCCCACTTTCTAGCAGTTATAGCCTGAAGGCTAAAATGATAATTCCAGTTAAAAAGTGTTTAAAAAAAATATTCCAACTACGCCAGGATCTTTGAGATTCTGGAGTCATTTTCTGTTTACTTTCTGGGGGTTTTAATTGTAAATTGAGCCACAATTTCCTCCAGGTGTTTTTCCTTCAGTATTTTGCAAACACTAAGCTGCTAAATTGTTTTGTGGTCTCTGAAACTTTAAATGATTATGCACCACCAGGGGGGTTGTAATCACTTTGGTAACCGTGAATGAACATGTCATTTAGCCCATTTCTTATACAGGATTGCATAATATTATGGTTATTACATGATAAATATAATTATATAAGGGTAAATGAGGCAGGCAGGTGAGGTTGGACAGTTGCCGTTATGGAGGTCTTTTTGCCTGACATTCCAATTCTCTAAAAAAAAAAACATGTGGATTAGAGCCATTGATTTTTTCAGGCCTCCCAGTGTTTTAGATGATATGAGCCAATCAGAAACGAAGATGGCCACTTACACAAGTACAGATTGTACGGCATACATTCACACATCTGTTGACAGTATTATATTAGCACACATACAGACACTCTAGAGCGATGGCGCGTGTCTCCCTCCATCAGCCGTGGTGCAAGTCATCGGGCCGACGAACAGTTTAAACATTCACCAGTGTCACTGTGACAACGGCCACGGAGGAATTCATTAACATTTAGCTGCACCTGTTCCCTCTGTTGCTCCTCATTCTGCTAATTGATTACAGCAGAACTGATTACCGAGAGGAAGAAGAGAGAAAATATGAAATAGAAAATGATGGAAAGAGGGAAAAAATTGGAAGGGAAATAATGTTCCAGCAAGATTCCTCCATATTAGCCATCTTACTTCTGCTGTCTCTGGTCAGACGTCACCATATGGTTCATTAACTAATGAGTCCCTTTGACAGCACATTGGCCTGTGAGGTCTCCTTGGAAACTGGAAGATAAATGCATGTTGGAAACACGTCCACACACATGAATCATGCAGCGGCAGTAGCTCAGTCCACTACGTCTTGGACTGGGGACGGCAAGTTGCTGGTTCAAGACCCATGTGGGCCAAAAATGTGAATGGAATGGAACTGGTAGTTACAGGTTCCAGTTCACCTCCTGAACACTGCTGAGGTGCTCTTGAGCAAGCTGCTCATGGTGCTCTGATCTCCCATTATCAGTATGCCTACGGGCCCTGTGTGCGATTATGTGTAGGGGCCTGTATGTACAATATATACATGTGTAATATTTGGAGTGAAAAACAAGTCATTTTCCTACGGGGATTAATAAAGGATTTTTTAATTTATTTTATTTAATAGAGGACAGCACCACAACCAACATCACAAGCCCACTAAGTCTCCCCCAGGAGGAAACCACTACGTCCAGTACAACAGCAATGTCTGTTGCTTTCCTTGTATTTTTTTTTTTTTTTTTTTGTATTATCAGGACTGAACTGATAATTATCTTACAAGATATTACTGAAAATGCACATATATTTCAAATCATCATTTATTTATATAAATGTTTTATTACTAGTGTTATTACCACTGCCATGACTGTTTTTAGTGCTGCTACTGTTATTGCTGCTGCTGCTATTATGACTACTGCTATTACTGCAATAAATACTGCTGATAATGTGATTACCATTACATTACTATAGTTACTGTTGCTAGTCTTCCCTTTTTATTTTGCTTTTAATTTTTTTTTTCACTGCTGTTATTGGTGTTGCTGCCATACTGTTATTACCACTGCTACTATGTTTTTCCTGTAGCTGCTATGGTTCTTACATTACCGCTACAGTCATGACTGCTCCTACTCTACTAATAGTAATGTACTGCTGTTGGTAATGCTAGTACTGGTGCTGATACTGTTATTTCTCCTGTTATTACTACTATTTTTGCTGTTTATATTATTATGCTGGTTATATCATACCCATTTTACTACAACAATTACTGCTGATAATGTTTTTGATGATCCTAATTCAGTTATTACTGCTGGTAATGTTATTATTGCTGCTACTTTTACAATTCTACCGCCACTACTGCTTTTATTTATGGTAATGTTATTATGTACTACATGATTGCTCGGAAACCTATTTCTATGAATGCTGCTACATGTTGCTGCTGTTACAGGTGAAAAGAGTTCTGAACCTGCAGTTTCTAGAAATCACCCCCTGCACACCGGTTACATAAAGAAGGGAATTATTCAGTGTGAAGTGTGTGAGGGAACTGAAAACATACACACAGTTTTTAATTTGACCGTTGTTGCTTGCCTACTCTCACACGTTAACCTTTGATTCCTGATTAGTGAGGCTAACCCTCCTGCTGCTAACCAAAACACCTCAACTACAATTTGCTGTCTTCATTAAGCTGCTAAGTATCAGCTCCTTCGCTGTGTAAACTGAACTACGTGGAATCAGCTGTTTTCAGTTCTCCATTCCTCTGAATATACAGCGGAGGTGAAGTGGCCTCAGGCTGCAGTGTTGACTCATGTCTCTGCTTTTGTTTTATTTTCTGTCTGAGTGGAACAGAAAAATGTCGGAGATGAAATCCCTCCTGCTGCTGCTTTGTATTCACGTGTAGTAAACATGACAATATGACAATATGGCCTCCTTAACACCTTTAAACACTTAATTACATTTCTTTATTAATTTTCCATCAGACAACACATAAAATGTAGAGGTTTGCAGAAAGCTGATGAAGATAATCAGTACGATTACAACACAAAGACGATAATAACTGGAAAATATGTATCAGGAAAACGAATAAAACAACACTGCTATTACTGAATTGAACTGAACATCAGATGACACATCAGTATTAGCTGTCTGATGTGGAAACACATCAGACAGCTAATACTCGAGAGACAGATTCGACATCCTTCTGCAGGTCCTGAAGAGTGTGTGTTGTCACTGGTTCTACTGGTTTTCATACTGAAGGACTATTACTAAGGTCCTAGATCATCCTAAGACCATAATTGTTCTTCTTGTGAACATATACTACTTTTGTAGGTCAGGAAATCACTTACAAACCTCAGGCCTGTGATGCTGGATAGACCTGCAGACAAATGTAGTCATTATTACTGAATTTCCTGAAGTACTTCAGAATTTCGTGTCACTGAGTAGACTGACCAATTGAAGGATGAAAAACATTAGAAAAAACTGAATGTGGAACCGATTCAGAAGGTGTCCCCTTTGTTTCTGTAAGCGAGGCTACAGTGTATGAGCTGCATACTGAGCACCTCATCCATGCTGTGACCTCCACACACACACACACACACACACACACACACACACACACACACACACACACACACACACACACACACACACACAGCCAGGTGCGTAAACACTGAATTAAATCTGTGATTGTTTGTTCATGTCCTCTAGTAAAGGTTTGCAAGCACACACAAAGATAGAGAGAGAGACGGAGAGAGAGAGAGAATATAAAGTCCTCTGGGGAAGAGGAGTAATCACTTGGAGGGTAGACTGACTCTATTTGCTCTGCAAAACAACATGCAAAACAATGCTTCATGCAGCGTACATTGTGTGACTGGATAACAATTATTTTATTATATATTAATTGATAATCAGTGCTTTGATTAAGTGAGCGCTGTACTGATTTATGTAAAGGAAGTTTAAGAAAATGTCCTTGGCAAGTTGGCCACAATAAATGTCTTGTTTTTCTAATCTACAATGTTTTTCAAGACTAGACGCTGCAAGCAACAAATTTGTACTATTAAATTTTCTAGTCACATCGAAATGATGAATATCTTACACACCTCAGTGTGAAACTCCTTTCAGTCCTATGCATAAGTGAAAATCTCTGTAGACATCCTGCTTAAGTGTTACCATAGTCACCAATCGATTTTGCATAAGCAGATCACTCAAGTGTGTTATTGCTACGACAGAAAAAAAAAAAAACCCCTCATATTTCAGATTGTTGAAATGTCATTTTAAATAGAGTTAGGGCATAAATCAGGGTAAGCAATTCGAAACCTGAGGAATAAATCGTTTCTTGTTGACTTATAGACTATTATGGATAGACTGATAAACTATTCCATCATTAGTGTTACTTTTAAAAGCTAAAAAACCCGACCCTGTCCCCCTCATAAGGTGGCATTCTTGTCATCCTCAAGCTTGGGTCTTCTACCAGAGACCTGGGAGTTTAAGGGTTCTGTACAGTATCCTGGCTGTTCCTAAGGCTGCACTCTTCTGGATTGAGGCCTCTGATGTTGTTTGGGATCTTTTAGAGCCACTCTCCCAGTGTGTGGGTCACTTCTCTGAGGAACTACGACGGCCACATCCACAGCCTTCACATCCATACCAGCTGCCCTTTCAAAACTACCTACTTCTCAACTTCTCTTCCTTCTTTCAGAGGTAGGGGTCAGCTGGTATTGCCACATTTATCACCACTACCCTCTTCTGCTCTTTGTCCACCACCACTATGGTTAACCTGAAGCTTTTTTTTTTTTAGTCTGGAAGCTGAAGTTCCATGGACGTTTGGCCTTGTTGTTCTGAACCACTGTCCCATTGGGATTGGGTACTTCTATTTCATGCTGGGTACAGATGATCCTGTACATCATCTTCAGCCACTTGGTTCTCTTCATGTATGCTGTTCCAGCTAGCGTCTTACAACCTGCTACTATGTGCTGGATTGCGTTTACACGGTCTGTACCTTGGATCTAACCTACTGTGGTAGATCCTTGCCTTTATGTCTCTTGTGCCTGTTTCATGCTGTTGTGATTAGTGCCTCCGTGCTGTCTGTCAGTCCAGTGTTTTCCTACTGGTAATAAAAGGATTTCTTGATGTCTGCCACTTCTTTCATTTGGTATATGTCACTTAGGGGCTTGCCTCCATCTTTGATACTCTTTCCTAAATGTCTGTCATTGAGGTGGTAATTAGCTCTTGTTCTCGGAGGTCGGTGTGACCTCTTGTTCTCTGTTAGGTCAACTAGCGATTGAGCATTGGTGTTGTATGATGCCTCTATCTCCCATATGACATTCCTTCTCAGGTTTTGGTGGATATGATGAGTTGTTACTTCCCTAACACTGACAATACACCACGGCTGGTTCAGCGGAGAACAACTTGTTTATTCTCGTGGACTCTACCGCTTTGGTGAATCTCTTCAACCGGGTGTTGAGTTGTTTGGTAGTGTTAAGTTCCTCAGGTATGGCGAGTTTGTTGAATTTCCTGCATGTCCCTTTATTCATCATGTTCCCCTTCTGCATTTCTCCTAGCTGGTTCTCCATGTTGCCCTTATGTTGGCCTCCAACCATCTCTTCCATGGTGGGTACTGCTTGTTATTTCTTGAGTCCATCTTGCACCAAAGCATCCCAAAGATTACTGTTGCTGTACTGTGTATCATCTTGTTTCTGTAGGGATGCTCCATAATGCAGTACTTGGCAACTCAGTTTTGATATTTACCAGTTGATGATGATGACATTCCCCACTGACCTGGCATCCTGGCCCCCATTGCCGTAGCATTGTTGTACAGAAGCATTCCAGAAGCTCCATATTTTTCAGACCTTTCTGTCCAGTTATGTCTTTTTTCAGCCCAGTAGCCCAATTTTCTCTTCATATATACAGTACAGTGCGCCCTCGTTACTTGTGGCCAATGCGTTCCAGGAACCACACACTAATAACGAATTCCACGATATAGCGACAAACTATCTTATTATCTACAGTAATTTAAACGTTTTTGAACCCTCCCCATACTAATATTAAAGTCCGGGACTCACGGAATGTAGCACACGTTCGGATGCCGTCAGCCAATAGCATGCGTGTACGGTATCACGTGACTTCCTACCAAAAATCCGCAATGAGGTGAACGCGAGTGTTGATGCGTGAATGCTCGAGGGCGCACTGTACACATGGACAGAAAACACCATTTAAATGTATCCAGTAGGTTCTGGGGCTGAAAAATATGTAGAACACAGAGAGCATAGGGGAAATCATGAAACGCGTTATGTGTAAAATGTTTTTGCCAAAGCTCTGCTTAAAAACATAACTATGAACCAGATCTCTGGGGTCATCACAGTAAACTACTGAAATCAGTCATGTGTTAGATGTAGGGGTATTCGTCACGTGCTACCTTGACCTACATGAAGACAGAGGTTTAAAATGTATCTGAAGCATCATTCAACTGAACCAACCAGACAAGACCAGAATACGAAATGTCAGTGGTACTAGTGGTTCTGGTTCTAAAGACCTTTACAGACCCTATACCAGCAAAAAACAGAGGCTGTGTGCAAACGGTTCTTCAAGAGCTCTAGAGATATACCATCCAGATAAACCTAAATAGATTAATTATGACATAACATACTTATTTATAAATAAATAAAACATTTAAAACAGGGTCAACAAAATCAGTTTCCAGCTGTGTAGAACGTGTGTAGCAGTGATTATAATTAATTGAGCCACTTTATTTCATAGATAATAATTATTACCCATTGAGAGAAGGACAAAAAAACAGCTTAAGATAGCTGCTTTACTTCTTTAAACTAAAACAAACTGAAATAAATAAACTATGTTAAAAAGAGCTCAACACTAGTAATTTCTGTAACTGAAAAGGCCACCAAAATGTTTATTTCTGCCACCAGTCTTTTCTGTGAATTTATGTCCTGTCTTTGCAGACATGATCTGTGCAGTTACTCGTCCGCAGACATCCATCACAAGCAGTTTTCTCACACACTTCACACATGCTTTCTCCTGGAAGTCCCCATTGCCCCGCCCGAACTCTTCTTCCTGAATAAATGGCAATGTGATCACATGGCCTAAAGGAATTCATCCACCTTTTGGTTGAATCAGTTTGTGTTAATTCTCATTACTCAGCATGCTTTTATAATTAGTTTAGTTCTAACATTTCTTCTTCTACCAATGAAAATATTGTATAAGTATGAATACCTGGATATAAGAAGGAAGATGTGTGTATGTGAGTGTAAAATATGCAAAAGAGTGCAAGTGCAAACGACCTGTACAGGCTCTCACAGGCAGACACTAACTGACAGTTTTTGTAATGAACTGCTAAATCTCATTTTGTACCCCCCAAAGTTAAATGAACACTTCACACTGAGCCCAACTGCACTCTATGCTGTTAGCTTTTTAATTATGTTTGAATGAGTCCCAGGCTTCTCTGACTCCTGCGGAGACTCAACAGGAGCTTTAAAGGCTCTAGTCTACAGGAACCTCTAGTAGCTATTCTTAGACCTACAGTGAAGTGTAAAGAGTCGTACACCGGGTATTCCCAGGAGCCACCACAGATCTTGACTTCAACAGACCGCAACCCTGAATTCTGGGTAAAAAGCCTACATTCTGACAAACCAAACCACAGCTTCAATAATGTACAAAGAGTAATACCACGCTGGCTGGAGGAAAGTTGTCACCTTTTTTAGAGACAATAGATTAGATTAATAGATTAATACACATGATAACCTAATAGATTAATGTGTATTAAACAAATGTGTATTAATCTATTAATAAATGTGTATTAATGTGTATTAATCTACAAAAATGTGTATTAATCTATTAACATTTATAATTATAATAATCTATTAATTATACACATTTATAAAAATCTATAATTAATTTATAATTAATTAATAATCTATAATTAATCATTTATAATCTATTAATTATACACATTTATAATAATGTATAATAATATACACATTTATAATAATAATAATAATATTATATAAATTTATAATAATCTATTAATTATAAATGTGTATTAATCTATTAGATTAACCTAATAGATTAATACACATTTGCTGAGCTGGGGTTTAATTAAAACCACGAGTACCATAATAGGTGAAAACAGATGTGTCTAAATTGACGGCACTTGAGCTGAGCTGACAGCTGATCTCTCATTACTTCTGTCTCATCCCCAGATCTTAGTTATGGCTGCATCCATTCATTTTTCTGATCTTTTCATTTTTTGATCAGTGAATTAAAAATGTTTTGCACCCAATTAAATATTTGACTACGTTTTGTTGTAGGCTTTTTTTGGTCTTGTTTTCATTGTTGAGCCCTTCTGTTGATTTAGCAATTTGTACTTTAGTTTGGTATTGACCTATTAATTACTTGACATTCCTTTTTACATTCCCGCATCATGAGGCTTTCACTGATAAATGGCACTTTGTTATCTTAAAACTGTTGTCTGTTGTATTAACTTGTCAGATGGAAGGTAGCTCCTTGGCGTGTAAAGGAATCAGTTGAGGTGGTTTGGGCATCTGGTGTGGATGCCTCCGGGGCGCCTCCCTAGGGAGGTGTTCCTGGCACGTCCAGCTGGGAGGAGACCTCGGGGCAGACACAGGACCAGATGGAGGAATCATATCTCAACACTGGTCTGGGAACGCCTTGGGATCCCCCAGTCAGAGCTGGTGGGGTGGATGTGGCCTGGGAAAGGGAAGTTTGGGGTTCCCTGTTGAAGCTGCTATGGATGAGCGGATGAAAATGGATGCATGGATGGATGTAAGGCAGTAGAGGAAAAAAGCATGTATGAATGTATGTATAAATTTGTATAAATTGTACAGAAGAATGCTAAATCCTCCTTCCTGTGTCCAATGGCTGGAAGAGCTCAAAATCCATTTGGATGGAGAGCTCTCTGACAACAATAATTGCTCCATTCTGTCTCTCAGTGGTGTGAAATTCCAGCTTCAGATGGTAAACAACCCACCGGCTGCTTCTACCGCCTCACAGACAGCTCTCACACATTACACATCACATGAGCCCAGGCCCATTTGCCTGGTTGTTATAGTTTATGTGGGCTGGTGTCAATGCTGTGATGAGATCCAAACAACCAAACTGGGACCCCCCAAGCTGACTGTGGTGTGGAACTGCATGACATTTAGACTGCAGTCAGGCTTTCATCACCTGGTGCACGTCAAATAATAGCTCAATCTTGACTAATAACTAATATGTATTTGTTGTCTGCATGCCTGTAACCACCAGCTGCAGTCTCTGCATCTTCTTGTTTCTGCAGCAATTATTTAAACCTTCTGACACAACACCGGAATCAAACGCTCATTGATTTCTGTTCTTCTGCACACATGAGGTGTTTCACACAGATTTCAGGTTAAGAGACTGAGAAAGATTTACAGAATAGCGGCTGAATTTTCTTTTTAAACTTTAATTACACCTCCAGAGTTAATTTCCTCTGGATGATGAAAATTAATTCTGTGGCCTCAGCAGGATTATTACGCAGAAGCAGACGATTTATGTAAAAGGCAGACGTGTTTCTGTGCAGACGCAAATAAACCCTAATGGATGGATGGATGGATGGAAGGATGCATGGATGGATGGATGGATGGATGGAAGGATGGATGGAAGGATGGAAGGATAGATGGATGGATGCATGGATGGATGGATGGATGCATGGATGGATGGATGGATGGATGGAAGGATGGATGGATGGATGGATGGATGGATGGATGGATGGATGGAAGGATGGAAGGAAGGATGGATGGATGGATGGAAGGATGGATGGAAGGATGGAAGGATAGATGGATGGATGCATGGATGGATGGATGCATGGATGGATGGATGGATGGATGGAAGGATGGATGGATGGATGGATGGATGGATGGATGGAAGGATGGATGGATGGATGGAAGGATGGAAGGATGGATGGATAGATGGATAGATGGATGGATGGATAGATGGATGGATGGATGGATGGATGGATGGATGGATGGATGGATGGATGGATGCATGGATGGATGGATGGATAGATGGATGGATGGATGGATGGATGGATGGATGGATGACTGACTGACTAGACTGATTCATTTTGACATGACTTTTAGCTGCCTAGCTAATTAACCCTTACAGCCCTGTGCACCTGGCCGTGCGTTCAGATCACATATTGTTTTTAAACCAGTCTTAACAAATAAAGTCTGTCAGGTGGATTACTGTGATTACTGTGTTGTACTGCCTCTGTTGTACTGCCTGTGTTGTACTGCCTCTGTTGTACTGCCTCTGTTGTACTGCCTGTGTTGTACTGCCTGTGTTGTACTGCCTCTGTTGTACTGCCTGTATACTGCCTGTATTGTACTGTCTGTGTTGTACTGCCAGTGTTGTACTACCTGTTGCACTGCCTGTTGTACTGCCTCTGTTGTACTGCCTGTGTTGTACTGCCTCTGTTGTACTGCCTGTGTTGTACTGCCTGTGTTGTACTGCCTGTGTTGTACTGCTTGTATTGTACTGTCTGTGTTGTACTGCCTGTATTGTACTGTCTGTGTTGTACTGTCTGTTGTACTGCTCTGTGTTGTACTGCCTGTGTTGTACTGCCTGTGTTGTACTGCTTGTATTGTACTGTCTGTGTTGTACTGCCTGTATTGTACTGTCTGTGTTGTACTGCCTGTATTGTACTGTCTGTGTTGTATTGCCTGTGTTGTACTGCCAGTGTTGTACTGCCTGTTGTACTGCCTGTTGTACTGCCTCTGTTGTACTGCCTGTTGTACTGCCTGTTTACCGTGGGTCAGAGAGGACTGCAATTTCATCTGTGCTGTATGTTGTGTATATATGGTACTTGACAATAAAGCTGACTTTGACTTTTGACTTCACGTGACAGTATGGATGTGAAAATGTCTTCCGGTTTTTATTTTTTTATTTGGAGCCGATTGACCATGGAAAAGATATGATCGTTTACAAGTGGTTCAAACGGCTTCTTTTACTGATATAATCAGATGGCAGGTGCCATTTCTGTCCATATGGTTGCCATCGTACAAGCGGTGATGCATTTATTCATGTGATTCGAACAAGTCTCGTGAGTTGTGGATTTTGTCACGTGATGCAAACGTCTCATAATTCGTGCAGTTTATGTAGCACTGTGTTTTATTTTGAAAAACTCCTTTGAAGTCTGGCATAAGTGACACAGACTGTATATAGTTATGTTAGAAGCCTATGGAAGAAAATATTTTTAGTTCAAAATCAATTTGATGAGCATGTTTTTGGTTTTTATGTGCAATGAAATACAATTTTTCCATTTTCGAATTTTACTGTGTGTCTATTTTGCCACAATATGTCAACATAGCAAGTTATAGGGAAATAAAAACTATCCCTTCATATAGCTGAAGTTGTACTGAAGATAAACACACCAAGCATGGGTATGTTAAATCATCTTTAATGTGGAATATAGAGACAGATATGAAGGGTACCAAAAAACAGCCAAAATAGGTCAAGGGTCTCAGGGTTACTGAAACTCTTACCTGATATACACCTGATATACATCTTACCCGACACACACACACGCGCACACACGCACACACACACACACACACACACACACACACACACACACACACACACACACACGTTAGCAAAATGAGGCCAGATCACTAGAGAACAACTACTGACTGATGCCAGTCAAAAGTATGTCAGAATTAACAGCCATCAGTCATTTCCTCAGTGGGGAACCAAGAGACTCACAAGACGTAAGAAAGTATTTCTTGCATTTTGATAAAAAAAATTGCCTGACATACAGTAATTTTCACTGCATGACGCTTTTTGTACCAGCGAGAACAGAGAGGTGTTTTGGTTGGTTCTGTGTCGATATGTGGACAGAGATAGGAGGGAACAAAAGCTAAAACAAATAAATAAATAAATAAACTCACCCTGGACAGGACAACTTCTAAGGTGATGTTCTGAGGCGAAGCACTGGGAACTGTAGAGATAAACACAAAGAAACCTGTTTAAAACTGCATATGAGCTCATTCAGAAGTCAAAGATAAACAGCTGCTCACACAGATAACTGCAGTATATAGAGAGCAAAGGCATCCTCCAATTTGCAAAACTATGTGCTACTTTTACCTCTCACATATACAAAATTGAATTACAGAGATATATATTTCTTACAAAAGAAATTCACACCAGTGAGATTTAATCCTAATTATCCACCTTAATAAACTGGAGCACCGTCATCATTTTTACAGTTCTGGCTGCGTGCTGGGACGACACCGTCGGGTGTCAGATTACTGCTGTCAATCAATCATCCTGATGACATCAGCGCAGACAAGAATGACAGTGTTTATCCTCCAAGAGCTGAAGTGTGTCGGTATAGCAAAACAAGATTCGTCCCCATCCCCATTCCTCTGAATTATCCGGACACCAGACTGATTCATTCAGCGTTCTTTTCTAGACTATTACTCATTTACGTTTCAGTCGATCTTTAAGCCAAACACATCACAGGACACGGGAGCTCAGTGAAGCTTAACTTTTACTGGTTTTTATGTTAATGCCTGACACTAACAAAAAATTTCTTTTTAAAATTTCATTCTATTCACCCTTTAACACACACACACACACGCATATCCATGCAGTTAGGTGAATGCGCCTAATATTTTAAGGGAATGGGAGATGACATTTTAATTCACGTTAAGGTTAGGCTTAGATTACAATGTCTTTGCATATTTTACCCAAATAAAGAGCTATTTGGAACAAAAAAGAACTGGGTGGGGGACAAAGGAAAATGAAAGAAATAAAAAATAATCTAAAAATAAAATTGCAACCCGATGTGTGGAAAATTAAAGCAAGGAAAAAGAAAAATGAGCAGGAAGTACAGTAAAAGACAAATAGAGGCCAAAACAGAAACTGAAGATGATGAGGAAGATAAATAATGACTGACCAAACAAAAAGGAAGACGAATAAAGAAAACAAAAAGAAAACACATTCACTTTCTTGAAATATGGGACAGTCAGTATTGGTCTCATATTCAACCGATTTTCTGAATCCATGTTACTGGTTTTACTGGAATCTATCCCAGCTGACATCAGGCAGGAGACAGGGGTACACCATGGACAAGTCTCAAGCTCATCACAGGCCACTTAGAGACAAAAACACTCACTTGCAAACACACTAACAACCTACTTACAATACATAATGGCCAAGCCAACAAAGGTGCAAATGTTTTTTGGTAGAAAAAGACAGAATCAAACCCAGTACCTTCTTGTTATGAGCCAACAGGGCTACCCACTGCACAACATCGCCCAAAAAATAAAATCAACATTGTTGAGTGAAATTGCACGTGAATAAATAGCGGGAGGAAGAGGAAGTCGGTGACAAAGAGGAGATGGAAATGTATGGTTCTGTCCTAGTAATTAAAGACAGACATGGGACGTTCAAATTGAGAATCATGGCGTGTTGGTTTGAATGAACCCTGCATCTGTCCGAACAGACGCCTGATTAACTGTCAGCCGCTAATCTATTGATTCAGCTGCTGACTGTGAGTGTGTGAGTGTGTATGTGTGTATGTGTGTGTGTGTGTGTGTGTGTGTATGGAAGAGAGAGAGAGAGAGAGAGAGAGAGAGAGAGAGAGAGAGAGAGAGAGTATTTTCTGGAGGATTCAATGATCCCACAAGTCATTGTTATCATAGAGACGCAGCCGGAAGATTCACAATACAGCCTCTCTGCATCTGTTTGTGTGTGTGATTTCACATATTTATTTATGGTGTGATTGCAGCAGGACAGATGCCTCCATTTTCTCTCACTGTCAGTAAATGGAGCGTTAGTCACAAAAACACAATGAGCACCAGCTGAATTTCAGGCTGAGCTTAAGTTCCACAACATGTCCAAATACATTTCCAAAAAGCAGTAGAATTCTACCAAAATTGAGGCTGAAGCATCAGCATCAGATCCGAATCATCAGCTATGACCCATCAGGAGTGTTTGCATTGGGCTGTGAAAGTGTGGGGATGTATATTTGTGCTTAAGATGATTCAGTGTTGTGTAGCCGCCAACGCTGCTGCCTCTATTGATTTAGTCTTCCTCTCTCAGCCAGGGAGAAGGGATCAAACTGCTATTCATTGAAAGATATTGAAAAAAAATATATTTGTGTGTCCACATGCTCGTGCTACACTCTCCCATCGAGTTTCATGAAATCTGTGTCAGATGTGCTTTTGGATTCCTGGTGATAAATGGGCAAAACAACAAAGAGGCAATTAACAATGAGCAGTTGACCCATATCTGACATTAAAATATTTAATGTGGATCAAATAAATATAAGAAAAGTGTGTGAATAAAGTGAAAAATTCCTCCCTACAAAGACAAAATGCAGTATTTGGATTTCTACCAAAATTATGTAGTTTATCACTAGTATTTTGCAGAATAGATTTTGCTTGGTACTCACTTTTAAAACTACATGAAGCAGACATAATCTGGGTTTTTGTCATTATTGAGAAGGACAAGTATTGTTTATCGCAGATTCATCAGTGTTTTACTTTCATGCAGATACATGCTGATAAACTCTCCCCTTCTTAACAAAGCAAACAACAATGGTATCTTAAGACATGTCTTAGTTAATGGTCTTGTTCTCTTTGACCCCCCCCCTTCCCCTCTTTGTATAAATATGGGATTTTAACCTTACAAAGGAGTAAATCTCTGTTTTTCAAGGCTGTGGCCAGTACACAACATATGTGTAAGGGAATCCTTGATCATTCTGTCTCATGAAAGTCAAGAACAATCCTACTTCAAACTCCAACACTGACTCCAACTCCTTCAGTGCGGACCAAAATCAACTTCATCATTCACATACTGTATTCCATGGACCATGAACATGAAAGTCCTGCAGAACCCCTCAACTATATGGCCAATGTCATTTCATTGACACCCGAACAAATTTATCTAGCTGCTCTTAGTAACACCTGATGTATGCAGTTGTGGCCACAAAAAGTGCCTATTGCCAGGAGCTGTACAGTTTATTTTGACTGTGTGCACACCTATTGGATGTTGATTAACAATGTAGTAAGAGATTTTAAACATCAAACAGACTTAGAGACGGAGGTATATGGTGGAGGTACGTGGTGGAGCTACATGGTGGAAGTATATGGTGGAGCTACATGGTGGAGGTATATGGTGGTGGTATATGGTGGTAGTAGATGGTGGAGGTATATGGTGGATTTTCATGGTGTAGGTTAATGGTGGAGGTACATGGTGGAGGTATATAGTAGAGTTACATGTCGGAGGTAGATGGTGGAGGTAGACGGTGGACGTAGAAGGTGGAGGTACATGGTGGAGGTATATGGTGGAAGTAGATGGTGGAGGTACATGGTGGAGGTAGATGGTAGAGGTACATGGTGGAGGTAGAAGGTGGAGGTACATGGTGGAGGTACATGGTGGAGGTAGATGGTGGAGGTAGATGGTAGAGGTACATGGTGGAGGTACATGGTGGAGGTATATGGTGGAGGTAGATGGTGGAGGTATCTGGTGGAGGTATATGGTGGAGGTAGATGGTGGAGGTATATAGTAGATGTATGCATGGTGTTGGCATATGATGGAGGTATATGGTGGAGGTACATGGTGGAGGTACATGGTGGAGGTATATGGTGGTGGTATATGGTGGTAGTAGATGGTGGAGGTATATGGTGGATGTTCATGGTGTAGGTTAATGGTGGAGGTACATGGTGTTGGTATATGATGGTGGTACATGGTGGAGGTATATAGTAGAGGTACATGGTGTTGGTATATAAAGAAGGTACATGGTAGAGGTACATGGTGGAGGTAGATGGTGGAGGTACATGGTGGAGGTAGATGGTGGAGGTACATGGTGGAGGTAGATGGTGGAGGTATATAGTAGAGGTACATGGTGTTGGCATATGATGGAGGTACATGGTGGAGGTATATGGTGGAGGTACATGGTGGAGGCATATAGTAGAGGTACATGGTGTTGGCATATGATGGAGGTATATGGTAGAGGTACATGGTGGAGGTAGATGGTGGAGGTACATGGTGGAGGTATATGGTGGAGGTGTATGGTGGAGGTATATGGTGGAGGTATATGGTGGAGGTAGATGGTGGAGGTATATAGTAGATGTATACATGGTTTTGGCATATGATGGAGGTACATGGTAGAAGTACATGGTGGACGTGTATGGTGGAGGTACAAGGTGGAGGTATATGGTGGAGGTATCTGGTGGAGGTAGATGGTGGAGGTAGATGGTGGAGGTATATGGTGGAGGTACATGGTGGAGGTATTTGGTGGAGGTATATGGTGGAGGTAGATGGTGGAGGTATATAGTAGATGTATACATGGTGTTGGCATATGATGGAGGTACATGGTAGAGGTACATGGTGGAGGTATATGGTGGAGGTACAAGGTGGAGGTATATGATGGAGGTACATGGTGGAGGTAGAAGGTGGAGGTACATGGTGGAGGTATATGGTGGTGGTATATGGTGGTAGTAGATGGTGGAGGTATATGGTGGATGTTCATGGTGTAGGTTAATGGTGGAGGTACATGGTGTTGGTATATGATGGAGGAACATGGTAGATATACATGGTGAAGGTATATGGTGGAGGTACATGGTGGAGGTATATGGTCGAGGTATCTGGTGGAGGTATATGGTGGAGGTATATGGTGGAGGTAGATGGTGGAGCTACATGGTGGAGGTACATGGTGGAGGTACATGGTGGAGGTATATGGTGGTGGTATATGGTGGTAGTAGATGGTGGAGGTATATGGTGGATGTTCATGGTGTAGGTTAATGGTGGAGGTACATGGTCTTGGTATATGATGGAGGAACATGGTAGATGTACATGGTGAAGGTATATGGTGGAGGTACATGGTGGAGGTATATGGCGGAGGTATATGGTGGAGGTAAATGGTGGAGGTAGATGGTGGAGCTACATGGTGGAGGTACATGGTGGAGGTATATGGTGGTGGTATATGGTGGTTGTAGATGGTGGAGGTATATGGTGGATGTTCATGGTGTAGGTTAATGGTGGAGGTACATGGTGTTGGTATATGATGGAGGTACATGGTGGAGGTATATAGTAGAGGTACATGGTGTTGGTATATGATGGAGGTACATGGTAGAGGTACATGGTGGAGGTAGATGGTGGAGGTACAAGGTGGAGGTATATAGTAGAGGTACATGGTGTTGGCATATGATGGAGGTACATGGTAGAGGTACATGGTGGAGGTAGATGGTGGAGGTACATGGTGGAGGTATATAGTAGAGGTACATGGTGTTGGCATATGATGGACGTACATGGTAGAGGTACATGGTGGAGGTAGATGGTGGAGGTACATGGTGGAGGTATATGGTGGAGGTATATGGTAGAGGTATATGGTGGAGGTAGATGGTGGAGGTATATAGTAGATGTATACATGGTTTTGGCATATGATGAAGGTACATGGTAGAAGTACATGGTGGAGGTGTATGGTGGGGGTACAAGGTGGAGGTAGATGGTGGAGGTATCTGGTGGAGGTAGATGGTGGAGGTACATGGTGGAGGTATATGGTAGAGGTACATGGTGGAGGTATATGGTGGAGGTACAAGGTGGAGGTATATGATGGAGGTACAAGGTGGAGGTATATGATGGAGGTACATGGTGGAGGTACATGGTGGAGGTATATGGTGGTGGTATATGGTGGTAGTAGATGGTGGAGGTATATGGTGGATGTTCATGGTGTAGGTTAATGGTGGAGGTACATGGTGTTGGTATATGATGGAGGAACATGGTGGAGGTATATAGTAGAGGTACATGGTGTTGGTATATGATGGAGGTACATGGTAGATATACATGGTGAAGGTATATGGTGGAGGTACATGGTGGAGGTATATGGCAGAGGTAGATGGTGGAGGTATATGGTGGAGGTACATGGTGTTGGTATATGATGGAGGTACATGGTAGAGATACATGGTGGAGGTATATGTTGGAGGTACATGGTGGAGGTACATGGTGGAGGTATATGGTGGTAGTAGATGGTGGATGTATATGGTAGATGCTCATGGTGGAGGTTAATGGTGGAGGTACATGGTGTTGGTATATGATGGAGATACATGGCGGAGGTATATAGTAGAGGTACATGGTGTTGGTATATGATGGAGGTACATGGTAGATGTAGATGGTGGAGGTATATGGTGGAGGTACAAGGTGGAGGTATATGGTGGAGGTATATGGTGGAGGTATCTGGTGGAGGTAGATGGTGGAGGTATATGGTGGAGGTACATGGTGGAGGTATTTGGTGGAGGTATATGGTGGAGGTAGATGGTGGAGGTATATAGTAGATGTATACATGGTGTTGGCATATGATGGAGGTACATGGTAGAGGTACATGGTGGAGGTATATGGTGGAGGTACAATGTGGAGGTATATGATGGAGGTACATGGTGGAGGTATATGGTGGTGGTATATGGTGGATGTTCATGGCGTAGGTTAATGGTGGAGGTACATGGTGTTGGTATATGATGGAGGAACATGGTGGAGGTATATAGTAGAGGTACATGGTGTTGGTATATGATGGAGGTACATGGTTGAGGTACATGGTGGAGGTAGATGGTGGAGGTACATGGTGGGGGTAGAAGGTGGAGGTACATGGTGGAGGTACATGGTGAAAGTAGATGGTGGAGGTAGATGGTGGAAGTACATGATAGAGGTACATGGTGGAGGTATATGGTGGAGGTAGATGGTGGAGGTACATGGTAGAGGTACATGGCGGAGGTAGATGGTGGAGGTAGACGACGGAGGTAGAAGGTGGAGGTACATGGTGGAGGTAGATGGTGGAGGTACATGGTAGAGGTACATGGTGGAGGTATATGGTGGAGGTACATGGTGGAGGTATATGGTGGAGGTATATGGTGGAGGCATCTGGTGGAGGTATATATGGTGGAGGTAGATGGTGGAGGTATATAGTAGATGTATACATGGTGTTGGCATATGATGGAGGTACATGGTAGAGGTACATGGTGGAGGTATTTGGTGGAGGTACAAGGTGGAGGTATATGATGGAGGTACATGGTGGAGGTATATGGTGGTGGTATATGGTGGTAGTAGATGGTGGAGGTATATGGTGGATGTTCATGGTGTAGGTTAATGGTGGAGGTACATGGTGTTGGTATATGATGGAGGAACATGGTGGAGGTATATAGTAGAGGTACATGGTGTTGGTATATGATGGAGGTAGATGGTGGAGGTACATGGTAGAGGTACATGGTGGAGGTAGATAGTGGAAGGTAGAAGGTGGAGGTACATGGTGGAGGTAGATGGTGGAGGTACATGGTAGAGGCACATGGTGGAGGTATATGGTAGAGGTACATGGTGGAGGTCTATGGTGGAGGTATATGGTGGAGGTATCTGGTGGAGGTATATATGGTGGAGGTAGATGGTGGAGGTATATAGTAGATGTATACATGGTGTTGGCATATGATGGAGGTACATGGTGGAGGTATTTGGTGGAGGTACAAGGTGGAGGTATATGATGGAGGTACATGGTGGAGGTATATGGTGGTGGTATATGGTGGTCGTAGATGGTGGAGGTATGTGGTGGATGTTCATGGTGTAGGTTAATGGTGGAGGTAAATCGTGTTGGTATATGATGGAGGAACATGGTGGAGGTATATAGTAGAGGTACATGGTGTTGGCATATGATGGAAGTACATGGTAGAGGTACATGGTGTGGGTATATGATGGAGGTACACGATAGAGGTACATGGTGGAGGTAGATGGTGGAGGTACATGGTGGAGGTATATGGTGGAGGTAGATGGTGGAGGTATATAGTAGAGGTACATGGTGTTGGCATATGATGGAAGTACATGGTAGAGGTACATGGTGGAGGTACATGGTGGAGGTATATGGTGGAGGTATCTGGTGGAGGTATATAGTAGAGGTACATGGTGGAGGTGTATGGTGGAGGTACAAGGTGGAGGTATATGATGGAGGTACATGGTGGAGGTATATGGTGGAGGTATCTGGTGGAGGTATATAGTAGAGGTACATGGTGGAGGTGTATGGTGGAGGTACAAGGTGGAGGTATATGATGGAGGTACATTGTGGAGGTATATGGTGGTGGTATATGGTGGTAGTAGATGGTGGAGGTATATGGTGGATGTTCATGGTGGAGGTTAATGGTGGAGGTACATGGTGTTGGTATATGATGGAGGAACATGGTGGAGGTATATAGTAGAGGTACATGGTGTTGGTATATGATGGAGGTACATGGTAGAGATACATGGTGGAGGTAGATGGTGGAGGTACATGGTGGAGATATATGGTGGAGGTAGATGGTGGAGGTATATGGTAGAGGTACATGGTGTTGGCATATGATGGAAGTACATGGTAGAGGTACATGGTGGAGGTATATGGTGGAGGTATCTGGTGGAGGTATCTGGTGGAGGTATATATGGTGGAGGTATATATGGTGGAGGTATATAGTAGATGTATACATGGTGTATACATGATGTGTACATGGTAGAGGTTCATGGTAGAGGTACATGGTGGAGGTATATGGAGGATGTATATAGTAGAGGTACATGGTGGAGGTAGATGGTGGAGGTAGAAGGTGGAGGTATCTGGTGGAGGTACATGGTGGACATAAATGATGGAGGAACTTTACTGGGCTGTTTGTTTTGTCAGTGAATCCATTTGATACAAGCCAACGTTCACAGCCCAGGTAAACCCTTTGTTCCGTCAGTTTATTATGTGGTGTAACTAAACAATTAGCCAGCCAGCCAGCCATTATCTTAACCCACTTAATCCACTGAGGCGGGTCGCGGGGGAGCCGGTGCCTATCCCGGCAGTCTCAGGGCGTGAGGCGGGGGACACTCCGGGCACGACGCCAGTGTACCGCGGAGCCACACAGAGACAAACAACCACTCACACACACATTCACTCCTACGGTCAATTTGGGACCGGCCAGTCAACCTAAAGCACATGCTTTTGGAGGTGGGAGGAAGCCGGAGAACCCGGAGAGAACCCACGCAGACACGGGGAGAGCATGCGAACTCCGCACAGAGCGGGACTCGAACCCGGGTCCGCCATGTTGTGAGGCGACAGCGCTACCCATTGCGCCACCGTGCGGCCACTAAACAATTAATCAATGTAATATTAATGTTTACATATATATCTCATATCAAAAATGCTGCTGCTGATCTGTGCTCCATGCTATGGTGAGTATGGTGAGGACAGGCTTCTTGTCAAAAACTGTGTCAGAAGCCAAGCTCTAAAGCAAATCATCATCCGCATCAAATCAGCAAAGGAAAATGCTAATGAATGCTCTTGGTCCTTCTGCAACTGTGTATTTACAGCACATGAGAAAATGAAATAATGAATTCTGTTTCACTGAGTCTGTGTCTGCACTCCATTAGTGTGTGACGCTAAGAGGCTAAAATGAAGCAGCTCCTAACTCATCTTCCTGCTTAATTAAAGACGTCCAAGTCGCTTAATGAATCCACTGACAGCAGCCAGAGGTGTGTGTGTGAGTGTGTGTGTGTGTGTGTGTGTGTGTGTGTGTGTGTGTGTGTGTGTGTGTGTGTGTGTGTGTGTGTGGGTGTGTGTGTGTGTGGGTGTGTGTGTGTGTGTGTGAGATGAAGTGGTAGGAGTTGGGGGCGGGGGTCGGGAGCCCATGAGTTTGAATGAAGGGATCAAGGGTGTGTTCTGTTACATGGCTTTTCGTTCTACTTCTTGCTCCTTCATCCAGACCGATGGTCGTGTTGTGTGAGGCTGCATATGGTCCAGCAATTCTGAGCTTAACAACTCCGAACGTCAAACTAAAACTGGTTGAAACCAGTCACACTCCACATATGCTGTCACAATAATGTAGTTATTTGGGCCCTACTTGTTTTTAGTGTCCAGCAACCGGTGGGTTTGTTCCATTGATCTTTTTATACCTTTAAAATACCTCTGAGGATGTGGCTAAGTGATCGTTTGTTGTCTTTCACAAGACTACAGAAAAAACACTTCACAGGTTGCCAGAGAAGCAACAATCAAGTGAATTAGTTAATTGTCAAACGCAATCACAGAAGGGGCCAAAATTCGAGACACAGACTATGCTGCAGACCCCCCCCAGATTTTACATTTATTGGACTTGCAGTATTCTGACCTGAAAAGTTGAATTCGAAAAGATTGCAACTACTTTTTTCCTCATGTATCCATTTATTTTAGTTTATTTTTTTCAGACATGTTAATATAACAGACTTCACTCCTTCATCACATTTACAACTTCAACAACAACATCCGAAAAAAAAAAGGGGGGCTAACGGGTAGAAGCCAATAAACTTTTGAAATTCCCGTCCCCTAGAATCAACAATAGACTGGTGATTGGGCAGGCCCGTGACTTTGACACATGTACTCTAAAGTCATATGAGTGTTTTCATACAGCAGTCGCAACGGCTACCAAGCAAGCTGCCATCTGCTTATCAGAGGATATAAGAATTTAAGCAAACACTCCACCACCAAAGAAACAGCCACTGGGAGACAATTAAGGCTCAATATCTTGATCAAGGACACCTTGACAGCTAGACAGCAGGAGCTGTGGATCAAACCACTGAAGCTTCCGGTGAGTGGAGGACCTCTGTACCCCCTGAGACACAGTCATGCTTATATATTTTTTTATTGTCTCAAACTACCCCAGTTTTTGAACCTGTTATTCGCCAATATATAATTGTTCACCTGATGAAGATGGATGGATGAATGGAACACTAAGTGTTTCATCAACCAGGTGAACCAGTTTAGTGGTTTGGATCAGTGGGCGGGGATCGAAACACCAGCTGGTCCCAGATGTGTTAAAATGGATGAAAAAGTGGAGTATACTGCCTGTCGTATCAATATTCATGGATTGATCAGATTAGCGTTCTGATTGCTGACGATTTTCTTTCTAATTGCTTTGGAATGGAGCCAACCTGAAAGAGATCTCAAGTATGGAAACATTTAGAACTGGAACTGCCTGACAAAGCAGATTTTAATTTCTAAGAAACTTATTTTCAAGCTCTGTTGCTCACACAACAGAAAAGAATAAACGACACAGGTCATTTTTTTTAGTTTACAGGTGAAGTGTGAAGTTTCTTTTATTCCAATCATCTGATGTGCAGTAACAACACGTCATCAATGATGAGGCGTTACCGATCCAGACGTGAGAATGAAGCCGGTGGTGCTGCTGTGATGACGTATCCAAATTCTGACTTTATCTCACAATATAGACTTATTTTTTATCCAGTGGCCCTAATTCTCTTATGTAACTAACGCACAAATATTTATATATTAATTTTATATAGAAATGCATGAACATGTAATCTATATTTCTTTCTGCTTTATTGAACTCTGCAAGGATCAATAATCATAAATCAATTTCCTATAATAATGGCTATGATATAACAAAAAAAGATTAACACATTAAATTATATTTGGTTTTACTCAGAAAATTTATGCGATGTGGTCCTACATTATTTATACACTAGAAATATTATATATTTAATCACCCTAAAATTGTAAAGTCCATCACCATTAAGGACCTCATTACCTGCAAAACAAATCGTCTTCATGCGTCATTACTTGTGCTGACACATATATATAGACCAGATATACCCCGCCTATAACGTAGGATGAATGAAAATAGAAGCATCAACAAAAGAAGTGATGCACGACTTTGATTAGATTTTTTTATGGTTTGTTCTGTTGCAGGATGTTTTAATGAACAGCAACAGCACATATTTGCTTTCTAGCCAAAGGAGAGATAAAACTTGGCCAAATAGGTAGAAAAGTCTACCTCAAAAAAGAAATATTCAGATTTTGCATTTGAGTTTGGATTCCAGATGACATGAATGAAGACTTTACAGCCCATGAGTTCTAACAGTTTTTATAGTTCTTATCATTTTTATATAGTCGTTACAATGACCCTAATGTGGACCATGAGTAAAAAGGCACTGGTCTATTACTGAAGTTGTTACTGATATAACAAGTATTTCTGGAGTTTTGGCCACTTGAACACTGCAGTCTTTTCATCTCAGGACTCAGATCTTTCAGTTTTACAAGGACTGACCTCCTAGATCTTCTTCCTTGTTTTCACTTGACAGCTTTAGTTAAGGGTCTTACATTTTTACCGGTCCACAGATACACTTATAATTAATTGTACTGTGATGCAATAAAACCCACAGAAACCATTTCAATCTTTACTTATTTCCTTTCGGATTCATATTGTGAGAAACAAACTAGAACTGCGGTATTTTACATCCTGTGGAAAACAGCACCCAAAAGTATAATAACATTTACACAAAACAGTAACCATTAAATACTGATAGTTTAGCAGTTTGGTAGAAACGTTTCATATCTTGGCTCAATGCGTAGATTTATAATTAAAAAACACAAAAGGAAAATGGGTGGTGGGGGGTTTGGCAGTATACCATGTTGGCTTGAATGAACCACATAGTGACGATGATAAAATGGCAATAAATGTCCGCGATGGTCACTTGGATGAAAGTAATACAATGTTACTAGCACCACAACCGAGCTAAAGCTGTAGGGGGATAAATGTAATCTAATCAGCTCTGAATCCTGTTTGTTGGTGATATAGTTTCTCACTTTGTGACTGAGACCCCAGCTGTCACATCAGCCATGACACTCAGTACATACATTAGTTCTGATGATTTTATTGCTAAGTCTATTGAAAGACAGTGAAGACTACAAAAAGATTTTTACTTTTTTTTTTTTTTCAATTGACGATTACAGTACTTGCATAAGATATATTTTTTTGTGAACTCAAAAGATCTTACAAGGCCTGAGTTGGCTACTGACCATAGAATGGTGCTGTGTCACACACATATTTTGGAGCACCCAATAAAAGTTTTAAATCAGAATAAATGTTGAAAAATGCCCTTTTTAGCAGTTTTAAGGAAAAAACCCTACATATTTCTTGTTATCTGGGTCTATACCTTAATATCGTCTCTACGCAGCATTCTCATACCAATTTTCATGAAAAGTCAGCAATTTTATCGTTTTTCTTTTACCTTTCTAAAAAAAAAATACAACAACAAGCAAACTGACACATGACCTCAATGGTGGAGTAAATAACAGAAGGCTGTGCTGAAAGTCCTGATTCAGTTACCAGTAAAACTTTTAATTAGCATAGGGGGAAATGGTGGGAGGAATCGATCCTCCGTGTTTTCAAAACATGATAGAAATGAAACCACCTGTTCACCTGCCAGCCCTGCCCATCAACACTGAGGTCAGTAATAGGTGAGTCATAGTAAGACCATCTTCTTGAATAGTAACTTTGTAATTGTTTTTAGACCGAGCCCTATTGTAATGATGATGATGATGATGATGATAGTGATGATGGTTCTTCCGTTTTCCTTTTGTTGAACTGGAGCCTTAGACATCATTTTCTGATAGTTTAGTTGTGGATCTGTTGAGATATTAAACTAGAGCTCACCATCTGAATGGGTAGTGATGCTGATGGCATCTGAGGGTGTGCCTGGTCCATAGCGGTTGATCGCCAAAACTCGAACTGTGTACTCTGTGAACTTATTAAGTCCATCCATCTTGTAGTTCAGTCCATTCACCTCCACGCTCTGAACACACATTTAGAGCAGACTGCATTTAATTCCATCACTTTATTTGTAATCCTTTAGAAGCAGAAGTTGGACATTTTTCTTGAATCATGTTGCCATAAAAAGTAGGATTTGCTGATACCAAAAGTATATTGTGATGTTTGTGTGAGTCACTCCTACTGTACTGTTAGAATCAGGAAAGGAGATGTGTGCCTGTTTGACACAGAAAAAATAAACTTTCAATTCAAGTGGTGATTCTGACCTGTTCCTTGCCAGACGGGCTCTCTGTCCACAGCAGTCTGTAGCCCAACACGGGACCGTTGGGTTGAGTGGGAGGCGCCCAGGTCACCTGGGCAGATGTGGCTGACAGAGCCTCAGCTTTGAGGGCTTCCACCCTGTTGGGAACCTGAACTGTTGGGACACATAGAGACAATGCCTTGATCATAAATACTGATGCCATACCACCTGTACATCTCCTGTGAATCTCCTGTACATCTCCTGCACTAATACATTTTCTACATCTACGACCAATTTACCATTTTTTTAATTTGTTGTGTTTGCAGACATTTGTCATGCCTTGCATGGGTCGTAGCTACGCTGGTATTCAAAGACCAAAGTATAAAGTCAGCATTACCCTCATTCACAGACATGTGCACAGGCCCACATGAGAAAATGTGCACCACAAGAGAATAGCAACAAGAGTGTGTGGGTTCTCAGTCATCCACGTTGAAATAAATGAGGAAAATCAACAAATCAACTGGACTGGGTTGGTTGAAGACGTTTCTGTCACGTCTCTGTCCTATGATTTTCCTGTTTATTTTCCTGCCACTAACATGTCATATCATTCCAGATCCTGTCTCATCCTCAATCAGTTCATTCCCTGCACCTGCTGTCTCTCCACACTCCCTAATGTGTCTCCACACTACAAATGCCAGCTCAGCCTTCTGCTCTCTGCCAGATTGTTCAGTGTCCGCCCTGACTTTCCAGCCTACATATCCTGCCTGCTATAGTGACTGTTTCTGAATCCCGTCTGCTCTCTCGACCCAGCCTGTTGCCTGCTCCTCATCTGATTTGTCTGCCTGGTTTGTGGATTATTTGGAACCTGACCCCTGCCTGTTCTATGAAACCTGCTCTTAGACTCTTGACCTGCCCGTTTGTCTGTCGTGCTTTTGGGTTCCCCGTGCCAGTCGTGTTTGAGCCGTGACAGAACAATCTGGCCCAACTATGAACCCAGACGACATCATCCCCGCCCAGATTGGTTCCTCCATAGACTCAGATAAGATCCAGCGACTCGACCATCACCTTTCCTTCTTGTCTGAGACTATGCAGTCCAACAACGCCCGCTTGGAGCGCATCATTGAGGCTATCTGTGAACATCTCGTTACGCTTTCTGCAGCGCCTCCGACCAATCCTGGTTCTGCTGCTGCTCCTGTTCTGCCTGCTCGTCCGCCCAGTTATTCTGAAGCTTGGATTCCTCCTCCGGAGCACTGTTCTGGTGCCCCAGGAACTTGTTGTCCTTTTTTGGTTCAATGTTCTCTTGTTTTTGAGCAGCAGCCCTCGGTTTTCCCCAAGGAGCGGTCCCGTGTGGCTTACATTGTCTCCCTTCTCATGGGGAAGGCACGGGACTGGGGAACTGCGGAATGGGAGCGACAATCACCTGTCTGTGCATCCGTCCAGTCTTTTTCTGCTGAGTTTCGGAAGGTGTTTGATCATGTGACCCTTGGGAGAGAGGCAGCCCGGGTGTTGTTAAAGATGTCTCAAGGGGGAAGATCTGTGGCCGAGTACGCCATCGACTTCCGCACCATTGCTGCTGGAATCCTGCCTCCCTTTTTGATGCCTTTTACCACGGTCTTTCCGACCGGGTAAAGATGAACTGGCGATGCGAGATCCCCCCACTGATCTCGACTCTCTTGTGGCCTTGGCTATCCGCATTGATGGCCATCTTCGGGAGCGAAGACGAGAGCAACTGCTCTTCCCCGAGGCTGTCCAGGCTCCCCACGACCCTCCTGTGGCTTGGATGCCTCCACCGACGACTGAGGACGTCCCTGGAGGTCAAGAGGAGCCCATGCAACTGGGTCGCTACCGTCTGCCCCCAGCAGAGAGGGAGCGTCGCTTGCTCGAGAATCACTGCCTGTACTGCGGCCAGGCCGGCTATTTTGTTTCTTCTTGTCTGGTAAGAGGGGCAAGCTCATCAGGTAAGCGGAGGGCACTGGTGAGTAGAACTTGGAATGCTGATATGCCTTCACGACCCCTGCTGCTGTTGCTCTGGACAAGAAATTAAGGTTGGTGTTTTAATTGACTCTGGGGCTGACATCAACCTGCTTGACTGGTCCCTGGCAACTCGCTTGGGGATTGGTATAGAGTCTGTAGCCAAGCTCTTTCATGCCACTGTCCCGGATGGTCAACTTCTTCGCCGTGTCACTCATCAGACTGTTTCTTTGTCCATGTGTGTGTCTGGTACTCATGGGGATTCTCTTACCTTCCATCTCATTGACGCTCCCCAACAACCAGTTATCTTGGGGTATCCTTGGTTAAGGAAGCACAATCCTCACATTGACTGGCCATCCGGAACTGTGCTGCAATGGGGTGCTTATTGTCAACTGTCTTAATTCTGCCCCGTCAGCTCCTGATTCGCATCATTCAGGAGGATCATCTAACTTCGCAGAGGTTTCAGAAGAATGCATGGAACCCTGGGAGGAGCTTGGTTCTACCCCCCCTTGGGGCAGACTGTATTTCGTCTCTGCGTCCAGATCCCGGCCCGCTCCTGTCTCTGCGCCCGGCCCACTCCCGTCTTTGCGTCCCAGCCCGCTCCCGTCTCTGCGCCTGGACCCCAGCCCGTCTCTGCGCCCAAATCTGGGTCCTCCACTGGGACTGTTTTTGGGACGTCAGGGGCCGTCCGTAGAGGGGGGGGGTTCTGTCACGTCTCGGTCCTATGATTTTCCTGCCACTAACATGTCATATCATTCCAGATCCTGTCTCATCCTCAGTTCATTCCCTGCACCTGCTGTCTCTCCACACTCCCTAATGTGTCTCCACACTACAAATGCCAGCTCAGCCTTCTGCTCTCTGCCAGATTGTTCAGTGTCCACCCTGACTTTCCAGCCTAAGTATCCTGCCTGCTATCATGACTGTTTTTGAATCCCGTCTGCTCTCTCGACCCAGCCTGTTGCCTGCTCCTCATCTGATTTGTCTGCCTTGTTTGTTTTGGAACCTGACCCCTGCCTGTTCTATTAAACCTGCTCTGAGACTCTTGACCTGCCTGTTTGTCTGTCGTGTTTTTGGGTTCCCCGTGCCAGTCGTGTTTGAGCTGTGACAGTTTCACCTCTCATCCAAGAAGCTTCTTCAGTTCTAATTGACTGGTAGAGTCCACAAACTTCAACTCCTGTTGGAGCAGAAAACAAAAGACCGAAAGCACCAAGACAGTGACTCTTTACCAGTCAGTCAGTACTGAAAAAGCCTCTTGGACGAGAGAAGAAATGTCTTCAACCAACCCTAAGCGAGTCCAGTTGATTACTCTGATCTTCTTAATTTACCAACAAGAACTTGAAATGTCTACAGTAGCAGTGTGAGCATTTATAGCGTTTCAAACAGTACTTGGTATACAGTAATTTACCCTCCCTGTGAAATAGTAACACAACTCATCGTTGTTCCAACAGTAAAGAACTTCCAGGCATTATGTCCCCAGACCTAATGTGATGATTTGTTTTTTGACTTACCTATTACCTGCCAGTATTTATATCTTGCTGCTGTTGTTTGCAACACATTGTCAAATCAATGATCAATGACAGAAACATTTGTGTGTGTGTGTGTGTGTGTGTGTGTGTGTGTGTGTGTGTGTGTGTGTGTGTGTGTGTGTGAGAGAGAGAGAGAGTGTGTCTCACGGTCCGGTTTAGTTGTGACCCTCATGGGGGCGGAACTCTCTCCTGGCCCAACATCATTGTAGGCGATGACTCTAAAGCTGTAGCTCTCCTCTGGTTTTAGGTTGGAGACAGTCAGCTCCAAAGACTCTGGCTCTGACACGTTCACTGACCGCTCCCTGACATAGGAAAAAAACTTTTATTACAAATATTGTGTTGGACAACTCATACTTTTCTCATTCATTCTAAATAATATATTACATTTCTTTCTGCACGACCTTATTTGTTAGTGGGAATAGGTCGCAGCAAATCACAACCTGAGGTGGAGTTTCACATTGCTCTCTCTTGTTGATGCAGCTATGCACACATATCAACACATCTTAATGAAGAATAACAATACTATGTTCCCCTACATTGCCTGCAAACAATACTAATGAGAGAAACTTTTTAAAGGGCCAGGCCTGGCCCCTAACAGAGTACAACCTGAAGTCAACTTCTGTGTCCCGTTGCAGAGAATATTACTTGGTGACTCTTCTCACATGTGGAATGGCAAGAATGTGGGAAGAGAGTTTGTCATTACTGTGTTCTACTTCACCCAAATGCAGAACAAATTTGCACATAAGAAAAATAATGAAACACATATCAAAATCCATTTTCTGAAACAGTTTAAACTTGAAAATATAAACTAATTTAATTTCAGTCAACATGCAGCAGCTTCTACCATATCTGCTCAGCATTTAAGAGACCCACATGAAGAAAGTAAGTATGCAAGTGAAAATATACAGTAAATGAGTAAATATACAACACACAGATACATACAGCTACATACCCAGAGGCTCATTAGAAAATGTTGATTTTTAATTTATGACAAAAATGATGGGTTTTTTTTCATTATTTAAAATCCCCATCCTATTGTTCTTGGAAATCGCTTTTGTAGACTCTCACAATCACTATCTTTTTCAGACTCAGTTCGATTTATAACATGTCCGAGGAACCATTACGTTATTGTAGTGGAGAGGTTTGTGTGCCCTAAGGATCCTGAGAGCTATGTTGTCAGGAGTCTTGTACTCCTGGTAAGGTCAATCAAGGCAAACAGGTCTCAGGTGAACGTCCAGAAAAAAGAATGGTTCAGAAGACCTTATGACAAATTGATGAGGGAATAAAGTGACCCTGCCCAGAGGAAACACGGGGCAGGGTGGGTTTGGGTGACACTCCAGCTGAGTGTCACTGTGTTGGGGTTTACCCCAGTGGATGAGAGGTCTCATCCACTGGGGTAAACGCCTCCCTACACCTTAAGGCTGTGGGGGGGGGGGGGTCTGACTCTTGTTTGTGCGTATGCACAAATAGCAGTTCAGAGTGTTCAGCCTTTTTGTTGTCTCTAAATGGGGTCTTTCATGGGACTCTTGAGGAAGTTCAATGCACACAACACCTGGAGAGGCGTGATTGGAAGGAATGACCGCCGTGATCTTAACCTGAGTGGCTATATGTTGTTGAAATTCAGTGCTAGTCATGGATTGTCCATAACTAATACAATGTTCGAACACAAGGATGTTCATAAGTGTACTTGGTACCACAGCACCCTGGGTTGGAAGTCAATGATTTATCTTGTGATCATATCACTTGACCTCAGACCATGTGTTTTGGCTACTCAGGTGAAGAGAGGGGCAGAGCTGTCAACTGATCACTACCTGGTGGTGCATGAATAGTGCAGGTGAACTGGGAACTTCAGGAGGAAAACTCTGCACACGAGCCCTTCAACTCCCACTTCCAAAGGAGCTTGTCTTGTGTCCCTGTGGAGGCTGAGGACATTGAACCTGAATGGTCAATGTTCCAATCCTCCATTGGTGAAGCTGCAGCCGACAGCTGTGGTCTCAAGGTCTTGAGTGCCTCAAGGGGCGGTAACCCTTGAACACCTTGGTGGACTCCGGTGGTCGGAAAGCCTTTTGACTGAAGAAGGAGGCTTTCAGGGGCATGTTGTCCCTGGGGACTCCTGAGATAGTCTTAAGGTGCTAGCAAACCAGACTGCATGCTTGGCTATGATACAGGCAAAACAAAAGGTGTGAGAGGAGTTCTGAGAGACCATAGAGAAGGCCTTTCAGAAGACACCAAAGTTGTTCTGGAAGACTCTCGCACCTCAGGAGGGGGAAACAAGGGACCCTCCAAGCTGTGTACAGCGAGGATGGAACACTGTTGATCTCCACTGAGGACTTTGTCAGTCGGTGGAAGGAACACTCTGAGGAACTCCTGAATCCAACTACCCCAACTGACCTGCCCTCTGTTTCAGAGGCAGAGCTATACAATTATGGACGACTTGAATCAGTTTCTCTGGACAAAGTCACCGACATAGTTAAACAACTTCACGACGGCAAAGCCCTGGGTATTGATGAGGATCCCCCTGAAATGCTGAAGAATCTGGGAGTTTAGGGGCTGTCTTGGATGGTACGTCTCTTTAACATTGTCGGGAAGTCTGGGACAGTACCAAAACAGTGGCAGACTGGGGTGGTGGTTTTTCTTTTTAAAAAAGGGGATCAGTGGGTGTGTGCCAGCTACAGAGGCATCACACTTCTCAGCCTCCCTCTGAAAGTTTACTCCAAGGTCCTGGAAAGGAGGGTTTGGCTGATTGTCGAACCTCGGATTGAGAAAGAACAATGTGGGTTCTATCCTGGTTGTGGAACAACGGACCAGCCTTTTACCCTTGCAGGGATCCTGGAGGGGGCTTGGGAGTATGCCCATAAAATCTACATGTGTTTTGTGGACTTAGAAAAGGCATACAATGGGGTCCCCAGGGATATACTGTAGGAGGCACTGCAGAAGTGTGGGGTGAGGGGGCCTCTCCTCAGGCACATCCAATCCCTGTACGCCCAAAGTGAGTAGTGTATTTGAATTCTCAGACTTCAAATTCTCAGTTTGATGGAATGAGGACTGCATCGCTGTTTTTCGCAGATGATGTGGTCCTGTTTGCATCATTAGCCTGTGACCTGCAATAAGTACTTGTCCCGTTTTCAGCCGAGTGTGATGCAGCGGGGATGACAATTAGCATCATCAAATCTGAAGTTATGGTTCTTAGGAGGAAGCCAGTGGATTGCCTTCTCTGGGTGGAGAATGAGCTCCTTCCACAAGTGAAGGAGTTTAAGTATCTTGGGGTCCTGTTCACGACTGAGGGAACAATGGAACGGAGATTGGACGGAGAATTGGGCTAGCAGAAGCGGTCCTGCAGTCACTTTACCACACTGTTGTCACAAAGAGGGAGCTAAGCCAAGAGGCAAAGCTCTCCATCTACCATTCAATCTTCGTTCCTACCCTCACCTATAGTCATGAGCGATGGATCATGACCGAAAGAATGAGATTGCAGATACAAGCGGCGGAAATGGGCTTTCTCGGGCGGATAGCTGGTGTCTCCCTTAGAGATGGGGTGAGAAACACTGCTATTTGCGAGAGGCTCAGTGTTGAATCGTTGCTCCTTTGTGTGGAAAGGAGTCAGCTGAAGAGGTTTGGGCATCTGGTACAGATGCCACCAGGGTGCCTCCCTAGGGAGGTGTTTCTGGCACGTCCAGCTGGGAGGAGACCTCGGGACAGACCCAGGACTAAGTGGAGGAATTATATCTCAACACTGGCCTGGGAACGTCTTGAAATCCTGCAGTCAGAGCTGGTGGCTCTGACTGGGGTCCCATGCTAAAGCTGCTGCCCCCGTGACCTGACACAGCATAATGCTGATGAAGATAATGATGATGATGATGAGTTCCATTGATAGACTGTCCAAACCATTTGAAATTGCTTTAGATTAGTTTCCCAAACAAAATGTAAATTTAAGTTAATTACAAATGTGTTCAATTATATGTGGAACAGTTCAGTCAAAATGTAAGCACTCTGATGACACCATGTGTGTATTGCTCTCAAGTACAACAGACACAGCCCCCACAAGGGCCCCTTTTCATTTTCTGAAAATTAAAGTATTTACATCAGTATAATCCCAGGATGATGGTGGTTAATCCTCAGATTATCTCTGCATCCTTTCAGTGCTAATCACCAAGGAAACAGTTGGGGTTTTTTTTTCATGAAACCATCAAATATACTGTGTAGCTGTTGAAGACATTTTTAAATTTGATGCATTCCACGTTGGAATATTAATTTTGTTTCTTTTGGGTGGTACCTGGGTGTCCTGTGGTTGTTAATGACAAGTCTGGTAACATTTTATGTACGATGAAAATGCCTGCCCACCAGGCGTCTAGTCTAGTTTGGGATCCTATGGGATCTGAACCTATTTATACTGTATTATACTGTATTTATAATGCTAGGGACACAAATTGCTGTGTTGGGCTTTTTAACTGCTAAACTCTATTCTTGGGTATTTCTGTCTGTTCTTTTGTATAACTACATGTGACTGTGTGTAAGCAAAGGCAAATAATTTCTCTTTGGAATTGGTATTCATTCATTCATTCATTCATTCATTCACTTTGATGACAGCTGATAAATACAATGCCAACATTGATTCATTACGGCTTTGTCTTTTGATTTTATCTATTCAGAAACCCAAAATAGCATCAAACATCAACACCTGTCCATTTCCACATTGTCACTGATGCTCAGTTTAGAAAGCAGGGAGAAGAAAAAATGTACAAATAATTTAAAAAACAGAGTAAAACATTTCAGTGTTTTTGCCAATTAAATCACTGCTGCCAGGAGGGAAAGGACTCATTTTACTGGAGTCATCAAACACTTTGGCATTTGTACTGCTGGAGTCAGAATATAGCCCAAAATGGCATAAACACTGGAAGCAGTCACTGGTGCAGACTTTGAAGGAATTTACTTTTCTATTTTTTTTTTTTTTATTCAAAAATTGATTGATGTTTATTTAAGAGCTGACTTCTACTTTGCAAATACTTCACACAAACAAGTTTTCATTGATGTCAACACAATAAAACATGTTCAGCGGTGTAAACTGTAATGGATGATTAAATCTGAATAAATTAAATCTATATTGACGATGAGCCAGTAAATCTGAGCCAATTAGAAAAAAAGTCTCAATGAGGACATAAAAAGATTTTAGTAAGGTCATTACATAAAACACCTATTTTTAGCATGTTTGTGACAGGTTGTGAAATAGAGACAGAGGGAAGGCTTTGCCACAGTGATATAATTCATTCATTCACCTTCTTGAAGCAAAGACTGCAATCAGCTCATCTTCAGCCGCTTAACCAAGATACTTGTAATTGTAATAACATGTACTTGTAATAACAGGAATGCATTACAACCCTCTGCACATCAATACCCTCTTTAATTTGTTGCTCCTTTGCCCTCAGGCAACCTGAGTGACCCACTGGTGGATTCTGTAATCTGAAAAGATCCACAGAATAAAATACACAGCAACTTTGTGCATGAACTTCGCTCAGGTGTGTTTTTGTCTGACAGAAATAAAAAATCACTGGGCAAAATGTGGATACTCAGCCACATATTTTGCCAGCCTATGACTCCCCTTTTTTGTCCATCTAATTCTGTTTTATTTCTTTTCCATTGTTCTTGTCTTAATTTGTCTGTTTTATAGTCAATATATTTCTTGGAAGTCATTATAACAGAGAAAAATTGCATTTTCACTTTCTCTTCTTGCCCTTTCCCTCTCTCCCCTGCAATCTTTCATTGTCTTTTCTTTTTCATTGTCTCCCCCCGTCTTCTATCATTTCGTGGGAGTTATTAGTGCTGAAAGAACCCATCTCTGTATTTTTCTCCAAGTTATTAGAACTGACAAAACCTCTGCCTCAGTTCCTTCTGTGAGTCATTAGGACTGACAGAAGCTCTCTTTCATATCATTTCATGATAAAACTCCAGTGTCTCTTTTTTGTCCGGCATACCATTCCCAGCCCTAAAGCAGTGCATTCCAGTTTGTCCCTGAGGAAAGAAAGCTTAAAAGCCTGGAAGTGAAAGCTTTCAGCTGGAGCCCCGACTGTCAGAGGTTACCATTTAACATCAGCCGGGGACTCGCCAATATGTCATCCAGAGCGTTTTCTATTAAATTTTTAGAGCTGCAGTGGGCACCATAGCTGTAATGAAAATTTTTTAAAAAAGTGTTGTCTTTGACATACTGTTAGCTTGTTCTCTATACCATCAGTGCCCTCACATTTTAAACTTACAGTCAATAACATGGGGCTTCATCTTACGATTCATCCACCTTCAAGTCAGCAGCTACTTTGGCTAACTCTAGGGTTGGCAATGTTAGCCCTTAGGCCAGGCTAATAAAGCTCACTATTAGATTGTTGTTGGATTTGTGACCCATTTAAAATTAATTGAAGATTTAGATTATGGTCATATCACTATTATTTATTTATTTTTGTTTTGTCTCAGCTGTTACCACTTTCCTCTGTTAAGGAGATAAAGACTTCACCTGCCTCCCTTGGCTGGTCGGTAGACTATCTGTCAGTAATGTAGCCATCAACATAAGCTGGTACAAAGATGTGGCTTGGGACAAATAAATCTTTTTAGTTTTATTGCACCTCTAGGTAAAGGGGACAGAGGAACTAAATGTATTATCAACACTTTAGGAGGCAGGAAAATTGCAATTTTGCGGTAAACTCTTTTAGTTGAGCACCTCCAGGTTGCTCCATACAAAGCAACCAAACTACCCATAACTTTTTTAGTAACGAAGTAATATAAAAATGTTTCAAGTACAGAAGTAATGACCATTCTTTAAGTTTCATCTGGACTTAGTTGACCTGCTTTCATTGAAAACAAAATTTGGAGAGGTTTTGCAGCTGTAGTTTTTTCAGTACAAAGGGTGATAAAACATTGAGTATTTCCTGTATCAGCTCTGAAGTCAGAAGTCTCTACTGATTCTAAATGATTTTATAGGTGAGCAGTTCAATGAAAGAACGACAGCATTCTCTGATTATTGACCAAAAGATACGAAAGTTCAAAAAATATCTGAAACTCAAAGAAAACAAAGAAAACAGAACCCCATCTTACCTTTCAACTCCATCCTGGGAATAGTAGATTCCATAGGTCTGCACGGCGCCTCCTGTCTCCTCTGGGGGGCGCCAGCTGAGTCGGACAAATCGGCTGGACACAAGGACAGGGACCAGGTCGCGGGGGGCAGAGGGGAGGGCAACGCCTGGGCTGGGGGACACTGGTGGGGGATCAGAGGAGGAGGAGTAAGTCAAGGGGGTGTGAGAAGGATCAGGTGGAAGGTGAGAAGGAAGAGGAGGAGGTGTGTGGGTGGGTCTGTACTGAGTGGGTGTGGCCTCTGTTATTCGTTCATCCAGGGAGAGGGAAGGAAGAGGGGGAGAGTGAGGGACAAGGGCGAGAAGGTGGCGGGGGGGGGGTGCAGGAGGCGAACAAAGGAGGCAGAGCAAATCAAAAAACAGCAGAAGGAAATGACAGATGTGATGGACAGGAAAGTAACGGAAAAGATGTGAAGAGACAAGAAGGAAGAAAAGGAAGAAGAGTGGTAAAGAAGAGCACGGGCAAGAAGAAAACAGCTGAAAATGTTAGTAATCAATCAATCAACAGGCGTTTCTCGATATGTGTTGATTGGCTGATATCTAATCTTAAAGAGAAGACTGCTTCCTGCTGTCACATCAGAGAACTGGACATAAGACATGGAGGGGCTTTGTTGTTGTTTATTCAGATATTTCAAAAAGTGAATCAAGATGTTGATCCTTTCAGGATGAAAACATGATGATTCTCTTCATTAACACATGAAGGTGGCAGAAAAACTAGTGGCACAAGGTAGAATTTCTGAACAAAAATTCCATTTTATCTATTCAGCAGTCAAGAGATTAGTACAGAAGGTTAGGACACAGTCAATACTAATGAGAACATACAAAAGTATAGAAATGAAAGTATGTGCATGACACACTATATAGAAATACAATATAAAGGCTAGTATCATGACAAAGATGAATAATTCATTCAGTGCACAGAACCAGTACAACAACTGAGGAATTTCAAAATAAAATGAATCAGGTGATAAGTGAAACAAGTGTAAAATGGCTAGTGGTCTTTCCTTGGGAGTTTACTGTATAGTTTTAAGCATCCAGGATGCTGCAGAGCACAGGGGGGCCCAAATAATAGTCTGATGTTGCTAATGTCATAAAAGTAGATATAATTCTCTCAAACAATAGTTAAAGCACATGATGGGTTTGTATGAGGTCAGTCTACAAGTGTGTTAGTAGCCTTTTAACCTTTACCTTTTCTTTATGTATGCCTGTAACATTATGAAAGTGTCGAAGTAAGGAGCAAACAAAAAATGAATTAATAACTGATTAGCTGGTATTGAGTCAGGCTGGTTGACGGTCCAAACAGTTGTTTGGGTAGACGAATGAACCCACAGCTTGGCAGAATGGATTGTTAGGTTTTCCTCTTCCCCTGCCAGTTCTCATTTCCCACCGGTAGCCTCTTAACTGACCACATGAATGAATTTTAGCTACCAGCCTCTGTCATTGGCCAAAGTAGCAGCTGGGTTTGGCAAAGATACAACCTCTGTTGGTCTCTTGAAGTATGTAATTTGTCTTTTAATCTGCTCCAGTAACAAGGATGTTGACCCAACACTGAATCAACTTTGTAAGATGCTCCATCTGATCCTACTAAGAGTCAGCAGTAAATCAGAGTACAGAAGAAAAAGGGAAAGATGAGCTCTGAAGTTCTCTAGTGTTCCAGTCAAAATGAACCCGGGGTATTATTTGAAGTACATAATTAAACAAACGTTTTGGTGGCATTACTATTTTTTTTACAAACTATATCGTACGTTACGATGCGCTCCATGACAGCGGAAGTGACGCAATCGTAGACATCACGGTGAATCCGCATCAGCGCCATTACACAAACATACAGCAAGCGACAAGCCAACATTATTACCTTTATTTATCACGAAATCATCTCAACTCATGTCATCATCATCATCATCATCAGATATGGAAGAGGAGTTCCCTGTGAACCCAGCTGGGGGAGTAATTATCCCCTATAATTACCATCCGATGTTATAACTGCATTATAACTACAAACTATGCACGCTCCTATATCATACCAATCAAGGAGATAACCCCCAAAATCTGAGGTAATTGGTGTAAATTAGTAACAAGCCCTGAGGTAAACAAACCCAATCAATTGACCTGCCTATCACTTTTGATATTGTTTACTTTTTGCATGTGCCATAATCGCATGATAACATTTATACAATACCTCCAGTAGCTCCAGAAATAAATTAATTATCCACTAAACCTTGGGAATTCAGAAAAAATACTATGGGTTGTCCGAAAATGATCGTACCTCAATATCATCCAAGGTGAAGCCCTCATGGCAGATTCTTGGATCTTTGGTCATTCTGACCCTGTTTATCCTTGCTTTCCATTGCCCTCCAATCTTTCCAGAAGGTATTTTGAAGAAAGATCGGTTCTTATTTTTGTGTCTAACTCCTGTGGTGTTGGAACATCCATTCACCTCACAGGTAACCATGATTTCATTAGATGTATCACTTCATTGATCGTATTATGCTGTAATGGCTAGGCTGACTGATGAAGCGATGGGTTTTGTCGATGACGCATGACCCCAAATGACGTTGCTGCTACAGCACAGATTTTAAGGTGTCCTGACACCAAGGATGATGCCAGACATCAGGAATTTGTTTATTTGTATTTTTTCATAATGATAAAAAAATATATATATTACTTTACAATGAGTTTCCTGTTCCTTTAATGTTAGTCCATGAATAAATGCTGCAGCTGCTCAGTATCCAAAAAGTTCCACTGTCCTGCTTCCTGGAATCAGTGAAGTGAAAATCTGGAAGATTGCAAACAGCAGTACTATCAGCTCTGCCAGGCTGCAAAATTTGAGTGAACACATTTATTCAGCAGCATTTTGATGGGTATAAACCTTTATGAATTTCACAAACAGGTGCAGAAAGATGCACAAAATAAAATGACAACAAATATAAATGTGTTTCTGGTTCAGAAAGCAGTTAGCAGTCATTAAAATACTTTATTTGGATGATACATTTGATCACAAACTCTCAAGTTAAATCTGACATAAGTACATGTTTTATTCACGCTGTGCCCATATTGTGATTAGATCATAATATGCACATTGTATGATCTGCTGAACTAGCTGACTTGTAATGAGGCCCAGGCAGTAGCATTACTCTAAAAAACTGATCCAGAACTGATACAACATGTAAGGTGATGGTGGTATGACAGATGGAGATGTGTGGTTGTAGAAGATTGGTGTAGGCAATTGAAATTCACACATGATACAGGTATGTAGTAATATGGACCACCAGAGAGGAGGTGAGGAAGTGAGAAATGAGCTGTCTCATTGGTAGATAAGGAGGAAGAAGAACTTTGAAGTATGAGTATGATGGTGGAAAAATTAAAAAAGATGGAAAAATAAGCAGGAAAAGGTGAACACAAGAAGAAGAAAAAAGTCAGGAAAAAACACACCTCCCGTCCTGTCTCTAGATAATGGGATTCACGGAGCGAAGGGCAGATTCGTTTCTGCTCCATGACCAGGCCAAAAAGGCAAACCGGAGCTGAGCAGTAGAGCATCACTGCCAAAAATTGACGAGTAGGGCAAATAATAGAGTCGGACACAACAGGAAAAGAAGCTGAAAGTAATCTGAATACAGAAAGTGCTAAAAAGCGCTCTGCCTTCTGCCCAACGACAGATGATACCTGCTTGCACACAAAGACACAAACAGAGGCTGTGTATTTCCCATCTATCTGTCCATTTTCTATAAGCTGCTCTGCATTTATATTGTTTCTGCTGCATGAATGGTCTTGGGGGAGGAGGGGGGGTACAGAGATGAGTATTTCACTGACATTCAAAACATATCCGCAACAACAGCAGCTCTACAGCTGGCCACAAAAACAATTCTAACAGTTTAACATTTATACTGTCGTGTAAACAAAGGGTGATGGGCCACCCAAAAATACTCAATGTGTTTTCTATGTCACATTGACAATGTTAAAGAACAATAAATCAAGGGTTTTCAATCAGTTTGATTGAGACTATAATTTTCATGATGGTAGAAGTAAAGAACCAGAGACGCTTGATGATCAGGGCCTCTATCAAATAATATTGTTGACAGATAATGACACACAGATGAGATTTTTTCAGCCAAAAGTAAAACAAACAAACATGTAACATGATCCTAACACCCTATCATGAAGTGAAGCTCCATCCATCCATCTTCAGCCGCTCATCTGGGGCCGGGTCGCGTGGATAACAGTCTCAGGAGGGATGCCCATACTTCCCTCTCCCCAGACACCTCCTCCAGCTCCTCCGGGGGGAGCCTGAGGCATTCCCAGGCCAGCCGAGAGACTTAGTCCCTCCCGGTAGGACATGCCTGGAACACCTCCCCAGGGAGGCGTCCAGGAGGTATCCAAAACAGATGCCAGAGCCACCTCAGCTGGCTCCGCTGGAGGTGGAGGAGCAGTGGCTCTACTCCGAGCTCCTCCCTGGTGACTGAGCACCTCACCATATCTCTTTTCGGTCATGAGCCAAAGCCAAAGCTCATGACCATAGGTGAGAGTAGGAATGTAGATTGACCAGTAAATCGAGACTCAGCTCTTTCTCACCACGACAGACCTATACAGCGACTGCATCACTGCAGAAGCTGCAGCAATCCATCTGTCAATCTCACATTCCATCCTGAACAAAACCCAAAGATACTTGAACTCCACTACTTGGGGCAAAGACTCTCCACCAAGCTGAAGAGGGCACACCACCCTTTTCCGGTCGAGAACCATGGCCTCGGATTTAGAGGTGCTGATCCTCATCCCACTCACGTCACACTCGGCTGCAAACTGTCCCAGTGCACGCTGAAGGTCTAGGTTTGATGAGGCCAACAGGACAACATTGTCTGCAAAAAGCAGAGGTGAAATCCTTTGGTCCCCAAACCAGACTCCCTCCAGATTCTGGCTGCACCTAGAAATTCTGTCCATAAAGTTTATGAACAGAACCACTGATAGAGGGCAGCCCTGCCGGAGTCCAACACGCACCTGGAACAGGTCTGACTTACTGCTGGCAATGTGAACCAAGCTCTTCTTCGGTCATACAGGGACCGGACAGCCCTTAGTAAAGGGCCCCGGACCCCATACTCCCAAAGCATTCCCCACAAGATACCAGAAGGGACACAATCAAATGCCTTCTCCAGATTCACAAATCACATATGGACTGGTTGGGCAAACTCCCATGAACTCTCGAGCACTCAATGGAGAGTGTAGAGCTGGTCCAGTGTTCCACGACCGGGACGAAAATTGCATTGTTCCTCCTGAATCAACGATTCTACTCTCAGTCTAATCCTCCTCTCCAGTACCCTGGAGTAGACTTACCCCGGGAGGCTGAGGAGTCTGATCCCTCTATAGTTGGAACACACCCTCTGGTTTAGTTTAACTTAGCTTATCTTATTTTAGCTTATCTTAGCTTAGAATAGTTGAGTTTAGTTTACTTTAATTTAGGATTGGTTAGGTTAGGTTAATTTAGATGTGAAGAACGCCATCATGTCTATGAAACACAATTTCACATACACAAACAAACCTCTGCCCTCGAGTTTCACTTTTTGAATAAATGAGGAAAATCTCTAATATTTGAATAGTGTGTGTGTGTGTGTGTGTGTGTGTGTGTGTGTGTGTGTGTGTGTGTGTGTGTGTGTGTGTGTGTGTGTGTGTGTGTGTGTGAGTGACTTAACTGACCTGACAGTGGACATACTATTTGATAACTTTCGTTCGTAATAGAGATCAAGTAACTTCAATGAATATCTAACAGAGCTATTAATGATTCTTGATTCTGGATTTTTGAGGGACCAACACTTAACTTCAGCATAAGTCAAATGTATTTAGAAATTGAATGAGTAAAATAAAATTTCTTAAACATTTGGAACTGGTTCTGGGTGTCGGCATTGTTTCGTCATCTGAATTGAGCATCTAGTCGTGGTTGTGGTGACACTTAATGAGAAACTTTACTGATTTTAAAAAGTTTGAATTTAACATCAAAGATATTGGAATTAAGTGGATGTGAGTAAATGTTTCGGTTTACTTTTAGAACATTAGATATTCAGCAAAATGAAAAGAGCTTGTAATATGCAGAATATTATGTTGTAAATTGTTATACGCTAACCAGATGAGACAGCTTAGTGACTTTGAGAATCAGTCAGGTAAAGTCATGTTCAGGTTTCATGAAATAAATTGGTGCAGAAAATCTGAGATGAAAATATTGTAAAACTTGAAATTTCACGAGATGTTTAAACGTTGAGTATTTAAAAATAAACCATTATAGTAGAAGGTGTTTTCTCTGATGGCTGTTAAGTACGATAGCAAATCCATCCATCTTCTGAACCTTTTTATCCGCTTTGGCGGGTTGCGGGAAGCTGGAGCCTATCCCAGCTGATTTAGGGCGGGGGCTGGGGGAAACTCTGGGAACGACACCAGTGCACTCAGCCTATCTCTGGTTTTGCTCCTGGTTGAGCTTTAAAGTCGACTGATGGACGAAAGACTTTTTTTAGTCTAACCTTCTTGAAAGGTGGTACCTTCTATCTCCTTCCTGAGGGCAATAGATTGTATTTAACTTAACACATGAAACTAATATTACATGTCTGAAAACTACTACATTCTGACCAGTGGTTTGTAATAAGATCTAATATAACCTAAGAGACTGTTCCATATAGCCAAATAGAAGGGAGGGGGGGCATAATAAGCCCAATTGCTGGTTTTCTTTATTGCTCCTGAGACACAGTATAGGAGCCAAAATGAATGTTTGTTTGCATTAACTCATATATGTTCTGTTTGAGCCATATCCCAGATTCACCCCCATCTAGTGGCTGGACTGGAGCATAAAGGTCCAGTCATCCTACCCAGAGGGCGTGGCCGGAGCAGGAAGTCCTTGATACTCAATGCATAACCTCCAAGCTTTAGATTAGACTGCTCCTCCTTTGTAAAATCTAACTTTATCAGTGCAATCCTTATTTGAATTTAACATTTGATCTTCTGGGCTTTTGTATTAATTTAAGCTTGTAATAAAACTTGGTTTATTTTTTGCTACAAACTTTTGTGGACCTTGGATCATTTTGGTCTGCTAGAGAGTCAGACATTTTTGCTCGGCCACCAATGGTTATCAATAGGCCCAGGAAATAACCATTACACACAGTGTTATATGGAATGTGTGTTTTCTCATATGTTGTGAGGGCTTTGTGTGCGTTTAGTTATAAGGCTGCTCATGACTGTGTGTGTGTGTGTGTGTGTGTGTGTGTGTGTGTGTGTGTGTGTGTGTGTGTGTGTGTGTGTGTGTGTGTATAATGTTCAGTAAAAGCTCTTCATTACAGTGCAGTAATTCCAGGTGTCTTTCTGGAGGTGTGTAAATCAGCTCAGATGTCATTACTGTAAAAGCAGGACATAAAGGTCTGACATGCAACCTTAAAACTGTCCTCTCCAAAAAAAACCCAACAACAACAACAAATAAACAGAAAGACAACCAGTCTCAAGCAGACTAAAGTGACCTTAGAGAGCTGACACTCTGGTGAATCTGAAATATCTCCTATTAGAGACCAGCAGGTCTCTAATAGGAGCTCCCTGTAATGTGTCAATACACACATCAGAGTGGAAAGAATAAACAAAATATATGTGCAAAAGGGCCTTAATAGGATGAACCTATCCGAGATTCCAGTGGCGTCAGACTGACGATGCCCCCCCCCCCCCCCCCCGTAATGTATGTAGTAAAGCTGTTCAGGGATGTTAATGAAAGCTGATGGATGTAATATTTGGTGATATGGATGCTGCCATGAATGATTCCTGTGAGTGAATCCCAGCAAGACACAAGAGACTATTAGAGATGACATGATCAGCGATGCTCAGTCTACTCAGAGCCGGTGGCGTACCTCTGTAATATCAATAGGTTTAAAGAATTGTAGATATCAACTGAGAATTGCTAATACATCTGATAGCATCCGTTCATCTTCTTCGCAAGTGCAAATCAATGTTGCTTTTTACGTTAGATAATAAAATATAAATAGAACATTAATTATTCAATTTTGACCTAGAGGTTCCTTGTCAGTTTTTCTCTGACCTTTGAACTTTAAGTTCTTGGAATTCCATCCTTAATGTCAAGCAAAAATTCTTTCAAAGTGTGTCTGAAAAATTATATAGAAAAAGATGGCAGGTCCAGCTCATCTGGATCTGGAGCAGAAGAACCAATGACATTGTGGTTTGTGCTGCTGGGGCTGGATGCCGTTTAGAGTAATTATGAAACTATCATCAGTACTCTAGTGGCATTGTAGCTGCTGCAGCCAATTACATGTAGGACTGACACAGTACTTAAATTTCAGCTGACTTTGCAAGAAAGAAACTGTGATTAACAATTAATGAGCTGCTCATTTTATCCCATCATGAAAAAGCAAGTCTAACATTGACAGTTGAATAATAGAAATACTGTACATCTTATATGGAGAGGAAAAAAAAAACATTTCTTGGCACTATTACGCTTTAATTTAGTTTCCCAGCTAAAAGTATTTCTAACCAGTCAACTGGATCACTTTGCGACAGATCCACCAGGACCCAGAACTTGGTGGATCTGTGGATGATTTCTTGGACTTGTGGTATCAGCAGTTTGACGGCTACAAATTTATTGCCTCACCTCCTAGAAGTTACCCGGCGCCCTCCCCTGTGGCTCAAAGGCAGAATGTATCCACAGCAAAGCTAAAGCATCCACAATGTTCACTTCCAGTACTTTCTGGTCACATTACTAAACAGTCAGTGGTTGTAAAACTAATTGTATTCTCCAATCAGAATAAGCGCCACTAGCTGACATTATTAATGATTACCAGAAAAATCCACACCATGTAATAATGATGGAGATGAGACATTTCTGTTTCAGCCAGCTGTTTTACGTAGTCATTATTAGCCAATTTATTATGCTACAATAAGATTGCGCTGATAGTTCAAAAGGATCCTTCTCATGGAAGCTTGGAGGGATCAGAGGGCATTTTAGCAGTTTTACTTATAGTTCAGAGGTGTTGCTTTAAGCCACAGGAGTGAATTGAATTGACAAACTCCTCAGTGATCTTTGCTGTCAGATGTCACAGACTGCAACGACTAAATTCAACCGTCTTTATCTCATTCATCATGCTTTTGCCACAGACATGAGGCTCAGCTTTTGAGCAAATGTTCTACCTTCATTGCTTATGTCACTCTGCATTTGAATACCTCATGTTTTGAATAATTATACTTCTGAAGGCAAGATAAAAATGGAACATAGCAGAGAGTGTTTCTTAGACTCCTTAGAGTTGCCTAAAGCTTTACAGGTGTGTTAAACATAAAGAGCAGACAGTACACCGTAAAACAGGAAAAATATGAGATGCATCTTACGACACATACTGATTTGTGATGTCTGTGTAGGTTCTCAGTCATCCAGGTCATGGTTATCCGAAAGCTGTTGAGTCGATCCACTGGATGTTTAAGAAAGTTCTTGAAGACGTTTCGTCTCTCATCCAAGAGACTTCTTCAGTTCAGAGAGTGGCTGATAAAGTCCCAGCTTATATTGATTTGTGATGTAAAATGAATTTGACAGCACAGGTAGTCCTCAACATACGAACACAATTGGTTGCAAGAGCTTGAACGCTGTAAGTTGAATTGTTCATAAGACGTTATTTATTCAATTTCAATCTATAATCACCATTTGAGGTCATTTAAAGTACTATTACCTAAGAATTATCATAAATACAAATACAAATACAAGACATGAAAACAATGCATAATAAAATAAAATACAAGTTGATTCTAGTTAAGTTGTGCTCGATTAAACATCAGGTTTCGAAAAAAAATACTATACTGTACATAAAAATATCAGGTTTACATCATTTGACTCAACTAAACAACTGTCTGCCACAAAATATTGGATTCTTAAAATGACTGGAAAACCTCTAAAAGCACATAACATGGGCCTGCTCCAGGGAGTTTTGTGGCAGAAAGATAGTCAGTAAAATCGTCGGATATGGTGGCACGCATTTGTTCAAACCTGTGAATATTTGTAAGTCGAATGCTCATAAGTTGAGGACAACCTATATTTTACTTATCACTACCTTGTGACTGTCTTTGGACTTTGAAACACACAGATGCTTTTGTATCTTTTTTTTTACTGTTTGGGGGCATCCCCAGAAGATAGAAGAGATGGGCTGAACACTTCAGGGACACACTGAACAGACCCAGACCAACTGAACTAGCCAACATCCCTCCCTCGGCATACCCCCTTCAGCTTAACACAAACAAACCCAACAAACAAGAAATAAAGAAGGCTATCCAAAAACTAAAACACAACAAAGCACCGGGACCCAACGGAATCCCCACAGAAGCCATTAAAGCAGACCCAGAAACAGCGACAGCTCTACTTCACCAACTTTTCAGACAGATCTGGGAAGAGGAACGAGTACCAAGTGACTGGACAGAGGAACACCTTGTGAAACTTCCCAAAAAAGGCAATCTGAAAGACTGTAACAACTACAGGGGCATCATGCTTATATCTTTTCCAGGAAAGATATCGTGCAGGATCATCTTAGAGAGACTCTCAAAAGAGATAGATAAACTACTCAGAGAGCAACAAGCTGGTTTCAGACAAGACAGATAATGCACTGACCACATCGCCACACTCCACATCATTATTGAACAGACCATGGAATGGAACACTTCTCTCTACCTCACATTCATTGACTTCCACAAAGCATTTGTGGACAGAGACACTATGGAAACTCATGGCACACTATGGTATTCCAAAGAAGTTCATTACAATCACACAACAGCTATATCTACAATCATCCTGCAGAGTAATACACAGTGGTCAGCTCACAGACAGCTTCACAGTAGAGACAGGAGTCAGGCAGGGCTGTTTACTGTCTCCTTTCCTATTCCTCTTGGCAGTCAACTGGATAATGAAGACAACAACAGCTGAGCAAAATCTGGGCATTCAGTGGACAATGTGGTCTCAATTAGAAGACCTAGATTTTGAAGATGATATAGTCCTCCTGTCTACCACCCAAGCACAAATGCAAACCAAATTCGCAAAACTTGCCGAAACAGCAGCCACTACAGGACTTCACATCAACCAAAGCAAAACAAATGTTTTAAATATAGACCACAAAACAAACAACACCATAAACCTAGATGGAGAGATAATGGTAGAGGTGGATACATACACATATCTGGGAAGCATTGTAGGGAGGGATGGAGGCAGCGACAAAGACAAGATAGAATAGGGAAAGCTAGAACAGCTTTTCTAATACTATGGCAAGTTTGGAACTCCAAACACAACTCCAAGCAAGTTAAACTCCGCATCTTCAACTCCAATGTCAAGTCAGTTTTACTGTATGGTGCGGAAACATGGAGAACCACAAAAGCAACAACAAACAATCTGCAAACATTCATAAACAAATACCTACGACACATCTTAGGAATTTACTGGCCCAACACCATCACAAAAGCAAAGCTCTGGCAAACCACACAACAAGAACAAATAGAAACCCAGATAAGACACAGGAAATGGGGCTGGATCAGGCATACCTTGAGAAAACCAGCCTCCAACACAACCAGGCAAGCCTTAACCTGGAACCCTCAGGGGAAAAGAAAACAGGGAAGACCCAAAAACAGCTGGAAAAGGTCTGTCGAGGCAGAACTCAAGGAGAAAGGAACATCTTGGAAGGAAGCAGAGAAGATCGCTCAACACCGAACCAGCTGGAAGAACTTCATAAATGACCTATGTTCCCCAAAGAGCCAAAGGGTTTAACTAACTAATCACAAGATAGAGCAATGTTGTGCGCTGACACGTTCATGACTTTGAGCTCACAAATTAATTTTTTTTTTTTTTTTAATTTATATACCGGTATGATCCCCTAGAGGAGATCAATGTCACACTCTAGTGTTAGTAATTCACACATATTAGTGTGTACTGGCTCTGAAGACACACACACAGGGGGCCTGTTAGCCCCACAAACATTTACAACCAAACCTACTGAATGCATCTATTTCCATCACGGTGACTCATTGTTAATAATCCTGCAAATGAAAGAGGAGCTTCTGATATCCAGAAATAATCCATGAGCTGCAAATATAATGTAATTATCCTTTCTGCTGTAAAAAAACACAAGTACGTATGCAGTCTGCTGGAATCCAGGAATTAGACCTTACCCAAACACGGTGTCCTCTCTGCGTGTCACATAGTGATTCTTTCATGTCAGTATTTTTCTCAGTTATGACAAATGTAATATCTCCTACCACTCAGTCCTGACTCCCACCCTCCATGGCTCCATTCACTGAGAGGGGGGAGGTTTGTATTACAGACTGGTTGATCTCACCCACACATACGAGGGTATCTTCATCATTAGAGAGATGTACCGCAGTAACATTAACACCCTGAGAACAAGACTGGGCTTGGACAAATGTGAACAAGCTCTACAACAGTCATTAAGCGATCACACCCCACCCTGTCTGAACAGGAACAACAACACATCCATGCAGGAATTATCTGCTGAGCTGCAGCTATCCAAGGATTACTCCTCGCCCTGTAAACCATCATGGGCTGTGATGAATAGACCACCAGAGATAAAGAGAGCTACTGAACTGTGTCCCATTTGAAAATAAATACAAACAACAGCATTCCTGCTGTTCCCCATGTCAAGTCAAAGTCAGAGCAACCCCCAACGGTACGATCACCACCGCCAAACGCATTTGGAGAAGGTTTTGTGGAGCGTTTCACCCCTAAAACAACTATACACTCTCACATACATGCATACATGTTCTCTCATGTTTGAAATCAGTCATTTCCTCAACCATTGTAAGGTTTGAACAAACACACGTGTGGTTCATCCTCGTGTTTCCTCTTTCTTCACCCTCCTGGTGAGTGACGATGAAGGGTCTGAGGAGAAGGTGCTTCGTCACAAAAGGGATCGATGCCAGAAGTGACAGCACACAGCCATACAAACACACACACACACACACACACACACACACACAAACAGCATGATGATAGTTTGCATGTAGGCGGTGAGGTACAAACCTCCAACCTCTACCCGATCAATAGATGAGACACACACACACACACACACACACACAAACACACACACGGCCTTCTACTTTCTCCAATCAATAGACTCTAACGTCACAGAAACATCAGCACTATCACAGAAGGGAAGACAAATACTTCCGTCCTTCCATCAACCTCTTCCTCTCTTCTCAGTGGAGTCTCTTGTTGTTATGGTAAAAAGAATTACTCATCATGAAAGCATCATTATTGAGAGGTGGGCAAGGAGACACCAGACCAAAGCAGTGCCAAACCATCTGTCGAAGGAATAATAAAAAATTGGTACGGGGAATCTTTCATTGGCCTCGGCTGTGGAGAGAACACGATCGTTATTTCTAAGTTTAATCACATTCTAGTAATGAGACTCTCATCCTGATTCGCTTTGCTTCATTTGTTGCTCTGCAGTAAGGTTTTACCGAACATGCAGCAGGCAGTTTAAGAGACATCCCGTCTTCCTGGTATGTTTCTGAAGTAAAAGAACAGTAATAGAACAGTAAGAAATTAGAAGTAGTTTGAGATGACAAGAATCTGTTAGATGCAAGATGAGACATTTGTATGCTTAGATGATACAGTAATAATTAAATTGTACTGTATTGACTTGTATTTGTAGGTCCAACCTTTAGACTGTAGAGTCATATTGTATTGTGATCAATTCAACACACACTGGTCTAATTATCATGTTGTTCAATCAGCGACTGATGATGTTATGTTTGTTGGGTAGACTGTTCAGCGCTATCAGGATCAAACGGATACTAATACTGACTGAAACAAATTTGTTAATAATAATTTATGGGACTAATTTTGTCTTTTACCTTTAATGTTAAAAGAAAAGTCGTGTTTTTTTTAGTATATTGTACAGTCGCATTTGTCTTGTTTAGTACATTCTTAAACTCCTACCCACCAAACACTGCATCATATTTAACACACTCTATTCTCTAGAAAAATATATTCTGCACTTAATATGAATCTCAAAGTATCTGCCTCTCTCCATATAAATCCTGACTGGATTTCATAAAATTTTCTACTATTTGCTAGCTTTGAAGAGGTTTTGAGCATCGCTGTATCACCACTTTCTGCTCAATCTGAATTGAAATGACATTCAGCAGACAGACGCCGCTGTGTCTTCATATGTTTTGTTGTTTTGAAGGTGAGTGAGGAAAGTAAGACCAGCAGCAAGCTGTCACTAAAACACGTCCATCAGGAGACAGAAGGCCATGGTGAAGAGGGAAGATGAGACGGAAGAAAGGAAAGGTGGGTGCAAAGAATGATAAGAGTAAAAAGATGGATGAAATAAAATAGAGAGAAGAAACCAGGTATTCACACACATGGTTGTTTCAGGGTCTTTGATTTGATAATCAGAATAATTTACTGTTAATACTGAAATAAAACTAGGGTTTATCTTGGGCTGATTTCAACAATATCTGGTGAGATCAAATAAAATGCAGTAGTATATAATATAATACTTTCTGCTTCTTATATTTCTTCTGTGATTGTTTTATTTCAGGATTACAATAAAGGTTATTTCCAGCCATGGCAGTCAGCTCTACAAACCCATGGTATGCAACAAATGACAAATATAGCAACTGTCTGAAGGATGAGCCATGATGTAAGGAAAAAGTTTATTAGAAATGTTTATAAGAATGACAGTAGGCATTAAATTGTGTGTACATCATGAACTCATATGTATTTATGTATGATGTATGTACTGATAAACCTACAAAATACATACATGTGTTTACATATATGCATAAACATACATTTTATATATACATATCAAGAGTATGTCTATTTGTATGCACATACAGTATGTACTTACATAATTATGTCTGCATTTACATGTAAAAAATTGTGGATTCTAGAGCATTAAGTGTAATATTATAGGATTAACGGAATTCGCTAAAAAGGAAAATCAAATACATATCCATAAAATGTAATAGGTATATCTATGAGTAGGAAAAGTTACGAAATAGTCCCATGTTAGTTTATATGACTTCATGTTTCTGGTTTATTCTGAAGTCTTCTGATCTTCTACTGATCTTCTTTCTTTTGCTCTTGGGCAAAACACTTAATATGTATCATAACTGTCAGAAGCTCGACAATCTGTTTGGTTTTTTGGAGAGTATCTTTCTCTCATTCGGTCTTGTTTTTTTACAAACAGATATACATTATTGGTTTAAAACATAAGAAAAATCAAAAAAAAGGATCGACAGATTCTGAACTTTCTTCTGGGCCAAGCAAAGATGGCGATTTATCTAAGCAGGAAGGAAAAGGTTGAAGGTTCGTCTGACTGCAGAGCAGAAGACATTTCAGAAGAAAGTGTCAAACAAGAATCAGAATGGATTTGAACTATTTCAGAGCTAAAAATGATTTAGACAGTTTTACAAACCTATGGCGTGTCAAAGGTGTCTTATGTTCCGTCTTGAGTGAAGAGCTTGTGTTCAGTCAGTGTTTGGGTTAATTCACGTACTGTATATTTTGCTTATGTTCCTACATTTCATATACAGTGGTACCTCTACTTACGAATGTCTCTACTTACGAAATTTCTCAACAGGAAAATATTGCCTCTAGTTACGAAAGAAATTTCGACTTACGAAAGGTAAAAATACAGTATGGGCTGATACTCAAATCTCCCACAGGTTCCTGAACGCAACATTCTAATAGCTGCTCTGCCATTGGCTATTACCTAGCATCCTGGCATCCCATTGGCTCAGAGGGACCTCTGTGTGGAGCTAGATAGGTGTCTATGCAGCGTCCTCGTCATTCGGCCCTCGACCCATGAGGTGTTCTGATAGTTTTACGTAAATATATTAACTTTTAGAGTATTCACTATGGACCCCAAGAAAGTGATGAAGAGGAAAAGAAAAGACGAAGAAAAGAGTTTTTTTGTCCGTACAAACAAAACAAGAGATGATAGAAAAGCATGAAAAAGGGATGCGTTTGGTTGATCTCACCAAAGAATATGGCCGTAATGCATCTACAATCACCACGTTATTAAAACTAAAGGAAGTTTAAGGAGTTTAAGGCATGGCGTGGGTGGTTGGAGAAGTTCAGAAGGAGGACTGGAATTCACTCTGTTGTTCATGGTGAGGCAGGAGCGCATGAACCAAAGAGGGCAAAAAACAATGAGGACAGCAGTTAAAAGGTTAATGACCAGCATTTTAATTCTTTATTCTATTCTTTGTTCTTTTACATTATACACAACTCTCATTTATTGTGTAATAATCTAATTGTAACATGTGTTTGTTACATGTTTTGATGCATTTTTTTGCTTTATAAAACATTTATGTCTGAATTTTGGCGGCTTGGAATGGATTAGGGCATTTGCATGGAAAACGCATCTCTACTTACAAAATTTTCTACTTACGTAATTTCTTCCGGAACCAATTAATTTCGTAAGTAGCGGTACCGTTGTAATGTGTTTTTAAAGTGTGAGTTCCTGTTTGTGCGAATCTCTCTTGGATTTTGTGTCAAATCACTTACTCCAGCTTACTGGCTGGAGTAAGCGATTATCTAGTAATAGAGACTTTATGAATAAAAGTGATTTTAAAACTCAAAATCTCTAACAGACACACACACACACACTCTCTCTCGCTCTTTCTCATCTGCTCTTTCCAGAATTGATGGAAGAAGAGAGGAGGCTACCATTACCATGACAACAGATACTCCCACATCCCGACACACTCATGCTGTAGAGTGGAGGTATAGTATACTGTGTGTTTGTGTGTGTGCATGTGTGTTTGTCTGTGTGTGTGTCTGAATGTGACGGAGTAAAAGCATTTCACTGTGTGTGAAAGATAAGGTGCGTGTGTGTGTGTGTGTGTGTGTGTGTGTGTGTGTGTGTGTGTGTGTGTGTGTGTGTGTGTGTGTGATGAGTTTGCTAAGGTCAGGCTCTCAGAGTGGAATACAAATCTGTCATGGCTGACACACTTCCTCCTCTCTCCCTCACTCACCATGCCCTTCGCTTGACCCTCCCGTCCCCCTCTCTGTCTCTCTTCTTCTTCCTCTCTCTATCCATCCACATCCTCTATCTTTTCTCGTCCTGCTTTAACAGGTTTGTGTTGGGCTATTTCATTCGTATCTCTTTTTATGATTTTTTTTTATTCGCCCCTCACCCTCCTTCCACCCTGATCCATATCCTCCTCCTACATTTTCTCTTCCTGCAGACAGAAAATGATGCAGGAGAAATATTCCCTCATCTTTCTTTCCTTATTTTTGCAGATATAACCTGGCGTACGTTAATCACACTATAAAAATCGAGAAAGGAAAGAAAATGAAATAATAAGATTAACAATGTTGATACATACTGGATAGATAATTACATCTGAGATATCTTTTTCCCCCCCACAAAAGACTTCTCTTATTAGTCTCTTATTTTCAGTCTTTCAGTTTTCCCTCCACTCATTTCCATCTATGTTCTCCCCATTCTCCCTTCTTCTGGTTCAGAATCAAAATGACAAATCGTGCACTTTGCTCCCCAAAACCAACTCCAGAAAATTATGGTTGTAAATATTAGACAGAAGTCACAAACATGGCCCTTAACAAATGAATTTAGGATGACTTGCCACATAAATAAAACAATTTTCCTTAATTATGTTGTTTGACAGTAGAAGTCTAGTATAGAAAATTATGTCAGGAACATGTAAATGAAAGTAATAAAGGAAAATGTCTTCATTGTCATTTCAGGCTGTGTGAGCGTTCACTTCTTTTTTTTTTTTTAATCTTTAACGACACATTTTTATTAATGCATTTATTAAAACTTCATAATTTTTTATAAGGACGGTTAGAAGGGCCCTGAAAGGCAAGAAGAGAAAGAAACAACATGCATCAAACAACCTCAGGCTGGAACTCTGTTGAGGGAGCAGAAACTTTCAAGTTTTCAAGAAACTTTCTTACAGTCCAGTGGATTGATTTAAACCGTTTTTGAGTGTCTACTAAAGCTCTATATAAATCTAATTCTTTATTATTATAACATGATAGTTTAATTAATTAGCAAATAATTCTTGAAGCCCAGGAACAGAAACTGCTGCTTTAGTAAATGCTACAACAAATTCCTCAATTGATGGATGAGGTCTACAATTATAAATCTAATTTCTTTTATAAAGAAGCATTTTATGGAGCTTATTCATTTCCTCATTCTGGGCAAAATTAACTGGTGTGGATGTGTCATTTTAGTTATTGTTTAATTTAAATCAATCAACTGGTCTCATGGAACACAGAACATAGATACTCAAATAAATATCATTTTCAAAAATAGAAAAGGAGGAGGACTAAGTAAAGCCAATAGAAAAAGGTCAGTGTACTAAAGCTGCTTTCAGACTAGCAGCCAAAATCCAATTTTTAGCCAATCAACATTGAAACGGATGGCTCTTTTGTAGTCTGAACAGTCACATACCACATGAAATGAGAAATGAGAAAGATCTCATTTGAACACTTGCTAAAAACAGTGTGGACGGTCAGCTCTAAAAATCAGGTTATTAAAGAAAATCTCATTGGAATCCGATTTACCGGCAGTTCCCAAAAGGAATAAAAAGAAAACAACAACAGAACAACACAGTTTTCTATAAGCCAAAGGTATAGAAGTTTCGTAACATGAGATATTTACAAGTAACGATTTCTAAAAAAATTTTATCACCACTTTTCTTCGGTACAGTGCCTTTAACACAGCAGTAAACACAGCTGCCGTCTCCAACATCCCACTATCAATTCATTGATGACAAGCTTATGTGCAGCAGCACTATTTCCTACTTTGACGACCAGATCAATTGGATTTAACTTAAAAGCTGCATCATGTGGCTTTTTTGCGTGTTTTCCATCATAAGATGTGTGCATGATGTGCAAAATGTCTGTTCAAAACTAAATCAAATTATATTTTCCATGGTGCATTATCTCTTCCACCTGTCTGTCTCATTCTTGCGCTTCCTCCCAGAGCCTGTAAAAAAACCTAATGATTACCTGCATCATTGCACAAGTTTCAAAGCTGATGAAAAAGTAGCGGCTTATATTTTGTGTTAACGGTAATTAAAACAAATGTGTGTCATGATGGAATAAATGGGCCCACCACCCGCAGGGCAGACCGATGGGTTTGGGTGCGCTGTCATATGGGTCGCAGTGCAGACAGGGTCACGATAGACCAGATGTCGGCAGAAGCTGGCTATGGGGATGTGGAATGTCACCTCACTGGCGAGGAAGGCACAGGAGCTTGAGTTGGAGGTAGAGCGATACCAGTTGGACCTGGTGGGGCTTATCTCCACGCATAACCTCAGTTCTGGTATCAAACTTCTGAACAGGGGTTGGACCTCCTTTTTTGGAATTGCGTCAGGCATGAGGTGCAGGGTGGGTGTGGGGATACTCACCGCTATGGGGGGAGGTGGTTATTGTGCTGGTGCATATGCACCAAATACCAGCTCAGAGTATTCAGCCTCCTTTGGGTTCCTAAATGGGATCCTTCAAGAGACTCCATTGTTCTCCTGGGGAACTTCAATGCACACGTTGGCAATGACAGACACCTGGAGTGGCCTGATTGGGAGGAATGGCCTCCCTAATTTAAACCCGAGTGGCGTTATGTTGTTGGACTTCTGTGCAAGTCATGGATTGTCCATAACTAACACCATGCATGTTCGAACGCAAGGATGCTCATAAGTGTACCTGGTACCAGAGCACCTTATGTCAGAGGTCAATGATCGATCTTGTGATTGTATCACCTGACCTTAGACCATGTGTTTTGGACACTCGGGTGAAGAGAGGGGCAGAGCTGTCACCGTCTGATGGTGTGTTGCGTCCATTGGTGGGAGGAGCCTCTGGATAGACCTTGTAAACAAAAACGAATATTGCGGGTGAACTGGGAACGTCTGGAGGAAAACTGTCTGTCAGGCCTTCAACTTCCACCTCCAAGGAGTTTCTCTTGCATCCCTCTGGAGGCTTCGGGACATCGAACCTGAATGGTCGATATTCAAAGCTTCCATTGCTGAAGCTGCAGCTGATAACTGTGGCCTCAAGGTCTTGGGTGCCTCAAGGGGCGGTAACTCTCGAGCACCGTGGAGGACTCCAATGGTCAAGGAAGCTGACTGAAGAAGGTCTTCAAGGGCATGTTGTTCCTAGGGATTCCTGAGACAGTTGCAGGGTACTGACAAGTCAGAAGGACTGCAACCTCGGCTGTGATGGAGGCAAAACAGAGGGTGTGGGAGGAGTTCACCAGCTCCATGTAGAAGGACTTTTGGATGCTACGAAAGTTGTTCTGGAAGACTGTCCAACACCTCAGGTAGGGGAACCATCCAAGCTGTGTGCAGGAAGGATGGAACACTGTTGACTTCAACTAAGGAGGGTTTTGGTCGATGGAGGAACACTTTGAGGAATTCCTAAATCCAACTGCCCCAACTGACTGGCCCTCTGTATCAGAGGTAGAGCTGGAAGATGATCGGAGACTCAAATCAATCTCTCTGGGCGAAGTCACCAAGATGGTTAAACAACTTCACAGTGGAAAGCCACAGGTGTTGATGAGATTCGCCCTGAAATGCTGAAGGCTCTGGGTGTTGAGGGGCTGTCATGGCTGGCATGCCTCTTTAACATTGCGAGGAAATCTGGGAAGTAGAGTGGCAGACTACAGGGGCATCATACTCCTCAAAAGTTACTCCTAAGTGCTGGAAAGGGGGCTCTGGCCCATTGTTGTACCTCTGATTAATGAAGAACAATGTGGATACCGTTCTGGTCGTGGAACAACGGACCAATTCTACTCTTGCAGGGATCCTTGGGTTGGCTTGGGAGTATGCTCATCCAGTCTACATGTGTTTTGTGGACTTGGAAAAGGCATATGATAGGGTTCCCATGGATATACTGTAGGAAGTACTGCAGGAGTACAGGGTCAGGGGCCTCTCTTCACCACCATCCAGTCCCTGTACCCTCAAAGTGAGAGTTGTGTTATGTAAGTCAGACTTGCTGAAAATAGATGTTGGCTTTCATCAGGGTTGCGCTTTGTCACCAATTGTGTTTGTGATTTTCATGGACAGGATATTGAGGTGTAGTCATGGTGAGGTGGGTTTGCAGTTTGGTGGGCTGAGGATTACATTGTTCCTTTTTGCAGACAATGTAGTCCTGTTTGCATCATCGGCCTTTGACCTGCAGCACTCACTGGTCCGGTTTGCAGCTGAATGTGAGGCTCCGGGGATGAGAATCAGCACCTCCAAATTTGAGGCCATGGCACTTGGCAGGAAATATGTGGACTGCCTTCTTCAAGTGGGGAATGAGGTCCTTCCCCAAGTAAAAGACTTTAAGTATCTCAGAGTCTTGTTCATGAGTGAGGGAACAATGGAACCTGAGACTGGACGAACAATTGGGGCAGCAGGAACGGTATTGTAGTCACTTTACCGCACTGTTGCAACAAAGAGGAAGCTAAGCCGAGAAGCAAAGCTCTCCATCTACCGTTCGATCTACCCTCACTTATGGTCATGAGTGTAGAGTCATGACCGAAAGAAAGAGATTGCGGGTACATGTAACCGCAAAGCGTTTTCTCAGGCAGGTAGCCGGTGTCTCCCTTGGAGATGGGGTGATAAACACTGCTATTTGCGAGAGGCTCAGAGTAGAGCCACTGCTCCATTGCGTGGAAAGGAGTGGTTTGGGCATCTGGCACAGATGCCACCAGGGGTCCTCCCTCAGGAGGTGTTCCTGGCACGTCCAGCTGGGAGGAGACCTTGGGGTAGACCCAGTACCAGGTGGAGGGATTATATCTTGGCATTGGCTTTGGACAGCCTTGTGATCCCCCAGTCAGAGCTGGTGGATGTGGGAAGGGAAGTTTGGGGTTCCCTGCTGAAGCTGCTGCCTCCGCAAATCAAGATGAATGGTTGGATGGATGGATGGATGGATGGATGGATGGATGGATAGAATAATTGCATTCATGACCAACTGATTTTAAGCACGACATACATTTTCAAATAAACTTAATAGCTTTAGAAATTCTGTTGTGATAGCAATGTCTTCAGTGGATTGAGAGCTGAACTCCTTTGCACAGCTACATCCTGGACAAGTGACTTTTTTTTAGTGTTACTGAACATTCAGCTGTGCTATGTTTGAAATATCCCATTGGCTGAAGCACCAACAAAGTGGTCGTCACACAGAGTCACTGTGTTTAACCTTTTTATTGTGATTGTTCCACAAGGCATCTGCTCCTTGCTGCCACAATCATATTGTGTTATAACAAACAGATACTTCTGACTTATTGTGCTTCAGTGGAACAACAGCTCATCAATGTGAATTGTGCACAACTTTTACTTTCTCCATCTTCCAAATGGAAGCTTTTCTAAAATGACTCTTACCATTCTGCATGCTGGGGGAAATCCCTTCATTGTGTTATCTGGGTTCAACACAGACTGGTAAATATACAGTATATGCACTGGGAGACATTAGGATCAAACGTAATTGAACGAACGTGTGTGATAATTAAACTCTTGATGTCCTCTACTTCATTACAAACAATGAAAGTTTATCGATTGAGAGCTAGTACAAATCCTACTCTTAACAAATACCTCATTTTAACCCAAACCATCACTTCTGTGCATAAACCTTAAGGATAATTACAATATTAAATCATTAAAACAAAATTTATGGCGTCCCTGCTAATCGTTTCTTTTCCCTCTTTTTTGTTTAAAATTAGTTCTTACTATTGGCTTTATTTCAAACTCCTGCTCTCATATGATGGAACTGTTATTGGTTAATGACAAATCAAAGAACACTGTCATTGATTTGTAAGGAGACATTATTAAACAGAACAAATTCAGCCTCCAAGGTTCCCATTATCACAAACCAACCAATAACAATTCCAGTAGAGTATTCCATAATCTGTGTTTTGTAATTGGCGTAGAGACAAATGAATCAGTCCAACAGAAATCCAACTGTCAAATCATGGTGAAACGATTCAATCAACTAGAACGATTAAACAAAATGAGCCTGGACGAGATAAATGCAGTGAAAACACCTCAGCTGATGACAGCGTGCTATCGAGCAAAAAGACAGGAGGGTGGTTTTCATCCGGCTGACAAAAGGAGGATAAAACACCCTGTGAGGTCCAATAAAAACATAATCATATTCAGTGGAAAGACAGCAGGCTGACAAGCTGCTGCACAGGAAACCAAGAGGTTGAGCCACTCAGAGGGATAAAGTAAGAAGTTAGACAAAAAAAACACAAACTACGACGAACAAGAGGGTAGGACAGAAACAATTATAAAGCAAAGAAACCAATTAGTGAAAGAAAAAAAGGGAACACAAGGTAATGAATGTAGAAGGAAATTGTAGGGTACAAGGATTAAACCAAAAGATGCAAAGGAGTAAGGAAGAAAACACATCGACTAATGACTGAAATGAGGCAAAGAAAAAAGAGTGGAGAAAAGAAAGAATGAACGGGTTAAGAAGAATCAGTTACAAATGTAATAATGATGGATAATCACCATGGAGAATATTGTTAGGCAGCTAAAGGGAAGGGTTGGGCAGAAGGCAGAAATAAGACAAAGGAGAAGAAAGTATTTTACGAGACAACAATAAGAAAAACTTATATAAGAGATTCAAATGGGGGATAGAATGAAGGATAAAAGACGGGTTCAAGACAAGGACAAGATGAAACCTGGGGGTTAAATCCTGATCCAGCTCAGTGATTTAATCCAGACCAGGATTTGAGACCCTGCATTGCAGAGCAGAGAGGACTGAGGAGACTGTAAAGCAGAAAGTGAGAGGTAGGGACAATGACTTTCACATGGACAACAAATGCAGACACGTCTACTTCTCTGTGCTGCACTGTGAGTCACTCACTTCACTTCTCCTTCAGTCACAGTACCTTTAGTCACCAGTTAGCTGGTGCTAAAGGCAGAGGCCTCCACATGTTGGCCTTCCACTGGTTATAGTAAGTTGTTACCTTGTATAGCATCCATTGTAATGTCAAATATTTCAGACGCTACAATGCAAAAAAGCCTTTCAGCCTATTCTTCCAGCTGTTTTGGTCTGATAACTCTGCTCAACCTTGTTGACCTGTGCTCAAGATTAAATGCTATATACCTAAATGCTATATACATATACCTACTTAGCTCTCTAACGTCCATCTGCCAACATTTTCATATCACAACCAACTAAATAACCAACAGACACAAAATATAATTTCCTTGGTGGACATAATAATAATCTGTTCCTTAAGAAATTTAAATCTCATATAATGTATTTTCTTACTAACTAAAAACATTTTGTTAGTGAGTTGACAGGAAAGAAAAGAAGCTATTCCTGTATTGTGGTGTGAGTCTTCAGCATTCTGCATCGGTCACCCACCCCAACCTTCCCCTTCTTGCAGCCATTCATTCAGCCAAAGAAAAGTGGTGCTGACATAAAAGATCAAACACGCGTGTAGATTATATATGGATTATTAGATTATATTAAAAGGGTTTGGTCATCTCTAGAGCAGCATGAGAACAGAATGGACCACGGAGTGAAAGTTGGATTTACAATCATCAGGTGTACGCAACGGCATTGAAAAGACATTATTTTGGGGTGTGTGTGTGTGTGTGTGTGTGTTTGTGTAAGAGAGACAAAGAAAGAGAGAGAGCAAGATTGAGGAGTCACTCGGAGAATCAAGGGGCAATGTCAAGGGTAACAATGTGGTATGCCAACAATTCCACCCACAGACACACACCTGCCGCGATTTCTCATGGGAAAGTGTGATTGGCCGCTGTCATGCTGCTGGGATGGCAGGTTCCCGTGGTGATGGTAAACCATCGATAACACCAACCATGTCACCTTCTTAATATGTGTGTGTGTGTGTGTGTGTGTGTGTGTGTGTGTGTGTGTGTGTGTGTGTGTAGCCATCTGTTCTCCTGGCTCAAGTGAGACACAAATACTGAGAAGTGATTAAAGAAGCAGACAAAGAAGGAAAGAAAGTATGTATGATAGCTCTTTTTTTAAAAGCTAGCTCATTCACAAATATTTTATTTGCAGTCTTTACAATCAGACAAACATAGAGAAAAAGAGTTTTACAGAAGAATAAGAATAAAGAATAGACAAAAAACTAAACCGAACCAACCAATGACCAAACACAAGCTTCCCACTGGACACAGAACACACCACATCTTTCACACACCACAAGTTCTTAAAGTCTTCATATCATTCATGTCACTGTAATAACTGAAGTTGTTTTCAATTCTTATTTGAAGCATTCTTTTTCAAATGACCTCCGCAAGACAGCTGGGCAAGCCTTAAACTTTTTTTTTTTTTTACAGCTCTAGTAGATTGCCAATTTTTGTGTGACCCAGAAGGAAATTTAAAATCTGCCACTCCACTGATCTACCACTTCTCAGATTTTTCCTGCAGTTAAAAGGAAGCGAAAAATAAGAGATTCTCCATGAATCAGGAACAGATTTTCAACTTCTAACAGGCCAGGAAACACTGAAAAACAGTTTCTCTGTGAGAATACAACGGACAGTTTTCCGATTTAGAATTTAAGTAAAACTGATGACGGCCACAGCACCATGTACAGTAGAATCCTCCACTGCAGATCTCCAACCTCTTTCAGTTTATCTTTGTTTAAAATCTTTATCAGTTTATACATTCTTTTACCATCACTATCACTGAGGCCGATCAGGTCTGACAGTTGTTAAAACCAGGAGACAAGCTCCCTACAGGAAAGGGATCGGTATATCTAGGACTTTGTAATGTCTGTCCTAGAAAAGGTTGACCATCGCTTCCTGTATTTTAAATAACTTTTTTTTATTTTTTTTTGGGGGGGGGGCGCAGGGTAGTCGATTCCACAGTATTGACTCCGCCATCCCATCTCCCACCATAAAAGCATGACCTAGTTGACTTGGGTCTAACCAAAGCGCTGCACGATTTGGTCTAAAAATTCTACATCATAGTGGCTTTTATAACGACGATATCATCAATATATGCAAACATTTTAAAGCCATAAATAGAACTGGGAACAATAAAACCTGCTCTCAGCTGTTTTTAAAAAGGGCCAGAGAGTACAGCATCCCTGAAAGGGGGAAGCTCTGTCTCATGCCTCGACTGGACTTGAAAGGGAGTGCTTAAACCACTGTTAATCTTTTGTACACAATCAATGTCTCTATACAGAGTCGGAATTGTGGCAATAACGCTAGAGATGGAACCAAAGCTTGAACCTGTATTCAACTTTGTGAAGAGCTTTTTTCAGTCTTCAATAATAAGACAAAGTCCTGCGTCTAATGAACTTGAGAGTTCCAAAACATTCCGAATTATTTGTTATTGGTGATTACCCTGCCTAGAACACAGCAAGTCTCGTGTACATGAATAACCTAATCCATTATTTATCTTAACCTGTTGACCAAGACTTTGAAGAGGATCTTGTAGTCTGAGAAGAGGAGGGACACTGGCCTCCTAAATTCTTCATGTCGTCTACGTCTTCTTTTTATTGGCAGGAGCACAAGAACAAGTCGTCCTACAATTTATGGGCAGCCAACCTTCTGGTAGGGCTTTCCCTCAGCAGAGTGACCACCAATCACTGCCCAGAATTCCTTACAGAGTTCATTGGACAAGGCATCCAGGAGCCAGGAGACTTACCCTGCGGGCCCTAGATAATTCTTACCAGGTGATGTCAGTGTCTAGCTTCCTATTTCTTCTGCTGACAGAAAGAAATCACGTCGATATTTTAAGTTTTTTAGTGTATTCAAAGTGTGACAGTTCTTCATAGACACTTGCTGTGTATCCACTGATTTATCTACTGTCTTGCAGCACCGTACCATTTGTGGGTTGTAGAGACTAGATTAACATTCGTTTTTCCTCTCCAGCCCAAAGAAGAAGGGAGAGGGAAGCGTCCACTGGAGTAACATTATGAAACCTACTGCATAAAATAGCATCCCTTGCGTCCATGTCTAACAGCTCAGCTGTCCTTGAGGGCTGTAAAATGTCCTCATTCTCTTGTGGACTCTGCTAAAGTCTGCAGTTCTGCCACATGTCTCTCCAGAACTCCGAAAGATCTAATCAAGTCACTGGAGACATTGTAAGTGTACTGTAGACACAGATTACTGATTTGGCTTTTCTCCTACATCCCACCATTGCCACAAAGAGTTAAAATACTTTTTAAAACCATTCCAAAAAGCATTAAAAGGAATTGTAAAGCATTTGTCAGATAAAAGTGTAGTGTTAAAACGCCAGAAAGCACTTCTTGCACTTATGTTGCAAATAAAAATACAAAAACTGGTTGGTACAATGAAACAGTTCTCAAAAAGAGCTCTTTAAAAAGAATAGTTGGTAAAACAATAAAATACGTCGTGCCATGAATAAAGTCATGCCATGGATAGCATGTTTTCCCTGCAGACTACCAATGTATGCAGTAATCCCTCATTACTCGTGGTTAATGCATTCCAGGACCACCAGCAAAAAACGAGATTCCACAACTTATGGTAATTTAAACATTTATGAACCATCCCCATACTGATATTAAACCATCTTCTATCTGTATTACCTTTTCCCATACTCTTATAGACTGTTTAAAGCGTTTTTAAGTGTTTCTTTGCAGCACCCTTCCAGATGCTGTCAGCCAATAGCATGCATGTACGGTGTCACGTGACTACCTACTAAAAATCTGCGATGTAGTGACGCCGGACATTTTGAAGCATGAATACACGAGGGGTTACCGTACTGCCACTCAGTCAATCAATTCATTGGTTTATATAAACTCTTTTGGTTTTTTGGTTGTTGCAGCATGAGGCTCCTCGTGGTTCTGCTGCATTTCCAGAGATCATTTTACCTCAAGAAAGAAGTGCATCCATGGGATGCGCTTCAAAAAATTTGTGCATCCCAACATGATGCTTATGTATCCAAAAAGTAATAACAGAATACGTATCAGTAGAAGCGTACGCAGGGATTAAGTTTTGCAAATAGTACAGTATAAAAACTAAACAAACTGTTGTTTTTAATGATTTTATTACTAACAACATCATAAATATTTAATAGAAAAAAAGAGTTGTATATTTTTATCAAGATATTAAAGCCTGGTAGTCATTCTTAAAAAAAAAAAAAGGTTTTAGAAATAAAGAAAGATGTAATACAGTTGTTGTTTTTTAAACTTTTGCTTTTCATTTAATAGTTTTCCTTGCATTTAATTCATATATTCTCCTATGGACACTGCACCATGCTGAAAGAGCCTTCTCCACACACATTTTTTGTAAGCTGTACCTTCATTATTTGGTCTTGGCTGCTGACATTTAGCCATGCCTCATCCATGGAAACAATTGCGTCCATTGCGGTACAAATATTTGTTTTTTTGCTGGTTTTCTCTTAGTTTCTTCAGTGTCTTAACCGTACTACCCACAGTAATATCTGTCTCTTTTTCTTCAGAACTTTTGGGGGTTTTTTTGTCAAGAAAGCACTCATCGTCACAGCGCTTGTTTATCAGTGAGGTAACGTCCGTTTGTCAGCTGTTCATTTGGATGTGTTCACTCACTGAGTGTTATTGTATACAGATTATACTGGCTTCATGGAAACAGGATTTTACAGTACTGGATTGCAGTCACAACACTGTAAATAATAAAACACACACATAAAAACACAGAAGCACACTGACACACATACGTATTTCCATTGGGCTGACTCAAAGGTTTTGCAAAGTAGCTATGCTTTGTGTCTGTGTGCGTGTGCACGTGTGTGTGTGTGTGTGTGTGTGTGTGTGTGTGTGTGTGTGTGTGTGTGTGTGTGTGTGTGTGTGTGTGTGTGTGTGTGAGTCACACAGTAATAAAAGCTGTCAGACCACACAGCAAAGTGAATTTTAACCTCGACACAAACAACAGCAAAATACAATAAACAATGTTTTTGCCAAAAGCAGTCAATGCAGCTGTTGTGTCAGATGTGCTTAATCCACACCCATTCCTAAAATCCTGTGCTTATCTTTCATTTACACACATGAAGCTTCATATGAAGCAGAAAGTCTTATCTGTCCTCGGTCCCTCCAATCTTCACACAAACAAGACCTAAAGACATTTTTGTGCAAAACTTGTATTTTAATATGTCATTTCTGACATTCATTGCACATGTAACAAATATTTTATCCAAATGTCGACTGTTTCTCATCAGAAGAGATTCACCAACACAATAATCTCTCTGCTTGGTAACAAATGGGAGCCCTGCTTTAAATAAAGCGGAGATAGTAAAATAAATTATGAAAAAAAAAACTATTATTTTCTTTAGGTAGCAGACTCAACATAAAACCTGAATTGATATTTTGTTCTGAACTAACAATAACAACCATAATAATTTGTTCGAAAATGTATTCATAATAATAATAAGTAGTAATAAAATAAAGTCATGTTTATATGGGTCCCTGGGTATTTATCTGTCTGTTAATTAAATTTTCCTTTACAGAATACTAACCTCATCACTCGCTGGCTGCTTGTTTATACGACCGCCCATTCATTAGATGAATACAGTTGTTGTTGGGTGTAATTAAAAGGTTTAACCTAACGTTTCCATAACCTGCAGCCCTCATATTGAAAACAGTGTATCCAGCAGCAGCTACGGAAACCAAGTCTTCCAATCTGAATGACAATGAAATAAAGAATGAAAAAATCTGACACTGAAGCTGGTTTAAGTCTTTCAGTAATTATAAACAATCTCACAGAGTGTTCTCCAACTTTATCACTAATTGAATATATCATTTGGAAATCAAGTGAAAGGGAATACAGCAAGATGATAGAGGAAATTAAGATATGGATGAAGACAACAGTGTGTTCAATGTGTGTCTGTGTGTGTGTGTGTGTGTGTGTGTCCCTACCTGGCTCTCGCAGCAGCAGCTGAGCCATGGCCTGTGAGCTGCCTGCTGAGTTTTCAGCAACACACTGATAAAATCCTTCATCTGACTTCACCAGACCCAAAATCTGCAGGTTGCTGCCGTCCTATAAAAAAACCCACAAATACAACAGGTGAATAAAACATTTGACTAGTCTGGGACAGACTAGGACGTAAACAGGGATGAACAAGAGAACAACTAGAGTGTGCGTTCTTAATTTCCCTTCGGGGATTATAACAGTGTATTATATTTTAAAAAAGGTGTAAAAGAAGAGAAGAATGAGTGTGTTATATGACGTTAGTCGATTTTAGGTTAAGACATGAAGAGTGCAATCCAGATTATTACATAGGGATTGGAGTCATGTTATAGTCAGCACTCATCTTAATATAATTGTATTTGTTGTCTGTAAAACAAGTTGTGTGTGCAACACCTCTGGTTCTGTGAAATCATTTTAAGGTCATGTATGAGAATTAATCATTATCTCCAGTTTATTATTTTCTAGGATATTTTTTGTACCCACATTAACTCAAATTGAACATTTATTTAGCATTCTGCATCACCTCTGTTGGACAGAGTTCTGAAATTAGAAGTGATTTCCAGTCTTCCAGTCACACACCGTCTGCTCTGTGAGCTCTGGAGGACTCACCACTATCTGAAAGTAGTCACTGGGGATGACTTCTTCTCCGTTCTTCATCCAGCGGACGGTCGGCAGTGGGTTTCCAGTCACAGCACACTCCAGCTCGATGTCGGTGGACTCATAAGCGTACGTGTTGGTTGGGTAGTTCAGGAACTGAGGAGGTACTGGAAATAACAAACCCCCCCAAGGTTTAAACAACAGAGGAGTTCCTGAACACATCATCTCTTCCGTGCGAGTGAAATCTGAATCTTTTATTTCTTTTCCTTTGGGATTGTATTTCACACATTTCTGGAGTGACTTTTGTTAATTACAAACTAATTATCACCATTAGGAACTGAGACCTCTGCTTATTACTGGAAGAGCTTGACTGCGTTTGATGTGATTAGCCTCCGTGGATCGTTATCATCTCCCGAAAGTCATTCATGTTAGGAAAATTTATCTGTTGCTGTTGGTTTGTTTTTTAAAACACCGTCTATATTTTAACCTCAGTAAACAAGTGAAAGAGTGAAACACAGTGAACACATTTCTGTGGCCAATAACTGCTGATGTGACAAAAATTCAAAAGGATTTTTAAGGTTGATTTTAGTTCTTAAATAAGGCTAGTTAAAAAAGAATTTATCCATGTAATCCTAATATTTGCACATTCCATATTTACTTTATTATTTACTTTATTATATTTATTTTATTTTATTTTTTTATTTTTTCATAAATAATAATAATATTAACTTTATTATTATTATTTATGATAAAATCAGAAATACTTGACATTTTGATAGAAGTTGTATTATAAATAAATTTATTTTTAAACCATAAACAGCAGCAGCACTGAGACGCAGTGGGTGGTGCTTTTGTCTCACAGCAAGAAGGCCCTTGGTTCAATCCCACCTGGGGTGTTTTTGTGCAGCGTTTGCATGTTATCCCCATGTCTGTGTGTGTTCTCTCCAGTTTCCCTCCCAAAAAAACACGTTCGACCGATCTTGAGGTTTTGATCTCATCATATCTAACTTCACTGCTGAGTGGAGGAGAAGGACTGACTATAAACCAGCTTTTGAAGACAGTGGCCCACTCAGCATTTGAGGGGCCCATTCATCTGGATTCTAAATGGATTTTTTATCTTTCCATTGAGCCTGTAAACAAACTGTACAGCGTACAGTGTGTGTCAAGTAGGTTTTGTGTAAACCTATTAGCAAACAAATCCAAAAAGAAATGGTCATTTGGGGAAAAGCTTCTATTTTTGGTGGATGTAGTCAGTGCTACATTAAAATCATTCTTTGCCATCATCACACTTTTTTTTTTTGGAAATGTTTAGTTGCTTTAAGGATTTTAAGCATGTTTCTGGGTTTTAATTTCTTAGTAGAAAAGTTTTGTTTCGAAATCTCAATAGATTTGAGTCATGTTTACCATTTGGTGGTCTGTTTTTTGGTTGATTTAGGATTGTTTTTTTTACTCATTGACTGCCACTGACAAAACGATCCCATGTACATCACAGAAGAGCAAGGATGAGAGATCAACAAATACAATATGAGAAGGAAACAGAAGGAGAAGAGAATGGCAAAACATTGGAAGTCAGACAAATTGAGGCAGCTCACACTCATGGAGAGTGTGTGTCACAGCACAATTCAGGGAGAAAGTGTCACCAGAAAAGAGATAATGGAGAAGATGAACGGGTAAAGCTTCGAAGCACATCTCCTTCACTACAAACTACACCCCGGAGAGCTGCAGCAGAGCTCTGCAGATGCACTATCACTGCAGCAGTGAACAAAAGTAAAATGTTTTTGTCAAATGTAGATGATGAATGTAATTATATCTGTAATTTGTTTGTTTTTTTACCATCCTAAACTCTTTCTCCGTGTTCTTTTTGTTGTTTTAAAGAAGGAAATATGTAGAAAGTGTCACTAAAGCAAAAATGTGCATTAAAGTCAGTATTCTGCTGACACAGCTTTTCACCAAAAGCTCGTTTTCTCAATTTTTTTTTGTTAAAAGCTGGTGTTCTTAGAAAATGTCTTTCTGATAAAAGAACAGAGTCTATTCTTGCTTTTGCAAGAATTTAAAAAAAAAACAATTACGAAAAAAAAAAAATAAAATAATAAAATAAAATAAAAAAATTAATTAAAAAAAAAAAAATCACCCAGACTACCAATCAGAACACAATAAGCGTGGGTCATGAAAAATCAGTCAAAATCCTCTAAAACTGCTGGCAGTAGGGGCTCTCTGCTCTGTAAACAGCAGGACATCAATGAATTAATACCCCTCAAAACACTTATTAAAAAAAAAGAAAACCTTTATAAAGCTTGGCTGATTCTGTGGTTCGGCTTAACGCCACTGAATGGCAGCAGTTGGAGCTACTGAGGTGTGAGGTGATGGGAGCAACACATTCGCGTGCCTGCTGCTAAACATGATTTTCCTTTGAGGATGAGTGTGGGTTCTCAGGGGTTAAAACTGATAGTAAGGGCTTCTTTGTTTGACCTTGCCTGTCTCCCTGATTCTGCCTACCCGCCTGCCTCTCATCGGATTTGTCTATCCTAGGATCTGTACCCCAAAACCCTGTCTGTGATAAATAAACCTTTTTGAGACCCTTGACCCTCATGCTTCCCTGTTGTGCTTTTGGGTTCCCCCCTGCCAGTCGTAGTTAGAGCCCCGACACCATGACTGACTGTGATGAAACTATGTGAATAAACATGAAAAAAAAAAAAATGCTTATAAAGGGACATATAAGATAGAGTCAGTGATACGAAAAATGAGAAAAGATGATAGGAAATAGGAAGACAGAGAGCGAAAATGGAGAAAGAAGAGCCGGTCTTTCCATCAATACGTCATTATCTGGAGGTGTAAGTATATCACAGAAGTGATGCTCTAATTAAAAGCTAAAGATTTCCTTTAAACTCTAAGCTACCGCAGTGTCACCCATATCAACAACTACACAGCGATACACAAACAACACAGACCGATACACATGTCCAGGAATTAGTGTGAGACCCAAAACACCAGCAATGCAAATCTGATCTAAATCAATCTTTCTTCATGAAGCCTGTTAAGATGCAATTCTTAGAAATGGGTACTAGGGATAGAAATAGGTACTAAGGACAATCTATTTCAGGGTCAGAAATGCTTCATACAAAGTACCAATAATCTATAAGTTTGTCACAAAATGACAAAATTGAAATTTAGCTTAGTTATGAAACAAGTAATTGATCCATACATCCATATACTGTATACCAGCTAAAGAAGCTGACAGCACTCCATGAGCGCCTAGCAGCACAGATGAACCAGCTGCTAAGGCAAAGCAGCAGCTACTGGTCGACAGAGCAGTCCACAGAGTGTAAGAACAAGCTGACCAACCTGTGCACCGCCTGGACTGACTACCAAAAAGCCTAGGATTCAAAGCCACACATGTAGATGAAATAACTTGGAATCCCACAGGCTAATGGCAATCATGAGGAGGTCACAAAGGAAGTCAACCAAAGCCAAATACCTCCAGAGAGTAAGGCAAGTCCTGAGAAGTCAGCTGAATGGTAAGAACAAGGTCCGTGTCATGAACATGTATACACTGCCAGTCATCAGATACCCCACTGGGATCATAAGCTGCTGACCAAAGGAGGAGACAGAAGCCACAGATATTAAGACTACAAAGCTCCTCACCATGCATGGAGGGTTTCACCCCAAGTCCAGCACCCTGAGGCTGTACACTAAGTGGAAAGAGTGAGCATCAGGGCCACTGTCCAGGATGAAACATCAAGAGTGCATCAGGAAGATGCCCCCAAAAGATGAACTGCTCAGTGAATGTCTCAGACAGCAGAAACCTGATGTGAAAGAGGAGGAGGAGGAGGAGGAGACAACATGGAGGGACAAACCCCTACACGGCATGTACCACTGTCAGATAGAGGAAGTGGCTGATATCAAGAAGAGTTAGTCGTTAAACCTGTGAAAAGGTAGATACGGGTGTGACCTGATGGGTTGTCAGAGGCACTCCAGGACTGCTTTTCAAGCACAAACTGGAGCGTATTCAAAGACGCAGCCACCCACAACAACACCACAGACCTCCAAGAGTACACGGAGACCGTCACTGTATACATGAGGAAATGCATGGATGATGTCACGGTCGCCAGAACAATCTCCGTTCGAGCCAACCAGAAGCCTTGGCTGACAGGTGAAGTCCACAGGCTCCTGAAGGCGCGGAACGCGGCCTTCAGAGTTGGGGATGAGGCACCACAAGAACAGGCCCTAAGTACAAGAGCAATAGAGGCCAATATCTACCACAGTAGATCTGACCCAAGGTGCAGGCTATGTAAAGAAGCCCCAGAGACAGTCCAGCATGTGGTAGCAGGGTGTAAGATGCTCGCCGGCTCAGCATACATGGAGAGGCACAACCAAGTAGCTGTGATAGTGTACAGGAACATCTGTACCCAGTATGGACTAGAAGTACCCAAATCCAAATGGGACATACCACCAATGGGACATACCAGTCTGGAAGCTGTTTGTCAGCTTCCAGACTGACAAACAGCTGCTGGCTAACCAACCGGACATAGTGGTGGTGGACAAAGAGCAGAAGAGAGCAGTGGTGATAGATGTGGCGATTCCAGCTGACGCCAACATCAGGAAGAAGGAACACGAAAAGATTGAGAAGTATCAAGGATTGAAAGAGCAGCTGGAACACATGTAGAAGATCAAGGTTAATGTGGTCCCCGTAGTAGTAGGAGCACTTGGGGCAGTGACCCCCAAACTGGAAGAGTGGCTCTTGGAACAACATCTGAAGCCTCAGTCCAGAGGACCGCAGTCCTAGGAACAGCTAAGATACTGCAAAGAACCCTCAGACTCCCAGGGGTCTGGAAGTCTGAGTATGACACACAGATACCACCCTACAAGAGTGAGACATTATATATATATATATATATATACATATATAGAGAGAGAGACACACACACATATATATATAGCCGGAAGACTTTGTTGTGATGACCACTAATTGTTTCTTTTCTGTGGAGGGTTTAACACAGATTACTTGATCATAAAACCAGACATCCTGACAAAAGCTCTTTGTATGTCGTATAAATGGCAACAGACCCTTCTGCTGCTGCTGGAAACAGCTGAGGGCAGCCATTCAAATGGTAATGAGTGGTATCAACAACTAGCTGACCTCCAGCAATCACTACAAGTCTGACAGTGGCTCAACTGAACACACAACCTCACCTGGATTATCTTTCTAGTCATCAATCAGCTGATATCATCAACAGGATAAAACTAACTAACCAACAAGTCTGGCAGTGGCTAACCATTTTAAGAAACAAGGAACACATCTGCTGTGGTGTGCTAGTGTGAATGTCCTTTACCGGTACACACACACAGACACACCATCAATGATTGCTGCACCATAACTTCCACTCAGCATTCAAATGGAAATCAGCTCCATCCTTCATTTCAATGAACATCTGCTGTGTGTGTGTGTGCGTGCGTGCGTGCGTGCGTGCGTGCGTGCGTGCGTGTGTGTGTGTTTGTGCCAGTGAAGGACCTTCACATTCACACACCGCCGTAGCTGTAGATACACACACTTAGTCCGAGTTAAAGTGTGAACAGAAACTTGTTAGCAGCCTTTTCGTATCTGCACTTAAGCACCAATTATCAGTCATTAAGTACATCCATGGAGAGTCACTTAACACACACACACATGAACACACGCAGCCATGCCTCTGTGTAAATGGTTGTCAGTATCAGTCAGGGCAGAAAGCAGGGTTAACACTGCGGCAAGTCTCTTTATTCACTGGTGACATCACATTTATGTAAAATACAATCGCTTGTATGATGTCTGCCCTTTGAAATAGCAAGAATCAAAGATCTATTTTGGTAAAAATCTACTTGGTCTTGTTTGAATCAGTTGCCTAAAAGGATTACTTCCTAATTGCAGGCAAATGTCGGTCCCGTCATTTTGATATGTCAGTTTTACATAGCACCACATTACAATTATCACGCCACTTTCTAGGAGGAGCAAATCCAGACCGACTCTTTACAGAGACCCAGAAATTCCCATGAACAAAACTGGAGGCAGTAGAGAGAAAAAGTGACTAACAGTTAGAAATCTGGAGCAGATCTATGACTCGGGATGGACGAGAGAAACAAGAGGGAGAGAGATTTGATTTTGATTTTTAACATCACGTTTATTCATAAAAGTCAAATAATCACAATCATTTTGCCTTGCGACTACTTGTGATTTGCTCCATCTTTCAATGAAATCTTTCAGGTATGTAAATCTCAAATTTGTTTTCATTTCACTAAACTTAATTTCAGTCATCAACCTGTACTTAACCAGTTATTAACCTGTGCAGATAAATTCACTTCTTTCTCACTCAAATCAAGTATTGGAACTGGCCGAATCCTCTAAGATGTATGTTTTTGGAGGTGGGAGGAAGCTGGAGAACCCTGAGAGACCCCAAGCAGATACTGAATAATAATAATAATAATAATAATAATAATAATAATAATAATAAAAATAATATAAAGTCCACTGAATAATATTTTCCAGCTGAAACACCATCATTCTTATTCAGAGACGTCACATCTCATAATTTACTCTAATTCCAGCTAAATTTAGTGTCATAAAACCTGCAACATGTCTCTATTATATATAGAGTAGAAAATAATATAAACCAGAAGCAGTAAACGGAGTTGTGCTATCCTCTATCCAATATACTCAGTGTCCTGCAGACTAACTTCACACCAGTAACTGACATCCACTAGTAATCCTTCCATCAGGTTTGAAGTATGAAGCTCTAGATGGTAATAAAACTCATTTAGTTTGATGCAGTTTACAAAACTAGAAAGTTATATTTCTCCTTGCCACATGAATTTCTTTTCATGCTAAAACCAAAACTAATTAATATCCAATCAGTCTGAGGAAGAATGCTGTCTGCATGCTTTGGCAAAAACAGTAAACTAAAAGAATTTATTTCACCCAAAAACATCTTACAAGGGAGTCTGTGCTCACCTGCTCCAACTGTGACCCATCGCTCAAACACTCCACAAGTTCCACACTTCCACAGCACTAATTCTATCAACGTTCTGTCCTTATCACATTTATTTATTTAATGTGACATTTGTTTTCTTTTTAACACCTAAATGGTTCTCATTCATCATTCTGCTGCTTAAAAACAACTCTGCCAACTTCCTTTCAGAGTATTTTGAAGTCCCGCCGACAGAAAAATAGTAATATAGGTTACAAACCCACACCAGGACCTCTGCTTTAACCCCCATTCATCTCACAAAACATGGGCTACATCCTCTTGTTCCCAAATCGTCTGTCCATTCCATTCCGAGTGGCAAAAGTCATCCTGGCGGGATGGCAGCAGGGATATATGATGGGATATATGATGTGTAAGTAGCTTGGTGCTTTCTTCACTGACCAACATCCCTCATGAAAATTCTGTTAGATCAATACAGACTGAGAAATCAGCTGTCAGTCCCAGATGAGGCTGTTTGGATGGACAGGTAAAATCAACATGAAGGTAATGCTAAAAGACGAACAGGCAAACAGTGACTAACAGTGACATCATAGCAAAAAGAAAACAAAGACGATTCTGGGAGAACTCAAAGTCAAAGGTCAGACAAATTACAGCCAGATGCATGATGGTCAGTGGAAAGGAAACAAACAGTCAAGAGACAAAAAGTAAATCAACCGTTGAACACCAGTTTGACCTAAGCCATCGGAATAATCTCCAAAGATAAAACCTCCCCCAATCAGCTGTGAGTACTATTTTACATAATATCAATTCCCAAACAATAGAATGCACAGCTGGGGGCATTAAGACCAGCAATGAGAAGGAAATGAAGGGTGGTTTGACTGGAGAGAAGATGCATGAATCTCCCAAGACTCATCACAAACATTCAAACGATTTGCAGCATTGGGGGAGAAGACAGCAGATGGTAAAAAGGAGCAGATGTCTCCAGCTGATCACCTCTCACTTCACTTACTGAGAGACATGCTTTTTTCAGGGCGAGCTGGTAGAAGATGTTTCTCCTCAAGGTCACACCTAGTGGGTGATATTTCGTGAGCAGCACGTGACTTTAAGCTTAAGCAGAAGTAATGGACAGGACACGGCAACCGGGTTGGTCCCGATAGGGTCACAATGTCCTGAAAAGTCATGTTAAGACCTTTTTTCTGTGACTTTATTGAGTTCAAATCCTGGATTACAAAGCTTAAGAGACAAAGACAGGTCAAATTGATTTGATTCGCCGACTGCAAAGCAGCGAGCGCATTAAAAACCTGTGATCAGGCAGAAAGAAATGAGCATCAGGCACACTGGGCAGACAGTGAAGGATTAGCAAGTCTGACTTTACGTGAGCAAACGGCTGGATTTAATACGTAAGAGCAAACATTACTTCAAGTGATGCTGATTAACTGAGGGAGGTGGGGACAGAGGACTGAGAGGAAAAGAACAGATTTACAGACTAGGGAAGATGAAAAAATATGATAATTTAATTTTTAACTGCTTTAATAGATCTCAAGCGTAGGTCTATTATTATTCTCAGTGTTCATGGGATTTACTTGAAAATCAGACATTTTAGCTAAAACCTACAGTCAAGCTCAGGATCTTACAGTGCATCAAATCCGCTGAAGTTTTCATTCAAAGGTTACTGAAGAAGAATTTCTAACTTCTATATCGTCAAAATGTTCTCATCACACACTCATACAGGTTTGGGTCCCATACGGAGTGAGGTTTCTCTGCTTGCCCATCAATCCTGGTCCAGTCAAACCCAGAAATGCTGACTGCTGTACATATTTTTATTTTGTTCCTTGTTGAGTCTGTGTTGGACAAAACTTCTTCCTGGAAAGTGTTTTTATTCCAGAAATAGTCTTAATATCTTTTTTAGTATATCATGGGGAGTTGGATAATGCAGACGGGCAAATAATGTAAAGCAAACTGAAGAAAGCAACACCCTAGTGACTCAGGTGTAATATTAAAGTCTAATATAACAACCTTAAAGATAGTGCTGTTGTGGTCACAGTGATGATTCATCCAGAATAAATTTAAAACACAATACAAGTTTAATCAGTTCTCTTTTGTGTTGTGCACTTAGACAGGTTCAATGTGAGCCTAGCTTAACTTAGCACAAAGACACAGTTGATAAAAATGCAGCATTCTTTCCTAACACTAGAAGAATAAAAAACACACGTGGAGACTAAAACAAGAGACTCAGTGATAAACTTCATAATAAAAGTTGGTTTTGATTTGACCTCAATAACTATTTCTCTATCCTGCTTTATTGGAATATATCACCAACAAAGGTGGAGCTTTTGTAAAATGGATTGTCATAAATCAGATGTAGATGGTTGTTTTGAACAACCAAGATAATAAACAGTTACCTTCTCAAAATTCATCTGGATTCTTTTTTAATATATTACATTACATTAACTGTAGCATATCACTGTTTTAATTAGACCCCTAATAGAAGAATGATCAGTATTTTATATGTAACAATAAGGGTTTTATGCAAATAATGTTACACAAGTCCAGCGGCTGCTCAAATCTAAATGATGCATTTATAATATATAAAGAGCTTTAAGTACATTTTCATGCTGCTGGAACAAATCAGTTCAAGTTCAATACAGGTCAAAAGGCTGAAACCACTGTATGAATACCAGCAACAGTAGCTGGGACGAAAATTGAATAAGATAATTGCCCATTCTGCAAATCTAAAGCTGTTTCAAGATGTTTTTATCCATCATGGCACCGAAAAAACAAAACAAAACCCAGAAATCACTGATCAATCAGTGTAAGTTGTGTATTCATTTACTTGGCAGAGGCAGTCTCAGCTGTACTGGTGGACACTAATCCCCCCCCCCCGCCTCTTTCAGTGGACCCCCCCCTCTCTCCACAGGAGCACCGTGACCCCCGTCCCCTCCACTCTCTCATGTCATTCAACCTCATTGGGCGACAGCGGCTGGCGGACCGGGGGCTCAGCGGGGTGTTTGGCAGCTTGTTAAATGTTTTCTAAAACACCCACAGTAATTCACAGAGCCTGTAATTAATCAGGAGAGGTATCCCGCAGGCCACAATCAGTATGTGTGTGTGTGTGTGTGTGTGTGTGTGTGTGTGTGCAGTAGTTTTTTGCTGCAGTGTTTAAGCAGCTGTTCAGTCGACGAATCTCAATTCATTTTCAACGGCAAAATCATCTTAAATCAAGTTGAATCCATCCATTGAATCCATTTTCTACCGCTTTATCCGCTGTCATGGGTCACGGGGAGCTGCAGCCAATCCCGGCTGGCTCAGGGCGTGAGGCGGGGGAAACTCCAGACAATTTACTGACACAATGATAATAATATAATTATTAATAATAATAATAAATATTATTATCATTGTAAATATTATTATTATTATTACAGTATTAAAGCGGTTTCCTTGCTTTTCCCTTTTCTCACTGTGTCAACCCCACCACTCACAGGTGAGGTCTAAACTCGCCTTGACTTGGGGTCTGCTCAGGGGTTCTGCCTGTTACACTCCATTTCCATTGAATCGTGCCATCTCTACTTGATCTTTTTAAGATTTAAGATACTGTAACAATGCAGAGTGGGAAAATTCTTTTTACACTCAAAACATTACACAGGTAGTGAAGTGACTGGTTCAGACTCCAGACTTTGGCCAACGCTGGTCTTGAACCAGTCACCTTCCAGTCTCTAAGCCAAGTCCTTGTGGACTGAGCTACAGCTGCTCAATTTTGGGTCTTGAAAAAAATCCCTGAGACAACTTTTTTTTTTTCCGATTTTGCACTATTGACAGCTCTGGTTTGTACATACTAATCTAAAAATTAATTCACTCATTCCTTCATCTTCTACCATTTCATCCGCTGTGGCGAGTCGCAGAGGTTCTGGAGCCTATCCCAGCTGACAGAGGGCATGAGGCGGGGGAAACTCCGGATGCGATGCCAGGAGCCACAAATTTTGAAATTATTTTTAATTTAAAAATAGTGTCAAAATTAACCTGAGGCAGTGTGTTTTAACAAGAAAACCATATTGCTGACAACATACCAAACATTGGTAATAGATAATGAATTGTGTGATTCTCTGGACACAAAAGCTTTTAGAGAATAAATTTTAACTCCTTTTTTCATGTCAGACATGAAATATTTTTGTTATTTTGACAGAGACGTTTAATGAAATTTAAATGCTGATTACATTTTTAGTCCCATAGTGATAAGTCAACTTAAAATTGTGAAAATGTTTTTTTTTTTTATGGGGGAGGGGTTATAAATCTTGAGTCGTTGGGCATGGATTCTGCCGTACAACTTGTTTGTAGGTTTTCAATCGTTTTGTTTTTTTGCTTTTTCAACTGTCTGTACTGTCTCTACTCTTTGCTGTGTGTCCTGCGTTGTTGGCAACAGTCAGCCCTTTTCAGCAGCAGCTTTTCAGCTGATTGAGCATGTTGAATCAGCAGTGGAGCCTGTCCACCAGAGAAATCGCTTTGACTGGTCGTTCAACTAAAAGTGAATCAGTGCATGAGACAAGAAACAGAAGCAAGGAAAAGCAAGCAAACAACCGCTGTCAAGAGGGCACAGAGAAGGCCCCTCTCACGTCCCATCCATCATTCCAACACTGATATTTCCACAATGACAGTTGGGTGAAATTGGTAGGACACAATATATAATGGTCTCTATGGCCATAATGGTTTAAAATGCATGTCTTGGTACCATTGTGAAACTAATAATGGTAGCATTTTCAGATGTTGTTTTCATTTCAAAACAAGTCAGGACTGCTTCAAAGTCCATTCCTAATTTGTTCAGTCAGCAGTGAGACATCAGCACTCAACATCCATGTCTTTCCTACAATGTTGAATCAGCATACCTGACAACAGATGTCTCAATGTATATACTTTAGATTAACCTGAACACAGTCCAATAATAAACTGCGGTTCGTGGGCTTTGTCTGCAAAAGTAAATTTACTCAAGATACCAAAGATCGTTGTCAAAGCTTTAATACAAATAGAATCTCTTGACCCCGACAGAGTGAGACATTTTCTCTCTATCTGATCATTTCACAGTAAATTCATATTTCCTGTGGAACCTGTAGCTAATGCAAAATAAAGTGAGCAAAGTCTAGTAGTCTATAGTGTTATTTCAGTGTCTCAGATATGTACAGCGTTTAATGAAGACAAAGCAATATGAAAGAATCTAGACTGAGACTTCCGATAATATATATAATTACAACAACACTGATTGAAGGCAGTTGGCCATTTGCTGATTATGATTTGTTAGTCAGTGCTGTCCAGAAACACAGACACATCGTGTTTGTGTTTTTACCATTAGCATCCAGCGCTAGCACAGCTCTGACAGCAGCAGTAAACTGAATATGACTGATAGCTGCAGGTCCGCGTCTCACTGCTTTCATTAGACTGTTAACAGGAACAAGCTAATGAGCCAGGCTGCGCTCATTATTATGGGAAACAACACACACATTCGTTATCCTAATCTTCCGATCACGGTCACTGCCCTGTGGAGTCAGAGCTCTCACTACTCCATACATCACCGCTGTGTGAAATTCATCACAATCTAACTGCCTCCATTTGCACAGAGTGTAATGGGCCATATTAGAGCCAGATATTCTTCTTTATTGGTTTCATGTAAATGCAAAGACTGTCTTGTGTTGAACTTTTCCATCAAGAATACATATTTATCTATTGGCTTTATAAAGAGATTTTATATTTAATGCTGACATGAAGAGCACCAATAAACTCTTCATACGTTCCAGAGTGGATGTGTGACCTCATAAAAACAGTTATTAGACTTCTTGGACGGCGTCATTGTCATTGTCAACGGTACCATTTAATTTCCAAACTCTTAAATGTAATAAGCAGAAAAAACAGTTTAGAGTTTGTGCTCAAATAGAAATGATGCCTTTAAAGCCCCAAAACAAAGAGATGTGAGTTAAATGAGGTTTGAATTTGTGCATAACAACTATACATTTTTTGGATGAAAATGAAAGGCAAATGTTTTTTGAACCAAGTGTAAGAAATAGGAAATTCATATGTTCAATTAAAGAAAATATATTTTAGTCTGACAAATGCTTTAGATGCGTGTTTTTCTCTTTGTACTCGAATATAGAAAACTTTTAACATGAAAAATTTACACAGGAAATACTTCAGATTGACTTCACTGCAAGTGTAGAGGTGGGGGGGGGGCATTATTCATCAAAACACCTATCCATACACAAAAGTCCATTAATATGCAGATTGTGTTTTCATGTGTAAATAAACGTTCACTTTATCAAATGTGTGTAATGTGCAGATGAGGTGGAGGTGATACAGGCCAGACAGATGAAGGGATGAATAAATAAACCCGGGGTGCGTTCACAGATAGCTGCACACTTGTCATGATAAGAAACACCCCAGTTTAAATCCTTGTCTGCATAATAAGTTATCAAAGAGTGTTTACTGTGCAGGAGAGTGAAGCAGATCTAACAGCAGTAGGATGTGTGTGTGTGTGTGTGTGTGTGTGTGTGTGTGTGTGTGTGTGTGTGTGTGTGTGTGTACGTGTGTGTACGTGTGTGTGCGTGTGTTTCATAAATGATCTGAAGGGTGATCCTGATCATGTCAGCTTTACATCAGCTTTAATGGTGTCTTTCACTTCCTCCTATCTGTTTTTCTACATTGAGCCAGTGATACCATTTCTTTCTGTGATCACTGCCATGTGGTGATGGATTTTCAGCATCTAGTGTCTGATGGTCACTTTATTAGAAAAATAAAGGCTGATTTGTGCTGATTCTTCTCTGCAGGAGGCAGAAAGACTCCCTCTGAAACAAGCTGGAGAGAAATATTTCGTAAAATATTTCACGTTTGAGGTATTGAGTGTGAGATGTTTACTAGGATGTATGGGCAGATGATTATGTGGACATGGTAAATATACAGATCCCAGTGTGTTGGCAGGGTGTCTGCTTCCTCTGAACCACTGACCATTCTATTTCCCAGAGTCAACATGTGGCAAAAAAATGAAGAATTCTTGTTCACATCCTGCCCGGTGTGTTTTGTGTGGTGCACTTCTATTTTTTTCTCTACCCTGTTTCCTATTTTTAGGGTTAAGTGATTAGTTATTTGTTTGTTTGATTGATTGTTAGCAGGATTAATGCTGAGCAGATCTTGATGACAGTTGGGGAAAAAGGGAAAAAGCTCCTCAAAGAAGGGAATCTGAATGAAGGGACATTGAAAGTTAGAGTGCTTTTTGAAAACCCTTTTAACCAACTATTCTCAAAGTACTTGATGGACATTTTATCATAGAAGGAACCTTTGGAAATAGCTCTGGATGAAGGGGTGGAGCTGAGTTTTTCCATTTGCTTTAATGTCAGGTGAATCACGAGTGCTTCCATTCTGACTCCACTGGATGCCTTTCTAGTTTCATATTTTTAAATCTCTTTTGGGGAGTCCAAAGCCTGAAGCTGTGTTTGCAGTATTTTAGGTATAGTATCTTTGGAAACCAGACCTCCACCTCAGACAGTAATTCTAAATGTACTGTAGGTGAGGTGAACACATTTATGTCCCTATTCATGGTAATATTTCTGGAGCTCTAAAGCTCATTCAGCAGGGAGCGCTTTAAAGGTAAGACTGCATTTCACACATAGATTTTAGAAGCAACTGGGTAATCCTACAGTACATCTGAGACACGCTCAGTGGTCTGCTGTGTTTTAACTCCATGTGGATCGGCTCTGTTCAGATTCAAAGTAAGAACCATGTACTGTATATTAATGAAAATGACTTTTAATAATGAATTTTAGAATTTAAGAACATCTTGTGACTAGGGGAAGAAATATCTCTTGATGATGTTGGCAGGAACACATTGCCCATCATTCATAGTCAGAAAAGAACATTTCTGACCTCACAGACCAAATGGAGGCTCCTTATGTTTACTGTACAAATCAGAAATTTGCAGGCATCAGCAGTTAAGAGCTGCATGTAAACAGAATATAAATGTAATGCAAAAGCAGAGATGTAGTCAGAGGGGACCCTGAAACAAAGACATGAAAGGATGGAGATGAGGAGATGAGGAGATGAGCGCAGCTGGAGGGACGATGAAAACACCAGAAGTTTTAATTTGGAAAAAATCTCTCCTGAGAGTCAAACAGAGAGAGTCAAGCTGCTTCTGTTTCATCTGAACTCTACGATGGCATTAAAGTGCTGTTGAAAATTATTAAGAAATCTGGTGTAGTTATTATCTGATAAACCAATGTATATCAATTTAAGAGCAAGCTCTCAGGGGACGCCGGAAAGAACATGAACAAATAATAATAATAATGCCGTGCTCTTCATTTGGCTTTCCAGCGATCCCTGTACTAAAAAGTACATGAAATAGAAATAGTAAAATGACATCCATTCATCAGCGTTAATAGATTATTTTTACCAGCAAATAAATCATTTTGTTTCATGTAAATAAAAGTTCAGGAGTATTGAAGTCACTGAAGATTTCTCTCTGATGAATTTTTTTTTCAGTTCTGTCTGGTAATAATGTTTGCAGTGATAATGATGTTAATTCCTGCTGCGGACGTGTTTGGACAGGCAAGAAATAAATGAATGAATAAATGATTGGCTTGTTGTTGGGATTAGTTGTGTTTCTCACACACCTCTCCCATCGGTTAACTTTTTCATTTCCTGCTCACTTTCTGAGGCCGTCAATAAAGACGTCACTATCTGAACTCCATCCACACACCTATCTTGTTGAAGCCATTTGATAACAAAATCCCCCTGAAGAGTCGACTCGCTAAAGCATTTCTTTCAGACTCATCATCAAACATCTTCTGCCGCGACAAACAAACGTCTTCAGTCACTTTGACGGGGGATTTGGTGCCGGTATTGGCAAAGTTCAGCCCAACAACAGCCGATGGCTTTTCAACTTTCAAGGAAAAGAACAGCTGGAAAGTTAAGATTTGTTGAGCAATTCCTGATTTATTTGGACTTTGATTGTCAACTTATTCATTTTCTAAGACACCCCATTCCTAATATTTTAGAGTAAAAGTCATTTTTGCAGGGATGAGGAGCGTGAGAGGGTTTTGCTTTATTTTTAGTAAGTCACCCTTGGAAAATCCACTCAATCAGACAAAAGCTGAAAATAAAAGTTATTAATGACTTTACTAACAAGCTGAGACCACTCATTATTTTATCACAGCACATAAATGTTGTTATAAAGCATTAAGATGAAAAAAAAAAAGAGTAATGACACAATAATAATACAATGGCCTGCTTGGACTTGTCAATCAGCTGCTGCTCAGGACCTGGAGAAGCTTCAGAGTAGATGCTCCAGCTGAGGAGCAGTCAGACAATAAATACAAACATATTTTATTTATGAAAACCTCCTGAAGCGAACAGATGGCTCACGCTTTATATTTCATGACTGTATTTGATTCTGGAAGTGAGTGTCTGTCCCTGAGCGCATCTGTAGACAGGAGGGTTTCTATCCGCAAAAGCAATGTGGACCTTTTTCTTATTATTATTCTAGTCTATTTGTTTTCATGGTTTCCAGGATGTCAGGCAGTTAACAGTTTAAAGTTGGGCTTTTTTATTCTTTCCCTTGGCATGTTTTAGAAGTGACAAGTCCTCGTTCTTTTATTTTCCACGCAGCGTTGAGCGATGACGGTGTGTGTGTGTGTGTGTGTGTGTGTGAGAGATACTTCTTTATTCGCTTTCAGAGTGAGGACCTGTAATCCCGTCACTGTTTTATGATATAAAAGGTTTATTTTTAGGTGGCGCCATCACTTTACCTCGAAAGCTTTACAAAATTAAACATGAAAATCTGTGAGGTTTGTACCACGTCTCGTCTTTCTCCTCTCATTTCCTGTCATCTATCATCACAACATTAATAACGGTATACACGCTAAAAAAAAAAAAAATCCAAAGTGGGCTCACCTAGTACACTCAGCTCTGTGTTTGCAGTGATGTTTTCAATCTTGTTAGAAGCGGTGCAGCTGTAACCTCCAGAGTCGTCATCTGTGACACTCCTGATGATCAGATTACTGCCTGCCAGCAGAGAGTATTTCTTATTCCTACAAAAGGGGGGGAGAGAGGTTATTCCCTTTCAGCCTGTTTGTTTTATTATTTGATAACAAATTAAAAGGTGAAACTAGGTAAACTGAAATTGTGAGCTAAATTGCTCCTCAAACTGGAAGAACAGATTACCAGGAATTATTTCATGAACCAATTGGAAAAACCAGCATGATGTGAGACTGACAGAAAAAATAAAAATAAACCAATGCATTTAATCACGGTCGTGACAGAACATATCATCCAGCGCAATTTTTTGAACAGCAACCATATTCCTCTGACATAAAATACTGGAATAAAGTCACATCGCAATAAACATACAGTAGGAAATGTGACAAATGTTATTACTGGGTTTTTAATAGCCCGTTCTATCAGCACTACCCCACAATAAGGTAATGTCTCTGTGTTGTACTTCATGTGCGAAACCACCCCTATAAACGTGAAATCATATGTTCAATATCTAGCATGTCTTAAAAAAAAATCTTGCTTAGTTATTACTATTATTTATATGGAATCTATTTTTGTATATCTCTGTATTTTTATTTTATTATTAATTTTCTTGTAAATACACCAAGGAGCAGCACTCTATTTAAAATTTTATACCTTGAGCACATTGATTTAAGCCCTATTATGTAGTAAAACACACTGTAAAGCAGTGCTTCTCAATTATGTTCTCTTCGCCGCGACTATAAATCTAGAAAAACTAAAATTTCTCTATAAAATTATTATAAGTACACCTCTACATAACATTTTATCCTTAACATTAAAGCAAAGATAGTTCAACTTATAATAAATAAAAATGTTATTAACATTACTTTTTAGTCTATAGCAGAAAAGATTTTAAGTGCATCAATTTGCCTAACATAAAGAAAAGTCCTTGTTTAAAATGTAAATATTTTTGACCAACTTATTTGTTATTTGCATTATTTGATACTGAAAAATATAATACAATGAAATTAATAAATGATTAAAAAAAATCAAATTCAGTCCATCAATATTGATTCAGCACCTCAACCTACAAAACAAAAATAAATAAAACAATTTGTGCTGATTTTTCTTTCTTTTTTTAGCAAAATGATGAAGTCAGGATTAATAAATCAGGATTAATAAATCAGGATTAAGTCTACAATGACTTCGTTCAGGCAGTCACAGCTTTTCAAAGCGAGTTTTGAAGCATGAAACAAACCTCAGCTCCTCCTCAATGTTTAAGCTCCTCTCCTATGGTGGGGGGCTGGGAGGGGTCACTGAGCAGTTTGGTACCCCACCATTAAATGATGCTATCAGAGCTCACTGGTTTACTCACGTAGCATTAACAAAGTAGCATGATTGCTGGTGATATTTGGCACGTTTTTGCTGAATAAACTCCAGCAGCTTATCAGCGTGATTGGGGTGTGATGTCTGTAAGTGGCGCCTTAATTTATGAGTCTTAGACGTTAGACACAGTAAACACACCGGTCTGTAGTCACAGTGAAGCCCAGCGCTACAGACGCTTCTTCAGAGATCCTCATCTTAGGTTTTGGGTGACCTGCGTTAGTCTCATTATCTTCCTCTCACTCCGCCTTTCTTTTCATCCCTGTTAAAGAATTTTAATGTTGTTTCTTGAGGGTTTGTTTACTGCACTCTACATCACCTGCTTGGTGCAAAAAAAAACCTACAGAAAACCCTAGAGCTACTACTCCCTGCACACAGTCTGACAATGAGAGAGCAACTGCTAACTACTGTAGTGGATGTGCAATTAGACTTGATTCTAGTACGGCAGAGAAAAGCTTGTTCCTCAGGGTCACACACACACACACACACACACACACACACACACACATACACACACACACACACACCCGGCATCGCACCCACTATTTGAGAAACACTGTTGTAAAGTAACACAACATGATGTAATATAATACAGGGAGACATCAGGTAACACATCTCAAAGTAAGACGAGGAACACAGCAGACGTGTGTTTTCATGAAGCAAAATGCTTCCCTGTGAGGTTTCAGTCTACATCACAAACCCTCATTTCTATTCAGGGTTATTTTTTTAACTTACAAACTCTCTAGATGTCATTACCAGAGGAAACCCTGGGGTGAAACATGTATGTTAACAGAAACACACTGAAACAGGCAGAGGGACGGACCAGCTCTGGATCAACTCCTCTCCTCTCCTCCAGTGAATGCTCGGAGTTGGGTATCCGGAGACGGAACATTCCAGCACGGCATCAGTTCCCAGCAGAGCTGATACTTTAGATGGATACTGCAGGAACTGGAGGGTCCTAGTCACCCCCGGCTCTGGAGGAGAAACGGAAAGAGAGCGAGGATGTTATGGTACATAAAGCATTGCAGATATGTGTAAATGTTCAACTTCTCATGATAAAACAATGGCTGGGGACTAATCTGGTGCTGTAAAAGCCTCCACTCCTTCAGCGAAGATTTTATAGAATAACAATATGGCTGTAGGGATAATCTCCCTCTAAGAGCATTAGAGAGATTTTGAATGAAAGCTTGGTGCTCAAATCCAACCCGAAGGTGCTGGAGTTGAGGTCATGCTCTGTGCAGGGCAGTCTAATTCCCCCACACCTCCGGGCGGTGTCATATTGAAAATGGGAAAAATAGGGGGTCAGTCCATTTCAATGATGTATATTTACTTTCTATCAGTAGAATATACAGCTCCACTGTAAACATGATATAAATCCACACAGGGAGTGGAAGAAATATCTCACATATGAGTGAAATTGTATGACTGCATTGTTTATTTTTGAGTGAGGATGAGATAGTTATAGTCTTTAGTGGAAGTGCATTTAAAGCTTGCGTCCCAGGGACACATGCTGTCCCTGACAAAACATGTGCATCAAACACGCTCTTATACTGATGTGGCCCTCGGTGAAAATGAGTTTGACACCCCTGCTCGAAGTCATCTTAGCATTTGTTTAAAATCTAAGAACGCATCTTAATTCAGTATTAATATTTTAATATACTAGCATAATTAATAAAATGCAACGTTTTATCACTATTTTTTGTATAATGGTGTGACAGTCCCCTTTTTGAGTGTTATTTCAGCTAAGTGGTGAAGACAAATAGTCCTTAATATGTCAGATAACTGAGACCACTGTAACCTTTAAATATTTCCAAGGGAAGCCTTTCTTGTGTTTTCAAGCAGCAACAGCAGCAAAAAAAGATAAATTAAAAACTAGTAAAATTCTCCTGCGGGCCAAAAGTGATGCAGCGTCAGGTCAGTGACACTACACCAAACACCAGTACAAACAGGCAGGGCCTTCTTATCACCAGGAGGGCCTTGCTCATTTTTTTTTCAAAAAGTGGTGTACTCATCTGCTAGATTGGCTGGAGAAAAGAGACCCTCCTCACAACTGGCATCTGTCCTAGAATAGATATCAGACAGCTCATCTTTGGCTGAATGAACCATCAGAAAAAGGAATTAATGTTCTTCAGTGTTTTGCCCAAAGAAACACCAACATCCATCGAGTCTTTGCAGTCGGTTTGGATTTTGTTTAGTTTCTGATCTCCCTCCTATATTAGATGAAAGTGTAACTCAGAGATCCTACCTTAATGTATGCGTAAGATTTTCCAACAGCATTGTAGCAAATCAGCAAAAGAAAGAAATTGGTCTTACAAGGCAAAGCAGTGGATTTAAATGTGATGTGATGAAGAAATGATGGTGGGAGGTCATGCTTTCTAGTTGAGTTATCAAAACGATCAAACATGTCAGGTGTGAATCCTTAAGGCACAAAAGACCATTCAATCCCCATTATAGGAGCTGTGAATGAATTGTAAAGGCCATGACCGGATGGTTTCCATGAATAGGACTAAGAAGTAACGCCAATGTGATCTTACAGTGGCAGCAAAGAGAGCGTGACAAGGCTGGATGTTTCCAGCAGCAGCAATAGCTGGGAGAGAAGAGGAGCAACAGAACGACATCTCAAGCAGACACCACATTTGATCTGACCATTGAAGCTGAAAGTGCATCTAAAAGGAAACGACTCTGACTTTATTGTAGAAACAAAGGATGGCCGGGAGTAATTAATAAAACAAGGAAGGTCCTATCCACCTAAAGCAATGACTTATTACTTGAGGATTTTGTTTTTCCTAAAGTAGACGTCATACAATAGATAATTGAACTGCAGAAATATAACTATAGCTATTGATCAATAGACTTCTGTTGGTAGATTGGTTAACCAGACGTGGACGTGCTTTCACATATTAGTGTGAGGCTACTTTGAGACCAAAAAACGGACCCCTGTCGAAGCTGCTCAACTGGCTATGAGCTGCCACCAACCAGATGGTTTGTAATATAAAACAAGAGATTGTCTGCATAACGAATAAAGATAAGCAGACCTCTCCTTCTCCTAATATATAATATTGTAAACATTAATGCAGCGGAGAAAGGCTAAAACCATTCCAAACAGAAAAAAGGACATATACATCACTGAAACGGGTGTTGTTTGGACCCAAATGCAGTACACAGGCGCACAGGAACAGTCGGTAATGACTTTTATTCTTAGCAGGAAGATGAGCAGGACGCTCTGCGTTCTGGAGAGCCGGCTGCACGTGCTGTGAGGCCGACGAGGAGTAAGCTGAAGAGAGGTCGTAGACAGGCGGGGGGGGTCGTAGCCAGGTGAGCAGTCAGAGAAGACAGAGGCACCGTTGGGGAGTGGGCAGGAGAGGAGACGAGGCCAGGCGGAGGAGTCAAAACCAGACGAGCAGACAGATACCAGAGACGCTGAGGCAGAGCACGAGGTCAGGGACCGAAAGCAGGTGAGTTTACCGGGAGACAGACGAGGATTGCAGGTCAGGGACAGGCAGAGTCGACACCGGGAGATCAGACAGGAAATGAACGCTGGAAAGTCTCGCATGACGCTGAAGAACAATCTGGCATGGAGTGAAGGTGCTGGAGAGACTATATGCAGGCCTGATTGCAGTGATCTGCAGCAGGTGAGCAGAGTGGGCTGGTGCAGTAGGCGTGGCCGGCAGGTAGAGTGGAGCAGAGGGAGGGAGAGTGGAAAAATACTGCAGCAGTGTGACAGGAGGGGGAGTGAGAGGCAGGAACTGTGACACATCACTTTTTATGTTTGCGCTATTAATGTGACTTACTTGGATTTGATCAAACATCTTCTGTAAAACTTCTAAAAAACTAATTTGAGCATAGTTGGTGGGCCATAATCACCAAAAAAGGAACATTTTGTCCAAATTTACACAGAAAAAAGTCCTGCTTTGAGTAAAATAAGCAAAATGCATCATGTTAAAGGAAGCCATCTTTGTCTTTAATAGAACTGATCCCCGGTTATGGACTGGTCAAGGTCAGGGTTTGAAGGAACCAGTGATGCCTCTTGGTAGCCAGATGCCGACAGTCAGACACTCATGATTGACTGTTCGAATTCCAGTTAAGTAGTTCAGTATTGACATTTTAAAGTTCATGTTTTCAGTTCCATATCTCCTGTTGGATGTAGCTGAAGAAAAACTGGAGGCTCACACACACATCAGGCTGTGTGGGTCGGGATGTTTCACCATTATGCCTGAGGGCTGGAACACTCTCAAAAAGAATGATCATTTTCTTCAGCAGACAGGAACATACATCAGCACTCACACACACACGCACACGCATGCACATAAGGTATATAAGATGTAAAGCTGTTTGACCTCAGGATCCAGACTGAAACATGGATGAAACACAATACAAAAGGAGATAATGAGCAGACGCCTGAATCGTGAACAGAAGGAGACAAACAGACGCAGGATAAACGTCGACACAGCAGATTTTTACTTTGGTCACGCAGAAGAACAAGGATCACAGAGATAATCAGTGAGAGAAAGTGTCTCCTTTAATGTCTTCACAGACATGCAGTCAATGGAGGCTGTCAGTAAATCAGAAGATAAGCCAACACCACCCAAATCTGAATGGGAGGAGCCAGAAGACAAACACACAGAATACACACACAGAATATACTGTCTGATGTAGACAATGACAACATTGGTACAGGACGTCATGTTTGGGCTTTGTGACTCCGGTCATTTTCAGATCCAAGCTCCTCTTCAAGCTTCTAAGCCTATTGGGTTGATTGAGTGTATGTTACAAGATAACCATTATTATAGTATGTCAAGGCATTCTGTTGTGTTTCCACACAATCTCCTTGCAGGGTGAGAAGTGTATGGTGTACCTGTGGTGAGCACTTCATCCATGTTTCTATATTGAGGTTAGCATGGTCAATCGTTAATCCCACAATGCTTGGGGCCAGGATATTCAACTATTGAGCTCCTACGTGGGGATCTAATGTCAAACTGCAGCACCACAACATAAAATATTCACTTATAGAGATGCTGGTGATGCTATATAATTCTAGATGTCTGTGAAAAAGCAGAATGGTGTAAATGTTGATATTCATGCCATTAGTGCCATTTCTGTGTGATCATGTATTCTTCTTGTATATCATTACTATTATCCGATCAGCGTTACATGAGTTCAGATTTAAACAATCAGCACAGAAACATAATCATCTTTCAACAGGTTCATAATTGCTGTTGTTGTTGTTGTTGTTTTTTAATAATGAGGAGCTGCTGCTTCCAGGTTTATTTTCTCTTGTGTTTCAAATGAACTATAACGGTCATACACACAAATACACAGTTGAAGTCCCAAAGAAACAGCGTCATAGCTGTTGTAAAATACCACAAAACTAACTTCATATGTTTTATTTCAATAATACTGTACTCTGAAATACTAGAACAGAACAGAAAGAGAAGACCTTAAATGTCAAGCAGACTCTGATGTGTTATCTAGAGATGACCCGTGAATCAGATTTTGAAGAAAAAGACTAAACTGCAAACTGAGTCATGTGAAACCATCTTATGTAGACGGTGAAATCTGAAGGAGATCAGTGACTCTAAAGTAGTGGTAGGCGAGAGTGTAGCCAAACAGCATAGGATGGTGGTGTGTAGGATGACTCTGGTGGTGAGGAAGATGAAGAGGGCAAAGGCAGAGCAGACGACAAAATGGTGGAAGCTGAAAAAGGAAGAGTGTTGCATGACTTTTAGGAAGGAGTTAAGACAGGCTCTGGGTGGTCAGGAGGTGCTTCCAGATGACTGGACAACTACAGCTAATGTGATCAGGGAGACAGGTAGGAGAGTACTTGGTGTGTCATCTGGAAGGAAAGTAGATAAGGAGACTTGGTGGTGGAATGAGGAGGTACAGGAGTGTATACAGAGAAAGAGGTTAGCTAAGAAGAAGTGGGACACTGAGAGGACTGAGGAGAGTAGACAGGAGTACAGGGAGATGCAGCGTGAGGTGAAGGTAGAGGTAGCAAAGGCCAAACAAGGGGCTTATGATGACTTTTATGCTAGGTTGAACAGTAAGGAGGGAGAGACTGATCTATACAGGTTGGCAAGACAGAGAGACAGAGATGGGAAGGACGTGCAGCAGGTTAGGGTGATTAAGGATAGGGATGGAAGTCTATTGACAGGTGCCAGCAGTGTGATGGGAAGATGGAAAGAGTACTTTGAAGAGTTGATGAACGTGGAAAATGAGAGAGAACAAAGACTAGAAGAGGTGTCTGTTGTGGATCAGGATGTAGCAAAGATTAGTCAGGATGAAGTGAGGAGGGCACTGAAGAGGATGAAGAGTGGAAAGGCAGTCGGTTCTGATGATATACCTGTAGAGGTTTGGATGTGTCAAGGAGAGGTGGCAGTAGAGTTTCTGACTGGGTTGTTCAACAGGATCTTAGATAGTGAGAAGATGCCTGAGGAATGGAGGAGAAGGGTGCTGGTGCCCATTTTTAAGAACAAGGGAGACGTGCAAAGTTGTGGCAACTACAGAGGAATAAAGCTGATGAGCCATACAATGAAGTTATGGGAAAGAGTAGCTGAAGCTAGACTAAGGGCAGAAGTGAACATTTGTGAGCAGCAGTATGGTTTCATGCCAAAAAAGAGTACTACAGATGCAGTATTTACTTTGAGGATGTTGGTAGAGAAGTACAGAGAAGGCCAGAGGGAGCTGCATTGTGTTTTTGTAGATCTGGAGAAAGCTTATGACAGGGTGCCCAGAGAGGAACTGTGGTATTGTATGAGGAAGTCTGGAGTGTCAGAGAAGTATGTTAGAGCGGTGCAGGACATGTATGAGGACTGTAAGACAGTGGTGAGGTGTGCTGTAGGTGTGACAGAGGAGTTCACGGTGGAGGTGGGACTGCATCAGGGATCAGCTCTGAGCCCCTTCTTGTTCGCTATGGTGATGGACAGGCTGACAGATGAGGTTAGACAGGAATCTCCATGGACTATGATGTTTGCAGATGACATTGTGATCTGCAGTGAGAGCAGGGAACAGGCGGAGGAGAAGCTAGAGAGGTGGAGGTTTGTCCTGGAAAGGAGAGGGATGAAGGTTAGCCGCAGTAAGACAGAGTACATGTGTGTGAATGAGAGGGACCCAAGTGGAAGAGTGAGGTTACAGGGAGAAGAGATCAAGAAGGTGGAGGATTTGAAGTACTTAGGGTCAACAGTCCAGAGCAATGGAGAGTGTGGAAAAGAGGTGAAGAAGCGTGTACAGGCAGGATGGAACGGGTGGAGGAAAGTGTCAGGTGTGATGTGTGATAGAAGAGTTTCAGCTAAAATGAAAGGAAAGGTGTACAAAACTGTGGTGAGACCAGCGATGTTGTTTGGTCTACAGTGTCACTGAGGAAAAGACAGGAGGCAGAGCTGGAGGTAACAGAGATGAAGATGCTGAGGTTCTCTCTGGAAGTGACCAGGATGGATAGGATCAGGAATGAGTACATCAGAGGGACAGCACATGTTAGAGGTTTTGGAGATAAAGTCAGAGAGGCCAGACTGAGATGGTTTGGACATGTCCAGAGGAGAGATAGTGAATATATTGGTAGAAGGATGCTGAGTTTTGAACTGCCAGGCAGGAGGCCTAGAGGAAGACCAAAGAGGAGGTTTATGGATGTAATGAAAGAGGACATGAAGGTAGTTGGTGTGAGAGAGGAGGATGCAGAAGACAGGGTTAGATGGAGGCAACTGATTCGCTGTGGCGACCCCTGAAGGGAAAAGCCCAAAGGAGAAGAAGAAGTCCTGTGAAACCATCTACATGGCGACAGGTGGGAAATAGTATTGAAAAAAAAAAAATTAAACCTTTCTCTACTGAATCCATTATAACCACACAAAGAATAGTGGAAGGGCTTAAACTTGAGGCAGAGGAAATACCAGTCAAGGAGACTTTTTATTTTTCCATATATTGTTTTTGAAAACCGACGTTTACCATACTTTTTCATAAGCCATAATTAGAAGCCTTTGATTTTCTCAAAAATCGATGCTGCGCCTTTTAACCCAAGTGCCTTATGTGTGCACTGAGTTCCAAAATCTGTAAAAATGTTGGACAATTTTAGTCAGCACTCCACCTCACGGCGGTGAGGCAGTGACATCAAAGTCAGTTTTACGAGCAAAACATAGTGACATATTTACCATTAAATTAACAGCGTGACATTAAAAACTGGTTAAAATTGGACCAATCAATATAAGATTTTATTAATCAAAGGTGTACTCCGGAGCCTCCGACGCTGGTTAAATTAAATCTTGTTTTGATCGGGAGTCCAATCTGAGGTGAGGCTCAGCCGCTCACTGCTGCACTTTGCGTCGCAAATAATTCTTAAGGTCAGGCTGTTAATTTAATGGTAAATAAATTGTACAAACTGACTTCAACGTCCCTGCTTCACTGCCGTGAATCTCACCCCACGTCACTGGAACCCTCCATGTTTTGATGGTGAAATTATACAGCTGTTCAATTCAGACACATTTTTCCAGGTCTATAGATATACATAGTAGTCCTCCCTAACCCTACCAACTCCTAGAATCTGGAAAACAAACTCTTCCTGCATCAATAAATATTTGGAATCTTTTGGAATGTTTTGCTTGACAGCATCATAACGATCCGTTTGTTCACATCTCCCGTCGTGATATAACAAACAGAGTGATTAACATATCCAGAGCCATATTAACTGATTGTCATGTCCTCTCCCCAGATAACGGCGTGGTCATCCCTGAGGAGGAATTCGTTCAGGTTAAGGTAGCAGTGTGTGGTAATGATATGGCTCAGAGCTACAATCTGAAAGTTCTTCACAAGCTGTTGAAGTCAGCCAGTATTTGGCTAACTAGTTAGCTCTGCTTCAGTCAGATGTTTATGTAGCCTTTGTGTGTGTGCGTGTGTGTGCGTGTGTGTGCGCGTGCATTTGTGTGTGTATGTGTGTGGGTGGATGGGGGGTTTCTGCGTAAGGCATATCCTCAGCGTCATAGCAAATTCATCACCAATTTTATAGCAGATAAATCAGAACTATTGTCTGTCTTTTGATGAATAAAAGCAACGTTAGCTCTTGTAAGTGATGTGAGAGCTGCGTGAATCCACAGCGACAACACCGCTCATCAACAAACAGCCCCAGCCTTTATTTAAAGCCTAATAGTTATTCACTGTCACCAGTCAAAGGTTACGTTCAACTGACCTGAACCCAGCATGTGAAATAATCCAGACAGAAATTTATCACTCATTCCCAGCCTTGTGAGAGACAGAGTGTGAAGGGGGGATATGCAAACATTCACAAACAGGGACATGCGCATGTGCACACACACACACACACACACACACGCACACACACACACACACAGCACATTGATACATACCCTATTGATCGTTTTTTGTTATAGTTATACTGCTCAAGAAAAAAACCACAGCGAATGTCAGAAGAAGGACAATTTAAGAATGAAGAGCTAAGATTTAATCCTAGTAAATAGAAAATAGGTAAGAGAATAAAAATGTGTATAAAGGTATGTACAGTTTTTTGTGTCCTAGCTTCCATTTGTCCTCCTTATGTTATCTTCCTCCGCTAACATAGGGTTAGCAGACGGAGATAATGTACAACGGCACCTAGCAGCCAACAGTGCAATATACTTCACGAATACAAGAAAAAACCTACCCGTCTCGTCTTACCTAACCGGTAACATCCCATGTTTCATTAGACTGTGTTAGCAATCTCTCATTATCTTTGACGATTGTCTGGAAACACAGCTTTAATTACCTCCTGTCCTTAATTATCTGTTATCTCCACTGATTTCTGCCCCAATGGCAAATACTGTTTTTCTCCACAAGTTCTCCGCAATATTTACAAGTGTGTCTCAGTTCAATGAGCCATCTCACGTTTACGTGGTAACAAAGTTACTGAAAGTTTAAACATGTATGCAAGCAGGCGGCGGTGCACGTTTGTTCACTTGGCGCATGTTAACCCCGGGTGGGGGGTGGGGAGGCAGGTGTTAACAGAGGGAACTCAGAGGCCAGCCCACTTAAACGAAGCATCTGGACGTGATTTTATTAATATTTAATCAAAGATAATGAGGAGCAATTTCAAATACAGTTGGAGATCTGGTAGCTGAATGACATGAATTTCAAAAAAACATAATATGGGACCTTTAAAAAAATTTACCGCCATTAAATACAAACCATTAATTTGGAGGGGTTTTTTTTTATTTTTGTACCACTGACTGCATGATTTCATTAACGTTTTCATGGTACGGTAATCCCTCCTTTATTCAAGATGAGCGGCTTCACTACATCGCTAATTTTTAGGAGGTAGTCACGTGATACCGTACATCCATGCTATTGGATGACAGCAGCCTAGTGTGTGCTGCGTTCCAAGCCTCACTGTTGCTCCTGCAACGTTTCTTTAATACCAAAGTGTTTTAAACAGTCTGTGATACCCCCTGTTGTTCTGTTGTGTGTGTGTTACCCTGAGTTGGCCTACGTGTGTGTTCTGCGTGTGTTTGCAAAACTGAGAAGGGGTGCCAGAGCGAGAGTGAGACTGCGAGCGGGAGATTGTTGTCAGTTCTTGTTTGTTCCTTGTTAAGGTTGGACGCCTTAGACTGTTCAAGGAATATCGTGTGTGTCATCCTAGCCCATCACAACAAACACAAGGGGGGTTACAAGTCTATCAGAGTGTGGAAAAAGGTAATACAGACAGAAGGTGGTTTAATATCAGCATAGGGAGGGTTCATAAACATTTAAATTACCGTAAATAAAAATTACTTGGTCGCTACATCATGGAATTTCATTTTTCCTGGAACACATTGACCGTGAGTAACGAGGGATTACTGTATACTGTAATATATTGCTGTTACACTTGATATCAACCAGCAAGCAGACAGCATAGGCTCTGCTGACCAATGAGAGGCTCTTTCCTGTCAGCCCAGACAATGTTAAAATCACATCAACGCTACATTCAGAAAATCACTTCTCCTTCCAGAGGACATATCCAGCAATGAGAAAGTACATAGAAACACCACCTGATAAACTACTGACTGCAGAAAAAGTACATCTCTGCAAAAAATGTACATTATATGACACGACTTCACCACAAAAACACTGGAAATTTAGGTCAAAGGTTATCTTTCAGACCAGGGGTTCTGAATTTTTAAAGAGAGAGAAGACTCTAAAGCTATATTGTGGGATATAAAAACTCTCCAGTGAAACCAGATGAATTAATCAACTTTAGGTTCAACTGATTTTTAGACTTACATGAATTTATTGAACCCTTAAATGAAAGATTACCTGGAAGCACTCGGAGCTCTGCATCAGTTCCTGTCCTGGTGCTGCCGGGGTTGTCAGCCAGACATCGATACGTGGCCGAGTCCGGCGGCTGTACGCGGCTGACCTGCAGTGAGCCCGAGGGCAACGCCGCCAGGCGGGAGTCTAGATCTGACACAAGAGGCAGGTCCTCCCTGTTCTTCTGCCAGCGGATGACGGGTTCTGGGTCGCCTGAGACCTCACAGCGGAGCAAGGCAGTGTCGCCAAGGTACGAGGAGGTGGATTCAGTGGGAACGACCACCTTAAGTGGACCTGGAGGAAGACAAGTGGGCAGAAGAGGGGGTTATGATTATTCAAATGGCATACTGATAAAAGTCACGCAGCATGAGGATGCATTTTACTGATTAATTTATTCTCCCCTAAGGCTTCCTGTTTTTCAGATATGGACTCATTATTAATTTTTTGTCAGTTGGCTGAAACCAGAGGAAACAAGCTGAAAACTCTGAAAAGTCAAGAGTAAGAGCAGGTCAGATCAAGAACAACAACACCAGGAACAGTAACAACACAGACATCAGGAAGCTCAGTCAAAAATACATTGGATGATGAGCTGTAATGCAGGGACAAAATGAAGTATTCTGTTCAGTTCTGACTTTAATGGATATTTGAACTGTTTGTGATTTAGCCTTGTAAAAACTTCTACAGTACTCTTCTGTACTGGTCATGGATTTCAACATCCTCTTGACTGATTTTAATTACATCCCGATTCAAAGCAGTGATGTAATTGTCCGTGTTCGTCTGTTTGTAAGTCCACCAAATATCTTCACAACCGTTGCAGATAGAAAGATGAAACAAAAAGCACATTACTCAGGCAGCAAAGGGGATGAAAATGAGATGATGACCTTGAGGAAGCTAGGTCACGCTCAAATTTCAAATTTTGTACACTCAGGAAACGGGTAAGATAGCAAGACGAGGGAGGCCAGTGTGAGACCATAGATCAAAGCTACTGCTTTGACCTACCCATGCACTAGCTTTGATCTATGGTCAAAGCTAGTGCATAGCTTTGACCTACCCTGAAAGGTAAAAGCTATGCACTAGTCAGGTACTACTTTCAGGGTACCCTGACCTACCCTGAAAGTAAGATAGAAAGACGAGGGAGAAGGCTAGTGTAAAACCCTAGATCAAAGCAAGTGCTTTGATCTACCTATGCACTAGCTTTGATCTATGGCCAAAGCTAGTGCATAGCTTTGTCCTAACCTGAAAGGTCAAAGCTATGCACTAGTCAGGTACTACTTTCAGGGTACCCTGACCTACCCTGAAAGTAGGCCAGGGTAAGTCGTGGGACGTTACAGTCTCTGACTGCCTTGTTTTACCGTTTTGTTTGACTGAACATAACTCAATTAACTCAGTTTTACTATACACCATTATACTGCAATGTTACTGGATTTCATTTTACTGTAAACACAGAAATCCTTAAATTTTTACTATGTGAGAAAAAATAACACAGAGAAAATGCTTCGTTAAGCCACAAATAATACCAGAAATATCTCCTTAAATATCCTCAGTGGGAGAATCAGCAATCTGTTGTACTGATTTGTACTACTGTATACTCTAGTGAGTAAACTAAAGAAATGAAATAGTGCAAGTCTAATATTACTTAGATATTACTTAGATATTACTATTGTTATTCTGTGATCTCACATATTATTAACATTACAGGTGCTGGTGTTACTCCTACACAGATCACAACGTAGTACTTCTGTGCCTCTATAATCATTGCTAAGTGGGTTACTTGTACACTGTGAGGTGCCAAAATGAGTGCTGTCAGGACAGATAGAGCTCCTGCGTCATAAATAAAAAACGCAGTGTAGCATCAAGAGTGAGGAACAACATGTGAGCAGACAAAAAAAAGGTTTTCTAGGTTGACAGCAGAAGACAAAAACAGAAAAGGAGGAGATGTGAGCAGTAACAGGAGTCAATGTGAGAGACAGAAAGTTTGACTTTAAACAGCAGGAGCATGGATGAAAGTCGGACCAAGGAATATGAGGACAGATTGTGGACAGGCAGTGTCCAGCCTGCTGTGTTTAAGGGCCCACACTGCTTCCTGTCTGATAGCATTCACTTCAGCAGCAAACAGCCTGGAACACATGACCCTGCTGACTGCCAGCCTCCATCCACTCTCACACCAACATGCTTCTATTAAAAACGTTGTGTTTAAAGTCAACGTGGTTTTCGGAGACTATTCGTAGATTAATTAAAACCTGCAGGAATGCAAGGAAATTTGTTTCCATTCATGCTGAGTTTGTTCCATCATCTTGCGTTTTGAGAGGGTTTACATTAACATGCTTTTTTATTCTGTTACCCTCTTCTGATCCCTGCGTCAAAGGATCTACTATTAACAGTATTGGAGACAAGATTACCCATTAGCACCGCATGTTAGTCCTTTTCTGTTGGTCACTGCTACAGTCCATCACGAGCAACATCAGTAATCTCATGAAAAACTGCAATTATGACGTGGTGAGACCAGCGGTGTTGTTTGGTCTAGAGACAGTGTCACTGAGGAAAAGACAGGAGACAGAGCTGGAGGTAGCAGAGATGAAGATGCTGAGGTTCTCTCTGGGAGTGACCAGGAAGGATAGGATCAGGAATGAGTACATCAGAGGGACAGCACATGTTAGAGGTTTTGGAGATAAAGTCAGAGAGGCCAGACTGAGATGGTTTGGACATGTCCAGAGGAGAGATAGTGAATATATTGGTAGAAGGATGCTGAGTTTTGAACTGCCAGGCAGGAGGCCTAGAGGAAGACCAAAGAGGAGGTTTATGGATGTAGTGAAAGAGGACATGAAGGTAGTTGGTGTGAGAGGAGAGGATGCAGAAGACAGGGTTAGATGGAGGCAATTGATTCGCTGTGGTGACCCCTGAAGGGAAAAGCCCAAAGGAAAAGAAGAATGTCATTTCTCCACCTGGCTGTCAAAGTCATGGTGACACTGAGGTGTTTGTACTCCTGCTAGCACTATAAAACATATCCATCATTTGGAGTATGATTAGGATTAGACACCATCTATTTAAAGGCACATGTAAAAAACACACAAAACACTCTCACTGTTGTAAAGAGTAAGAGAGTAAAAGAAAACCTCAGATTAGTTTATAAAGTGTTATTATTGTCAGATGAATGCGTTATAGAACACTCTAATAGAGTTAGAGATGAAAGAAATATAATTACAAGCAAACCTTGTTTTTCGAACGCTTTGGACATCGAACAAATCGGAATTCGACCAAAAAATTGGGAATTTTTTTGTCTTAGAAGTCGAACAAAATTTGGAAGTCGAATGCGAAACAAACGCAGTCACATCTATCCTCCTCCTCCTCCTCTCCCTCTCCAACAACATGTAACCACTTCCGGGTACAACAGGAAGTCACAAAATAAGAGCATCATCATCATCATCACCACAAAGGTAAAAATTCTTATCTTTATTGTTCGTACACTTTAACTGCAATTTACTTTTTATTTTAGTTTACTGTATTCAATAATTTTTCACTTAATTTGCATTCCATTGTCTATGGTACGAGTTACGGTACCGTAAACGTCTGTCCAAAAGACGACGGTAACTCGTACCTTAGGCTAACCTGATTACGTCAATGTTTTTTTTCTTTCTTTCTTTCTCATGTTTGCTTCTTTCTTTTACATTTCTTTGATATGTTTCATTACTATACAATTTGATATATAAATGACATTATGAAATAACATATAGTACGTGGATACAGCGGCAGAAAATGGATGGATATTATGTTGAAAAAAGGTAGTTTTCTAGCGTCTTGGAACGGATTAAGACCATTTACATTATTGGCAATGGGAAAAATGTATTTGGAATTCGAACAAATCGCTATTCAAACAGTCTTCAGGTCGGAGGTTTGCCTGTACATAAGAACAGTCAGCATTGGACACAACTGTAGAGGCTGTTCACAAAGTCATATAATGCATGTGATCAGAGGCACATAGACACCAGGCCTGCAACTCATGAGGACAAGGTAGATCACAATTTTCTACATAAATGCCACATTATACAAAACAATAAATCCAGAATAATCCATTAAGTTTCCTAAACTAAACTAGTAACAAAAATGGAGGAAGCTCGAGTTAGCTGCTGAAAGGATAACAAGAATACATTAAATTACCAAGAACTGATGAGACGACACAGCTATTTGTCTGTATAAGGTATGCAAATAACAACTCAGTTAAATGACCGATACAAGATAACTCCTTTCTATTATTATGAAAAAATGTTAAAACACTGATTTCTGAAAGGACAAATTAAAAATAAATCATTTTGTATTCTCTGAATAGGAACTGTTAGTGTGGAATTGATTCCTCCTTCCTGTTTGTCCTCACTTGAGTCACAAATAGTCAAAGACAGATTTCTTTTAACTAGTCCTCAAAAGCAGATCAACTGTGAAACTAACAGGAGGGAGAAGTAACCAAGTTGGTGAAGCAGATATTACTTTGGGGGCTGTTGTTTATGCCTGTTGTTTGAAGCTAAAAGGTCTCACACCCTTTGAATACAACCCTAAAACATTTTTCCAGAGTTGTCTCAGCGAATCCTTTCCTTCACGGAGGAGACACACGACTAAATACAATCCGGTGCCTGATTTTCCTCGCAATCGGTTCCTGTTGTTTTTGTTGTTGCTTGTTGGTTGAAGCCACTTTCCTTCTTCTTTCTCACCTTGATACACCAACAACCAGGAAACTTCCGCTCTGACACAAACACAACATTCTCTTTCTGTTCTGTCATGTTAGAGGAGTCAGCTTTGAATCACGGGCTGCTCACCGCTGGATTCAGGTTTATGGTTTATCAACGCCGTCGAGGACTTGAGTTATTGTGAAGGCGCACAGATCGGAGGTGACGGCAGAGCTGATGTGAATTTGGATCATGTGTGTTACATAAGTTCTGCTACTGTCTGTTCCTATATGGATCACATGACTGCCAGCAGCGACATAAACACACAACATCACACACACAAATGTGTTACTGTCACTTTTGAAAAATGAGAATTATTCTAGTTTTAAATCCAAGAATTCAGTCATGGTCAGTACTTTCTGTTTAAGAACTGAATCAATTCAGCACTAAAAGACAATTTTTTTGCATATCATGTTTTCAGTACAGCCTGAGCTATATGAAGATGTGCATTTCTTTCTATTTGCTTTATGTTTATCTGCTCAATTTTGTTTAGACTGCATATATTTATTGTTTCACATCACATTACACCATTCAGCAAGCACCAAGGAACATAAAAATTCCATTTATCTATTATGTTGTCTCATTATTTCATTTTTTAAGGACGATTTCATGCTTTTACAACCTGCTGAAACGCTGTCCTTGTTACATGTGTGCACTATTTACTGTGAATAATTGATAAATAACAACACAAATCACATATTTAGCTCTTTGTTGTTGTTTTTAGATATAAAACCAGGAGAGATAATAGACAAATAGGTGTTGACACTATACAATGGCATAGTGGCTAGGGCTGTCGCTTAACGGTAAGAAGGTTCTGGGTTCAATTCCTTTCCGTGCAAAGTTTGTATGTTCTCCCTGCGTCTGCCTGGGTTCGCTGTGGGTTCTCTGGCTTCCTCCCACCCCCAAATTACTCCAAATTGTCCACAGGGTGTGCACGCGTGCATGAGTGGTTGTTTGTCTATTTATTCCCCCCTGCTGGCGTTTTGTCCAGGGTGTACCCTGCCTCTGGCCTGTAAGCATGTGGTATAAATCTTCTTCTTTTTCTTTTTTTTTTCGGACATGTTAATATAACAGACTTCAGTCCTTCATCACATTTACAACATCAACAACATCTGGAAAAAAAGGGCTGACGGGTAGAAGCCATTAGGTTTGTGAAATTCCCGTCCCCCAGAATCAACAAACATCTCTCTCATTACATCACCCATTGCATTTTGACAAATGTTCATACTCTTATCCACTTCCAGATATTAGCCTTTTAACCTAGAGCATAACCATGTTTACATTCTTCCTAGGAACACAAGGCTTGTTAACATCATAGTCAAAACAAGTTGACCTCGCCAGTGTTCTCAACAAGAATATAATGACCATATTAACCTCTTTCAGCAGACTGTTCATACAAGAATTAACCAGCTTGTTGCAGACACTTTAACAGTTTCACATGCTATTATATTGTCAAAAAATATCAACGTGCTCTTTAAGGTCAACTGTTCCATGTTGGTGTAGAGCTCCCACTATTGAAGTGACTCTGTTGTACTGATCTTTGGTGTAGTAACAATTCTTGTCCGTCTTTATTGCTTGTATTTCACCAACTCTTCTGCACTTCTAATCACCATTGTTTCCATCTGCTTGATTTTGATGCCAGTGATGATCACATCATCCATACAAATGCTTTGTTCCAAATCATCCATTCTTTGTTGTCCCTGTTCTCAGACTACAATTCTTCGGTCTTTTTCATTCATGTCTTTCTGCATTTTCTTCATGTCGTCCTTCATTTCTTCCACCGCGTCTAGCACAGGTTTTAGCTTTTCTTCCAACTTTTTATCAAAGTCACTCCTTAACTTATCAAAGTCGCTCTTAAATTCGCTCTTTAACTCGTTCATAGAAGAGACCATCCGGTCTAGAGTATCCTTCATATTTTTGTTCCCATCCTCCTCCAATTTTCCTCTTCCTCTAGTCATTTTGCAGAGAATCAGTGAGAGTCAGTATGAGTATGAGTCAGAGAGAGGTAGCCACAACAGGAGACAGACGAAAGATGTCCGCTTCTGTTGAGAGCCGGAAGTTTTTGCATAAACTGTAAACCGCAAGGTGGGTTAAGCGGCTGAACGCAACATGATCATAATCGGTTGGTGAGTACAGATTGGTGAGTTCAGTGCTGAGAACAACACCAACATGCGTGAACATCACCAATCGGTGTGAATATCACCACCATCATCATTTTGGGTCCCACTCATTCCATGTGTGACTCTGTCAGCAACGGTGAACAAAAGAAAAAATTGGAGGATGACAAAACTGCATAAAACAAAAGTGAAATAAACAATTTATGTACTGCTGGGCCTCTGGGCCTCTACTGAATGCTATGCCAGCTGTTTATAAGAGGTCATGGGTCAGATTTGTTCACCTCTATGAAAAATACAGGTCACATACAACTATGAATTTAAAAGCAAAATAAAAGGTTCTTTTTAAAGAAAATCCGAGTGAGACCGTGTTCCAGCTGTGTGAACAGAGTCCAAATGATAATAATTGAATATTTTACCATCAATGCTGAGCTTTTAAGGGATTGGTTAAGACAGTTAATGGTTTAAGACGTGGGGATTAAATGCTTGGCACTCTTCAGCGCGTGTGAATGAATGCTTCGTTCCTGAGGGATTAATTAATTCATTTGATTTGATTAAACCTGATATTTTTGCTTTGACTGTTCATATTCATTCCTATATGTGCTTCTGTGAACAGACCTGGAAGACGACCGCCCTGCTGAACAGGAACATCATTAGTCCAGCAAACGCTCCTTGTCCTGTTCTCTTCATGCGTTCTACTTCCCAAGCGTTAACATGAATAAACAGCCAGACAAACTCCTTTTCAAGAGCCAGGAAGTGAGCCACCTTGCTCCTTTAATAACTTTCCACACAGCAGTTTACTGGCAGTGAAACAATGAATTAGAGTGAAACTATAAAATAAAATACAAAAGATAAATGTAAACATTGTTATAAACAGTTTAAACAATTTACAATTAACTTAATGGGCACAGACCAGTAGGTAGCTGTAAGGCTGTCTTCTAAACACATACAAATAAAGTTTCTAAATCACAAATAAACTCCTCGAAATGCCCGCAAATATACATACTTAAATATAAAAACATAAAGAAAAACATCTACACTTACAGCCGCTGCCTTCTGGAGGATTGGTACGGAGGATTGCGCTCGATTGTGACGTTGCAACACACACGACTGTCGTCACGCTCTTCGACTCCGCCCGCGTCGCTGCTCTACTTCCTACTTCCTCTTTGTGTTTCCTGTTACCGCTAACTTTCGGTCCTTCAAAATAAAAGCATCGCGATCTTTCTAAAAAGCGAATAAAACAATAATAAAAGACATGAATACAATCGAACTGATCTTTTAACATTCTAAACACGTTTCCACAAACTCAGGGTAGAACACTTCTAAACAGCTGTGAGCATTAATTTCTTGTGGTGATAGAACATCGTGTCTTTAGCGTGAGGCAAGAAGAATAGTTTCCCATCATAAGTCTGTAACTCTTTGTTCTCCAGCTGATTTCAATGCTGTGATTTTCCATCATTGCCAATAATTGATGAATAATGATTTTGCATTGATGTGTGAACACGCCAAGCTTCAGGAATGCCAGGAATTATTTTTTTTCTTTTTTCTTTAGGAATTCCTTTGTTCACACTGCAGGAATAATGCACATTTGTGATTTGATTCGTAGATGGAAGCAGCCTAGATTATATTTAAACGGATTCAAAATCAATCAAAAAGGGCGAAAACAGAATTTAAGCAAATCAAACTTATAAACACTTTATAATTGTTTAAAGTTGACCTGGAAGCGGGAGTTATCTCACCTAATAGACCTACATTTTTTTATTCAAAGGCCTCATAATAAAATTGCGCGTACAGAGTAACGTAGAGTAAAATCGTGCTCTGTTAGAGAATGAGTTGCGTAAATTTTGCCGAAGCAGATTGACGCGTCTCCTTGGTGCTAATTGTGGATCAGAGCTGACAGAGATCTCAGTCAGACATTCTTACGCTGGTGAAAGGAGAGCAGCAGCAAAGCATGAAGGAATGAAGAGAAATGGGTCATACAATTTAGATGGCAGGATGACAGCAAGAGAGAGAGAGAGAGAAATAAGAAATAAATAAATGAAGTTGATTCCATGGTAACAGCGGCTGTTTTCCTCTTGTTGTTTTCATCCTCATTAGACAAATAGACCAAAATAACTCAGACGGATAATAAGATGCAAATCACAGCAAACAGGCGAGGGCAGCGAGGGATCTGGAGACTCTTGCTCTTTGAATCCTCACCTCGGGAGCGATTATTATCCACTTTGATGGGTCAAACTTTGCTCATCCTGACTGCTGCTAATTGGTATTTGTCCTCTGAGAGATGACGGCTAATTGGAGATGGACAGGATGAAGTCCACGCTGTCTCTCAGGTTTCTGAAGTGGTTTGTAAATGTTTTAACCTGCCATGTCACAGGATAACATGTACTTTTAAAAAAAAAAAAACATAGATATGAAATGTGATGGCCTATTTTAATCTGTGCTCAAACAGAAGAGATGTTTTGGGTTGAATTTGAACCACAATCTTATTCTCTCTCACCTTCTTCTTACCATTTTCTAAATGGTTGTTTTTAAATTTTAATATCAGTTAACAAAAAATAATTATATATATATGTATAAAATATTATTTTTATATATTTATTAGATACATATCTAATAAATAGGATAAAGCGGATGTAGAAAATGAATGAATGAATGAATAAAATATGATTAAAAAATGTAAAATTCAAATTAAATGAAATTAGACCCTCCATTGTACCACGTTAAAACATGTAGGTTTCCTTCTGTCTTCCTCTCCACACTTTTATGTCTCTGGTCCCAGGAATTGGTTCATGTATTATTTGCGTTCTCCTGTCGTCTTTCAGCTTTCTATTCCCCCTCTTGCTCTATTCCTCTTTTCCTTCTGTCTCTTTCTTCTCTCCATCTTACACACTCTATCTCTCTCAGTGTTCTGTCTTTCTAATTAATTCCCAGCTTACAGTCACCTCTGAACACACAGACACACACACACACACACACAGAGTCAAACTGCTAATTGAATTTTTAAGCCGCTGATGTTCATTAGCATTTTGCCTTGTAATGTGTTATGTGCCATGCGATTTTTGTGTCGTGTGTGTGTGTGTGTGTGTGTGTGTGTGTGTGTGTGTGTGTGTGTGTGTGTGTGTGTGTGTGTGTGTGTGTGTGCGTGTGTGTGTGCCTTTTAACCCACATATTTCAGCTGGGCTGCTGTAACATTCACATGAACACAGGAATGTTTACAAGCTTTCCAGAATGTCAGTTGATGCTGTTTTATTGTCGGCCTTAAATCACCTGCTTCCATTACACCTCAGGTAAAAGTATACTATTTATTATTCTACTGTTGCTACACTATTACTTATGCTGTACTTGTCGAAAATCAAAGACTTTATTTTTTACACATAACAATGGAGCAGAGAAGGTAGTGAAGCAGGAGCTGGGCAGACATCCTGAGGTCAGCGTGAACCTGACTGCTTTAGATATAAAATGATATTTTAAAAGCGCTTCAAAGCTGTGAGTGTCAGTTTTTATATGTAAAAATTGCACATTGGGCTTGATTCAGATGAGTTACTGATTTTACTTTGACTTGAATGTCAAAATTGTCCAGGATTGGATTAAACACATTCCGTGCTATGAGAAATCCCAGGGTATTCTGCTTCTGCACTGGAAACAAGTTGGATCATTGTGGGAGTGGTAAACCCTGAAACCACAGAAACCACAACGAGGTTTCTGTGACACACAATCGCACACTTTCACCTCCCTGTGAGCTGCAGCCTCTTTCCAATCTCTGTAATCCCTCAAACTGAGTGGGAGGATGAGAGTCACTCCAGAGACGAAGCACTCCGACTCAAAACGCTGAGCTGGCTGAAGAGCCAAGCGCTTGCTGTGTGTGTGTGTGTGTGTGTGTGTGTGTGTGTGTGTGTGTGTGTGTGTGTGTGTGTGTGTGTGTGTGTGTGTGTGTGTGTGTGTACGCTCCACAGTGAAAAAGATTCAGAAATAATCAGCATCATTTAGGCAGTAATTTTTCTTTCCATCAACCAACAAAACAAAAGTCAGTGAATGGAAACCTCTGACATTAAAATCCTGCAGCCTTTCTGTCAGAATGAAAAGGGCTTTAAAGATTTTACACAGCTTAGTATGAAATACCAGCATTAGTCTGTCTAGTTTAGTTGTGTATAATTTTTAATCAAATTTCTCTTTACTGAAATAGCTGTTCAAAAATATGAAGAGCAAGTGTTTAGCTAATGCATTAGGTGGGTGAAGGGCGTTAAAGGACCTCATCATCTTTACATGAACTGGAAGGGGCTCATCATTAAAAAAGGATGTGAAGGGAGAGAGATTCATGCAGCTGCTGGTGGTACTGGCGAATACTGAAAGCCATTTCATCTAATCTTCTGATAGATAATGGAAGCTAAAGGCAATATCAGAGCAGAGAGGGCAGCTTCCATCAGCATTCCTGTAAACATGCTGGGCATCAGTATGTGCTGGGTGCACTATGTGTTCTTGTCACTTCAAATAATAGGTGTGTCCAAAGGAAAGCTGATATATGATGTTCGGCTTGAGCATCATGTTATAGAAACAAGGCAAAATCAAAAACAATCAAATCCAAAAGCAAATCACTCAGAAAAAGAGGTCATTCATCATGGCCTCCAATCCTGTAGGTGGCGCTCTAAGACTCAGGCTTAGGGAGGTATGTGGCTCTTGTTCAGGAGTTTTATTCATTTATGCGTTATTTTATGTTGCAACTGTTTGTGTCCATTTAGAGAGATCTAAATTAATTATAAATGTTATTTATTAGTCTTAACAGTGAGAATAAGAGGCATATGTTTTAGTTTTAAGGTATCATTGGTAGCATCATTAGCTTGTTCTCACATTAAGCTCATGAAAACACTGAAGACAGGAAATGAGACACTCTGAGGCATGTGTAAAACTCAACCAGGCTGAATTTAAGAAAACAAAAAGCAACAAAACTTGTATTTCATCCTTTTCTCATTTCCCTCAAGGCTAAATGTCTTCTGAAGTTTTCTTTCAATGTCTGTTATTTGAATCTGCATCATGTTCCTCCCACGTTAGTTATAGCATCGTCAGCAAACCTGACCTTACTAAATATTCAAAATAAAAATTCTCTATATGTGGCATGAACCATAATTTGAAAGCACAGTATTTCTCTCAATTTCTTGTTAATTGTGAATTAAACGTCACCAATTCATATTTTTTGAGTTCTTTTGCTCATTATAATTGCTTTTTCTTCCATCCATCCATCCATCCATCCATCCATCCATCCATCCATCCATCCATCCATCCATCCATCTTCTAAACCCACTTCTTCTCTTACAAAGTAAATATGAAATTAAAATTCATTAAACTTTCCTGTATTTCCTGTCATGATGTAGTGTGTGTGCTGCTCTACCAGTGTAGACACTGTATAACTGATAGTGATGGTAATGGTGAGGCACTTAAGCCTCTGACTCTCGATTAAGTTTCTTCCATAAACAGTATTGATTTCAAGCTACACTCCTCTAAATAAATGACACAGGTGAATTACTTTCCTTCTATTAAATAAATATGATATAACAAATGAAGGGTGTGTGTGTGTGTGTGTGTGTGTGTGTGTGTGTGCGTGCGTGCGTGCGTGTGTGTGTGTTACTGTCAAGGAAAGGTCAGTGATGCATGAATCGCTCCTCTCTGTGGAAGTGTAACCCGTTCTCCTCAGTGACGACACGTCACAGACGCTTCTCCAAACCGTTTCTTTATCCTGAACTGACTGACGGTGGCTCGCTGAACACTCCTCAGCTCAAATAACGTCATTAAATCCTTCATTCTTTTATACAGAACTTCAAACTCCAACCAGAACAGAAGAGGATCCAATATGCGCCCTGTGGGACACCACAGCTGATATCAACATAGATAAACTAGATAAAATATCAAGGCTCACACAAGCAGACACAATTAAGTAGTCAGGACATTTACAGCTGACTCATCGCTTGTCATGTAGGTACTTTAAACGAAATATTATCTTTAGAAACGAATCCCATAAAGTCCAATAGCGCGGTGTCTTACCTGCCACAGTGACCCTAGCGGTTCGGCTGACGATGCTCCCTAGTCCATCCAAAGTGGCGAGACACTGATATTGGCCCTCGTCCGGCCGGTGGTGCCTTGAATGCATCACGTTCTGGACCACCAGGGTCCCGTTTGACAGCTGTTGCCGTCGTTCATCCACGACGGTGCTCAACAGCACGCCGTCCTTACGCCAAGTGATGGTGGGGGTTCCCGTGACCACGTCGGACTGCGCCTGGCAGTCGAGCTGCAGCACCCCTCCTCGCACCGTTACCGCGTCCTGAGGCTCCTGGGTGAAAACCAAGTCCACAAAACCTCCCAGACTGGATGAGGAAGAGGAGGGAGGAAGAAATGAGGAGGCGTCAGAGGCTTGAGGAAGAGAAGAGAAGAGAGAGAAGAAGATTAGATAAAATGCACTGTATTTATATACAGTGTTAACTGTTAACACACACACCAACGCAAAACAGACTGTCTAGTATGTTATGTTTGATACAAGAAACAAAAATTCAACACAGCCACATGAAATAAAATCAATTATTTTCACAAGTACTGCAGGCCCCTTGGGGCCCCTGAGTCCCATACCAATTCCTCTGTAAATCTTCTTTCATTTGTTACTGATTTAAAATAGTGTTTTATCAAAAAGGGTTAAAACATTACCAAGTAAAGATCAGTAGAAGAAAATTAAGAAAATCAGAAAAGAAAAAAGGCGGCGTTATGACCACCTCCTGATTTTAGAGACATGAATCCATTTCCCTGGATAATTATATAAAGTGAATGATGCTACATTTTCTTTAATCGTATTGGTAAAACTGAGATTTGTCATTCATCTTTTAGTGTTGTTTTACAAAAATGACGAGTCAACTTAACAGTGAACTTCAAACATTAACTGGTTCTGTGTTTCTGTAATTCAGAATGGATGAAACTGGCTGCTGGTTAGAACATCAACGACTCAAAAACAAGTCCAACATTTTTAAGTTGTTTCACATTCAATAAAATGTCACACAGGTTTGTAGAAATGGTTGGTGGTCCTCATTGGCTCATGTGTCCCACAAATTAATGTGCACTTACTTTTGGACCTATCACTTTTGTTTTGTCAAAATTAAAAGTTTTGTCAAAGGACTAGAGATATTGGGTATGTATTAATATATTATATTAATAGATAATATAATATTAAGGGCGGCACGGTGGCGCAACACAACACGGCGGATCCGGGTTCGAGTCCCGCTTTGAGCGGCGTTTGCATGCTCTCCCCGTGTCTGTGTGGGTTCTCTCCGGGTTCTCCGGCTTCCTCCCACCTCCAAAAGCCTGTGCTTTAGGTTGATTGGCCGGTCCCAAATTGACCGTAGGAGTGAATGTGTGTGTGAGTGATTGTTTGTCTCTGTGTGGCTCCACGGTACACTGGCGTCGTGCCCGGAGTGTCCCCCGCCTCACACCCTGAGACTGCCGGGATAGGCACCAGCTCCCCCGCGACCTGCGTCAGCGGATTAAGCGGGTTAAGATAATGACTGACTGACTGTAAATTAATATAATATCATTATATTAATATATTATATATTATTACAGTATATATTATGTTAATATATAATATTAATACAACATTAATATTATAATAATTATTATAATTAGTAATTGTGATATAATATCAGTAATTTGTATAATTTGTATAGTTAATTATGATATAATGTTAATAATATTATAATTGTATTAATATAATATTAATACTAATTAAAATCAGTGTAAAAATACAAATGGAAATCAGAAATGGAAAAACAACTCCAACCTGACAACAAAATATGAGTATACCCTAAACCAAAAAGGAAGCCATAGGTAAATATTCAACCTAGAATTCAAATAATGAAAACCTCTTCAGGTTGACAGTAAACGAACAAAATTACTACTATGAGTAAAAATATGTTTCTATGTTTCTAACACACAAGCTTAGTGATTGTTCCTTTCTGCTCCTGACCTGAGAGCAGCACCAGGAACAACCACAGAGTTGGAGATTAGCTGGAGGTTAGCTGGAGTTCAGCTGGGTTCATGGACAACAAGGGATGAAGAAACAGAATCAAATGTTTGAGCTTTCTGCTTGGGGTCGCTAAGCTATGATCACTCTCAAGGCGAACCATTTCCCGGGTGAAGATCATCAGATGCACGTTTTCCTAATTCAGTTGCATTCCGTGGATGGTATGGGGACCGTGAACCACCTGTTGCCTACCGTTGCCATACGCTTGCATCACCCAAGGTTGCTCTTGCACTGACAGAGTACCCTGATAAAATGATCTGCCATGGAATTCAACAATCCTAGTTGCGCTGTGCCGATAAAGTAAAAAGGAATGATTTTACGACAAAATTCTGAGACTATCCTCCAGCCCAACATAACCTTAAAATAATGGCCAAACACCTAATTCAGAACTGGACTTAGGATCAGCATGAGACATTAAAAATCACTGATTCAAATTAACCATAAATGAACATTTTTACAATTAGCATTAGGTTCTGGTAGATTTATCTTCATCTTCAAATTAAGCTGCTCAAAACGACTGCAGCTTCCTTGAGAATCGATGTTGAACTATAAGTGGAATCAATCCCACGATACCTTTTCCTTAACAATTTTCAGTCTGTCTTGTCAGCAGCAGGTTGAAGACAGCAATCCTTGTTTCCCTGTCATGCTTTTATGCCTTTATTCTTGTTTTTCATTATTTTTGACAGATGCCTCCTCAGTCTTCTGAGTTTTAACCTCTGACCTGTGGTGCTTTACTCAGCAGGGACACCTCATCTCCTCAAAGACATACCAACTTGTTGTTTGAATGCCTGCATGATTTGTTAAATCCTGTTAAAGTCTCTGACAGCAGCAAGCGGCGATGGCGTGTCTCTTCTTGTGTCTGAAGTCGATGCAGCTTAGAAGCCTTTCATCCTGATCAGAGAGGCAGTTTGTTCGGTCAAAGAAGACCCTCAGTGTCTCTGTTTCCTGGAAAGTTAAGTCTGAACAGAGGCTCAGAACAACCTGAAGTTGTGTTACCGAATCGACTTTGAAGCTCAAGCAGATGCTTCTTTTTTCTTCACTTTTTCATTTACTGACTTTACATTTTAAAATCTCACAGCCTCAGTTTCCCCTGAGGAGGAATCCTGATCTGATACACATCAGGTAAAACAACGAAATGAAATAAAATGAAATATTCCAATACTCCCTGGCTCTGTTCCCAACTGTTATGAGAAAACAAATGATGCACATTCTTTTTCATTTCAGCATAGCTTGGTTTCCTTTAGCTTGCCCTCAACAGGATAACAAAGAACCAGGAGTTAATAAGAACCAGTGCTACTAAAGGTCGCGTCTACCCTGGGATTCAACCATGCTTTAAATTCTGCAGAACTAAATAAGTAATTTTTATTCCAGTCTCTGTTTTTCATTAGTTCTCAACAAACTTTTAATTTTTTAGGAAAATAGAGAGGAACTCTCACCCCACTGCCAGGGTCAACGGTCTATGGTTTGCAAGTCTGTCAGTGCAACTATAAAGGTATGAATGTGTGCAGGTACTGTATTTGTCTCTGGTGTTACAACTGTGTAAATATAGTGTGTAGCTGAAGCATCAATTCCGTCTTTGTTTGGCTGCGTTAACAACATTTCAGTCTTCGGGTAGAGAGCTTGTATCCCCCGTCCAATGAAGCTGAGGCTGAGTCAAACATGATATCAGTAATGATATCTTTCTCCTCTGAAGGATGTGGGCCGTGAAGGCCTCTACTTGTTAGACCTTGAAAAATGTGCTAAGCGCTGTTAAATGTCCGGTCTACTGAGAACTCCTGTCCCTTCACCTGTGTCCTGAAGCTGAGTCTGTCTCCTGTTCCTTCACCTGTGTCCTGAAGCTGAATCTGTCTCCTGTCCCTTCACCTGTGTCCTGAAGCTGAGTCTGTCTCCTGTTCCTTCACCTGTGTCCTGAAGCTGAGTCTTTCTCCTGTCCCTTCACCTGTGTCCTGAAGCTGAGTCTGTCTCCTGTTCCTTCACCTGTGTCCTGAAGCTGAGTCTGTCTCCTGTCCCTTCACCTGTGTCCTGAAGCTGAATCTGTCTCCTGTCCCTTCACCTGTGTCCTGAAGCTGAGGCTGTCTCCTGTCCCTTCACCTGTGTCCTGAAGCTGAGTCTGTCTCCTGTCCCTTCACCTGTGTCCTGAAGCTGAGTCTGTCTCCTGTTCCTTCACCTGTGTCCTGAAGCTGAGTCTGTCTCCTGTTCCTTCACCTGTGTCCTGAAGCTGAGTCTGTCTCCTGTCCCTTCACCTGTGTCCTGAAGCTGAGTCTGTCTCCTGTCCCTTCACCTGTGTCCTGAAGCTGAGTCTGTCTCCTGTTCCTTCACCTGTGTCCTGAAGCTGAGTCTGTCTCCTGTTCCTTCACCTGTGTCCTGAAGCTGAGTCTGTCTCCTGTCCCTTCACCTGTGTCCTGAAGCTGAGTCTGTCTCCTGTTCCTTCACCTGTGTCCTGAAGCTGAGTCTGTCTCCTGTCGGTTCACCTGTGTCCTGAAGCTGAGTCTGTCTCCTGTTCCTTCACCTGTGTCCTGAAGCTGAGTCTGTCTCCTGTTCCTTCACCTGTGTCCTGAAGCTGAGTCTGTCTCCTGTTCCTTCACCTGTGTCCTGAAGCTGAGTCTGTCTCCTGTTCCTTCACCTGTGTCCTGAAGCTGAGTCTGTCTCCTGTTCCTTCACCTGTGTCCTGAAGCTGAGTCTGTCTCCTGTTCCTTCACCTGTGTCCTGAAGCTGAGTCTGTATCCTGTTCCTTCACCTGTGTCCTGAAGCTGAGTCTGTCTCCTGTTCCTTCACCTGTGTCCTGAAGCTGAGTCTGTCTCCTGTTCCTTCACCTGTGTCCTGAAGCTGAGTCTGTCTCCTGTTCCTTCACCTGTGTCCTGAAGCTGAGTCTGTCTCCTGTTCCTTCACCTGTGTCCTGAAGCTGAGTCTGTCTCCTGTTCCTTCACCTGTGTCCTGAAGCTGAGTCTGTCTCCTGTTCCTTCACCTGTGTCCTGAAGCTGAGTCTGTCTCCTGTTCCTTCACCTGTGTCCTGAAGCTGAGTCTGTCTCCTGTTCCTTCACCTGTGTCCTGAAGCTGAGTCGGTCCCTAGTCAGCATCCACACATAGAGTTGATTAGTAGATGAGTACTTGTAGGTAACACAGATATGTGCTTTTAATGGTTTACTTGTACTTGAATATTTGTGGCAGACAAAGTTGAATATAAATTTACGTAAACATAACTCCAAATTACGTAAATCAAGGTATACTTGTATTTAATTATTAAAAGCACTAATGAAATAATGAGAAGGGATACTGACACACCTTGGGAAGAATGATTCTCTACATTTATGGCACTTTGAGGGGGAACTTGAAAGTTTGTTTCCAAGGACACAGATGACCCTGACACTGGCAAAACTACCATTGTTAAGATGCGCATAAACCTGAGTCTCTGACACAGCAGAGCAACAGCATATAAAGACAGGAATCAGCTCTTATCAAATATGATTAAAAATGCAAAAAGAAGAAAAATGAAAAAGCCAATAATGACAATAATCCCATCCTTTCCCTCCACTCCCTTCCCTCTTTCCTTCCTTTCCTTTTTCCCTTTATGGTTTCCTTCTTATTGATTCCCCTTCAGCAGTCCTCCCCCTCTCTCTATCAGTAAATCACTATCTTGACAGCTCTATCTGTATTCACTCCCAACAGTCTCACACACCCACACACACACACACACACACACACACACACACAACATCGGACAGTTTGTCAACGTGTCCTTGTCCTCGTTGCCCTGCAGTTTGATACTATCGTTCCTCATCTTCTCCACCTCTCTCCATTTCTACTCCCGTCTGGTCTTCAACGTCTGTTCAATGTTTTTTTCTATAGATTTGCCACCACTTTCTTATTTTGTAATTCCAGACCTTTTGTTACATGTAAAGGAATATTTCTGTTATGCTTCACTGGTACACTTTTGAGTATTGATAAAATGGAATTAAGAAATGAGAATGTGTTATATGTGAAAAAAGCTTTAAAATGGGCCATTCTTTGAAGGTGCACCTTATAGTCCAGTGAGCTTTATAGTGCGGAAAAATGCTGTAGTTTATCTCTAGTTTTTTTGCAAATCCTGTCAGTATTTGTTATATTTTTCAGTTTCAGAATGTTATGAGAGAGAGGGAGAGAGAGAGAGAGAACATGTCTATGTAATTGAAGCAAATTGCTGCTTTTCTTTTTCATTTGCAGCAGAACGACACCTGAACAGGTAGAGAAAGCCTGAGAGGCAGTTTTACAGTAGAGACAAAAAGTCAGAAGGCTATTGAGTCATCCTGGGGTTTAAATGGTAAGATTAGAGTCAGTGACATCAAGATGGACAACAGCCAAGATCATCAGAACACACACACACACATACACACACTCTCAGTGGCTGACACCATGGGTTAGTGTCTGTAAAGCAGAATGCATTAAGACTCTGGGCAGTGTCCAAAAACTGTGTGTGTGTGTGTGTGTGTGTGTGTGTGTGTGTGTGTGTGTGTGTGTGTGTGTGTGTGTGTGTGTGTGTGTGTGTGTGTGTGTGTGTGTGTGTGTTCGTGAAAATCATGTTTACTAAAAGCAGGAAAGAGGAATGAAGACAAAGTACATAGAAAACAGAAAAATGACATCCAAGCAGATATCGATAAAACAACCATGTACGTGAAATGTGCCAGGAAATGAACTACTGATATGTTCCCTAACAAAATCTGGAGAGAACATTTGAGAAAAACAGTCTTCATGTTCTCATTTACGAATCCAAGAATCTGATTGGTTTGGCTTTGAGAAGCAGAAGCTGATCCAAATACCAACATGCATCATGGATATCAAGACCTACTGCGTGTAAATGAAGAGAATGAAGATAAAGAAGGACACAAGAAAAATGGAAAGTGATGATAATAGGTGCATGATTCTGTATAAAAAAAACTGTTAAATATACACGTGACCCAGATTTTGACGACTAAAGACTATGATACCATGAAGATGAGGAAGAAAAGATGAAGGAAAATAAAAGATTAGGAACATGTAGATGAGAAAAACATTGATATAAGTGGATGATAAAGAAACAGAAGAAGAGGAAATGATTGAACTTAAATATGATAACGATGATACCGTTTCTGTTTTTTGTTTTCTGAGTAAATGTATGATTGTTGAGTCGCAAGATTCTGCTGGATGAATGTAAAAGGATGCAGAAGAAGAAGAAAGGTAGAAAAAGAAGGAGTTGTTGTTGCTCACAATGATGATGATGGTGATCATCATCATCATTATGACTGAGGGTCTGGTGAACAAAAAGATAAAAAACTTTTTTTTTTATCTTTAATTCTTCAGATTACATTGACTTGATCGGTTGTGATGCTATGGAAATAAAGTATATTATCTGAAAGCTGTGCTTTCAAACCACCAGTCTTCTTTGGGTCAATGGCCGTACTGTAAAGCTCTTATCAGCTACTCAAACTAAAAGGCACAAGAATCTACAGGCTGTAATTCAGCAGCCGTCTCCTAAACAGGGCTGATAATGAGCTGTGAAGCTGGCGTTACTCCACAGCCTTTCACATCCAGTCTGTGGAGGTTTGACAAAAGTAGCGCATTAATGGCATTTTTTCCCAAAGACTGTGACAACTAATTTCAGATTAGTGCTTTAAGCCTAAATAACCACATTATCACAGATTACTCCCATCTGTCAGAGTGGAACCGCCAAACATCACGACTGCTGTTTACTGTAAAAGTCACGTCTTGAGACTCAATAATGATGCAGGCTGCTCAAGAACGCTATTCAGCCAGGTGTTTTCTGTGGTTTTTATCTGTCAATCTTTTACCTTTCTATTTTTCATTTTACAGAAAACATTTTGTTCTTACTTACAGGGTACTGTTTTAAGGAATCTGAGCATTAATGTTATGAAGAAACTTCTGTCAGACGCTCTCACTTCTGCCCCCCCTCCATTTGTCTCATTCTGCAGATCCTTCTGTCCATAAACTGCCCAGAACCTGGACCTGTCCCTCTCGGAGTCTTCCCATCTCTGTTCTTAATGTATTTTTTCTCTGTGTAACTGACTCGCTCTATCACTCTCTCTACCCAACCAATCAAGGCAGATGGCTGCACACTATAAATCTGAAGGTTTCTGTCTGGGTTGAAGTTTTTTCATTCCTCTATCACCAAATGCTCGTGTGGGTCAAGTTAGGGTATAACTAACTTTTTAGAGAGAATCCAGACTCTATCATTGCATGTACAGATATAAAATGATGCCCACTTCAGTTCCTCTTTCAAGATGTAAAATCCTGGAAAGCAAATAAAAACTAAGGAAACAACATCCAGTCTACCAAAGTTTCCTTTCCAGCTTCTATATGAAAATGAACACAAAATTCCACAACACAGATATGGTCATCACTAATCTTGCCAAACGAAATAATGAGACAAAATGTCCATCAGTAACATCTGCTTGCATGAAGATTAGTTCTTGAATACATCTTTCAATGCATCTGAACACATCATCAGTAATGTAACCTGGTGTCATCGGGTGTTTCAGGTCTTTCAGCATTATACACCGTCTTCCAGGCGACCCTACCACCCAGGCCATCTGTGTTCAGATGGCATTTGCATGCCTTTTCTCTGGATCCAGAGCCATCTCAAGGCTTTCTAAGCGGCTTCGGTGATGTTCTTGATGGCTCTGCTCCTTGGTGTTCCTGTTATGACCAGTACACTGAGAGCTTTGTGGATTTAGTGGCCAACAAATCCCCTACAGCCTACCTCAATGGGCATGCACCTCGCCTTCCAGCGCTACTGCCAACAATAGATGACCAGCTGTTCATATTTGGTCCTCTTTCTTTCATGAGCCTCCTCCAAGTGGTCATCCCATGGCACAGTCAGTTCCATGATGATAATGCTCTTGGTTCTCTCTAACAGGTGAAGTATATCTGGACTTAGGGTGGTGCTGACAATGTGGTGTGTGTCTCTCAACTGCTTCTCCAAGTCCACTGTGAGCTGCCAATCCTGTTGCAAGACCCCTGCTGTCACCTTCCTGTAACCTGCCCTCAGCGGCGCTTCTGCCTTGTCAAAAGCAGTTTACTCTGGTGGCATTACGCACTCGACTGCAGCTGTTGATCCCCTTGCAGATAGCTTCTGCAATCGGTTTCAGCACCTAATTATGACGCCAGGTGTATCCGGCCCTCGCAAGGAGATTTTGGACAGGAGCTCAGCATGTGTTCCAATGTTCCCCTTGTTGAGTCCAGTGGGCAATTTGGGGTCTTTACCCTCCCTTAAGTGTTAAAAGCCTAGCCCTCCTACAGGTTAGAAGGGTTAGGCAGGACATTGTACACTGCCTTGATCAGGAAGGTGATGCAGTATGCTTCAGCCTGCCAGAGGTCCGTCCACGTGACTTTTCACCCACGGCCTGCTCCCACCTTGTCCAGGCCCGTTGTTGCCTCAACCCAGCCGCTCTGCTAGATTTTCCTTTCTCCACTGCAGCCCTCACTTCCTCCTGGATCTGCCTCTGCTTCTCCTTCCCCATGCTCTCCTTCTGCGGAGATGTTGGGAACAGTCCCAAGCCTGCTCTACCATGGGCCACCACGCCCACCAGATCTTTGTGGCACAGCCGGGATTCGGCATCCTGCAACACAGCCTGGGCCACCTTCAGGTCTCTTGAGTCTCTGTACACCAGCACCTCTTGTGTCTGTGTAACATTGAACTCTTCCTCAAGAGACTTCAGTGGCAACCAAAGCTGTTTTGTTGCTATAAAGGGCAATGTTGCTGAGGCATTTAGGCAAGCCCGACCATCTCCTGAGACAGCTGCTGACCTTTAACTCCAAGATCACAACGGTGGACATTGGGGACCTCCTAGAAAAGTAGCAGCCATAGTATACTTTGCAGAATTCCATGCTGGTATATCCATGCTTTGAAATTACCTAGGAGTCCAGATTTGTCGATTGATTTTTGACAGCTTTCCAGCTCCTTCCCGGTGGATTGAATAGATGAGGCATCCCTGAGGCTGCTGTCAAGCACCTTGCCTAAGCTCTTCACTGGCTTTTCAGAGATGGTTGGTATTTGCATGATGATATTATTGTACACCTCTGTATTCTAGTCCAAACACCAACCATGAATCTGTATGCTCCCACAGTGATCAGATCAAGTTAAACAAAGCTTGTCATGTGAACCATGTCCAGTTGAGTCTCTGACTGTTTCTGTTTGCTGCTTTAGATCCTGACATGAAGTTTTTGTTGAAGACAACACTTGTTTATCAGCTGACCTGTAGGTCATGTATGAATTACAGAATGAATGACATATGCTTATTAGAGAGTAAAGTATTAGCTGAAGAGCAAAAAAAAACTTTATGGACGACAACAAACACACAATGGGTTTCTCAGAAGGTGTGTTAATGTCTCTACCACAGATACACCTGTAGAAATGTTCCCATTACTCTGTTCATAAACTCCAGAAACATTTCCAAACAGACAGCAGCAGGCCAATTATAGACCACACACACACACACACACACACACACACACACACACACACACAAACACACACACACACACACACAAACACACGCACGCACACAGACACACCTCTGTAGTGAGATCTGACATCAGCTGGACAACACCTGTTTGTGTGGTTTAAGCATCGGGACTACCTCAGGAAGTCTCACCTGTCGTCTACCTGCCGTGTCTCACTTAACTACACCTCCCACACACACACGTACATACATACCGTAGACACACACACACGCACACACACACACACACACACACACACACACACACACAACACTACTGAACTATACTTCGCCTCTGTTTCTCCTTTTTGTCTTGTCATTTCTTGTTATTCTTCGTCACCGTCATACAGAGGTTAAATCACTGGTCTGTTTTTGCAATGGATGGATTTCATGGAGCCATGTTGAAGGCAAAGAATGAATAGACTGGTGTAGACTGATATCAAATTCAGAAGAAACTGACAGACAGTGATGGAAACATAGACTGAACCCAAACCCCACGCAGTAGAGTTGATACCTCAACCAAAGGCAAAAACAATTTTAGCAGTCCTGCCACAACCAGATTGGGATCCTGACCAAGGATCATATAATTACTCATCCTCATGCAAATATATGGTTTTAAAATTACACTAAATGATTAAACATCCTTACCTCTGGCTACCTGAAACCATCAATTACTGCATAGCAGCTCAATCAATATATGCAGCAGAGATGGATTACATCATGCCATACACACACATCGACACCGTAAACACACACGTTATTACGAAAATATAAGATTCAGAGAATTTTTAGGGCTGTTTATCTGTCTACACTATGAAAGCTGATGCAACTGGAGGAAGGCAGTGTCAAAATTTTTGGCAACAACAAATACCAAATGGAGTAAGGAGATGATGATGGTGTTTCCAATAAAGATAATGCTCTCAAAGTCAAGGTATTGATGTGCTCAACATGCGGTTGGAGAGTATTTTTACTTTTTAATCTCACTTTTCTTTTCTTGGTGTGTCTGTAAACATTTTTATTGCCCTGCTACACTGACCCCAAACCATCTGTGATGGTGTTGCTCCATTTAATTCTTGACAATTAAATCTTAGATGTAGAAATGAAATTGAGTAGTTTGAAACATTAGTTACTATTTTCCTTTTCTTAAATATGCAGTATGTAGCTTGGCTTGTCTGAACTGTAACAGCATTTTTTTTAAAGATTTTCGGCCAATAGAAATGTATTAATAGATAATTTCACTGGTATTAACTCAATTTCCTCTTTAAAGTCACAGTTTATGTCTCTTTTAGAATATTTTTTTTCCAGTTGAGAATAAAGATTGAATGAAAAGAAAGGATCAGCTTCAAGCATGCACTCACACACAAACACACACACACACACACACACACACACGGACATGCACCACACATAGGCAATAAGGCATTTGTGTGTTTTCCATTTGATCGTTGTCAAAACATTTAAAGAATGAACAGTGACACTCCTGAGATGGATATGATCATATTCACTCCAATTGTCTGTGTGTGTGTGCGTGTGTGTGTGTGTGTGTGTGTGTGTGTGTGTTTCATCTGTGTCTGCGTGTGCGTTTGCAGGTTAGAACCCCAATAAGTGTTCTGTCTGCACGTTTTTAACGGAGACCTTTACTGCTGTCAGACACAATTACCTGCTGGCCAACAGCAGCCAATTATACACACCCACACTCACACACACACACTCACACACGCACACACACACAGGCACGCGCACACACACACAATCAGTGAATGACGATAACGAGGGAACTTACTAAGAGGCGAGGAGGGAGTAGCTGTCATAACACATATAACACATAAAACACACACACACACGCACACGCACACGCACACACACACACACACACACACACACACACACACACACACACACACTCAGAAATGACTGAATAACAATTCTAGAGTAGCTGTGTCAAAGTGAAATGGGAATAGCTGTCACTAAATGACTCAAGCACACACACACACACACACACACACACACACACACACACACACACACACACACACACACACACACACACACACACACACACTGCAGTGATACCTTGGGTTTCATTGTGTTTCACTCCAATTGATTCTGTCATTTTAAATTTTAACCAACAGATCAGTTATGAATGGAAACATAAATCTATGAAAAGCATCACAGATCACAGGATCTGGAACAGTGTTGTGAAAAACAGAGTAACCACTTTTGTATAAGATACAAATGAGATTTTTCTTATTGATAAAAGAACAGTTTAAATTGCATATAGAGTGAAAGAAAGAAGAAATTATACTACAGCATTTTTTTTTTAAAAAAGCTGCAACCTAACTGCTTTTCTTGGCTGATGAGAGAAATCTACTGATGGTCCAACAAGATAGATGAAAATCAAACTGTAATTATTGTTGTTTGTTCTAAGACTGGGGTGAGTTTACAAAAAGTGTGTTTGAAAAAGTGTGAAAAGTGTGTGAGAAAAGTGTGTTTGCAATAACTTATATATTAAACCTGTAGAGAACTGAATTGCTTCCTGACGACCTCACAGTGGAAGGGTGACCCCTCCTGTCCAGCATCGAATGACTTACAAATTAAGATTCTGATCACAGGCACTGCGGCCGCAGTAACAAAAGACTCATTCTATTCACACTGGAGGAATATCAGTGTGAAATCTGCAGTGTAAAGAGAAAACTGTGTCATAGCAATGGTATTTGATCATTAATTCACTTCCTGAAAATCTTACAAGGTGATAAATAAAACACAGCAGCTGAAAGCTTCGGGACGTACGGAAAGATCAGGGTGAAGAAAGGAAGAAATGCTGATTTTCTAATTTATTTATTTTTTATTTAAAGGCACTAATTCCATCTTTTTTCCTATGTCTTTAGTTTCCTTTATTCTGCCTTTCTTTGTGCTTTCATGATTTTCATTTGATTATTGTTTTACTACGTTTACACATACCATAAATACATTCCTGCCCCATGTGGGGGTGGGAGAAGCTAATTTATATGGTGTGTCTTCCTAACGTTCAGTTTTAAGAGGCCCATGTTGTCACTACTGAAGCCCCCAAGGAGGTGACAGCCGTTCAGGATTCGACCACTCGTACAGCAGTTGGTCATCCTTGTACTCCTTCTTCCCGATATTTCTCTTGTGATGTTTCCCATCACACCTGTCTTCTTCTACTCCTTGCCAACCACTACCATCCATGTCTGGTTAGCTAACAACTACTCATCGGTCCGTAAATCCGACTTACTCTGAATCTTGGCCCGTATTTTTTGAAAAACATTCAGTGTTCAGAACAAACAGGTCTTGGGGGCTCCATATTTGGTACATCTTGTCCTGTGCTTTAGCTCCAACACTGGGCTATGATTTATTTGCGAACCGGATCCAGCTCCCACATCTACAGTTGCACCTATCCATACAACGGGCAGGACTGAGTCTCTGGGGTATCTTTGTAACCCCTGGACCTTGAGTCTGTATCTCTGTACCATGTCTTGATGTCTGCTACATCCTCTGTCTACAGACAGATCAAGGTCCATGAAGGACCTTGATCTTACATGAGATTTCCTCTTCCTCCTATCAGCTTCTCCCTGTCTGTGGTACTGTCTTAATAATAGTTCATCCCCTCCTCCTAAAGTATTCATGAAAGCTCATTGTTCCAACCTGAATTGTGACTGACACACTCCTTTTCAGTCACCTCAACCTCAACCTGCCCCCTATCTGCAGGTATTTAACTGTTGCCTTGCATCTTCATCATGGATGCCATTGGACTGTGGGATGGTGGAGTGTTTGCAGCTGTCAGTCTGTCTGTGCTCCTTTATCAGGCTTTATCATGACCTTCTCTGTTCTGATCCCCAGAGTGTCAGTCAGTTTGTCAGTGACATTCACTCACTTTGCTTATGCTTGTGGAAAAATTGTCCTCAGTAATTTTGAGTGTACACAAGTGCATAATGCAGAGACTTTACCAGTACAGTCCTTTCACAAAGTGTTTACACAGTTCGGGTTGAGCTTTTCTTGCAGCGATTTGGCTGCACCGACTGTGCAGAGAAAAAACACAAATTGCTTCCATGCTGTTGAAAAACGCTCTTCAGCTGGAAACCATTTCCATAGGTGGGAGGTCAGCAGTGTGCGGCTCAAGATGATGGTCGGGTAATCTACCGCCGACTGACTGCTGCCCCGAACCTCCAAAGTCTTGTGGAAAAGGTCAGTGCACCATGACAAGGCTAAGAACATGAATGAATGGTCGGGATTTATTAATTTTTTCAGGCCGTGACGTGAAATGTGAAAAAGGTTTGTCATTATTTTTCAGAACACAAGCTTGTCTTTTGTTCTTTGTCCAGTCAACAGTCTAAAATCCAAATAGCACTTCATTTGCCGTTGTAAACAAGGGATAAAAGTAGAAAGTCCTCACCTTTGGGTAACTACAGCACAAGCACCATGTTTAATCTGAGTGTAGAATATTTGAAGAGATGAATTGTAGAGGATGTTGTACTTCTTCCTTTATCTATTCCGTCCTCCAATCTCTTCTTCCTGCCATCTTTCTGTCTCTTCTTCTTCTCTAGCCATCTCTTTCCCAACATGTAGCTATAGCCTGATTACCTCAGTGTTGGCCTTGAGCACCACAAGGCCAACTGGGATCAATAATATTGATTAGATCAGTGTATGTGTATGTGTGGGGTGTGTGTTTGGGGTGTGTGCGTAAATGCTGTAAATGTTTGGATTTAATGAGAATAAATGTAGAATGTTGAGATGTGACCTTATTTACACAAAGAAACACACACACACACACACACACACAGTGAATTGTAAATTAGTTTTTGTCGTCTGGTTCTCTTTCATGAATGATTTATGGAAATTCACCTCTCACTCTCTCTTGTACAATTGTTTGCTGTGCTAGCGGAGCAAAGCGTACGGCATGTTGGTGTTGAGTGTTTTGCTCTTATAGAAGCCCATAAAGCAATCCACGCTC
>CM023623.1:18863763-18883763 GCA_013358685.1 Antennarius maculatus
GCAATCTGACCAGCATGAGTGGGACCCCAACAGTTTCCTGACCACAAACCTCACAAACTGTCAGGCTGATATTCTGAATTTTCAAGAGGGTCAAAATGGATTAGAGCTCACTCAAAAGCCTCTTCCTTAGCCAAAAAACTACAACTAAAATCTCAACAGTTTAGATAGGGACGAGCGAGTACACCACTATCTGTATCTGTTCAACCATCTAGATTATCTGTATCCATATCTGTACTCAGAATGGGCGGGGATTAAACCAAAAGTGGGTGTGTTTTAACCAGAAATGGGTGGGGCTTAATTTGCTACATTATTTAAAGTCTGTAACTGATATGAGTTGATCAGAAGTTGCTATATTTATCTTTTATTTTAAGACTATTTACAGAAGAGCCTTTAATTAAGTTTCAAATCAATGTTTTTGATCACAAAAGTAAGAGAACTATTTAAAGAAGAGGTTTTTAATGAACTCAGAACATGAACGTTCTTAAGTGTAATTATGAATACTTACAAAATAGCCTCAGAATTAAGATTCAATGTTTTTGATCACAACAGTAAAGGAACTATTTACAGAACAAGTTTTTTATGAACTCAGAACATGAAGTGCATTAATGAACACAACACATGCAATAGGAAATTATGCACTACAAATTATGCATGAATAAGAATTGTCATACTCAACAAAACTTTTTTTTCATAGTCAAAAAGGACATTTATAAAAATGTATGGCTGTGATAAACAAACTAAGGAAACACAAACCGACAAAAACTGCATGTACAGCGTATTCACTGTTTCATTCCTCTGAGTTCTTTTCCTCAATCTGTCCTGCATTTGGCCACAAGTTCTCATCTTATGGTCTGGCAATGCATCATGGGAGGAATATTTTGGAATGTCTGATCCAACCTTGTCAGGGCATCCCGCTATAAGCAATAAATATACACCTGCTGTTTTGCTGGGAAATTAGGAATACTGGTGTTGAAGTGTTGTAAACTGGTTTAACACACGGCCGGTGCTTGTCTTCCTGATCTCCTCAGAACCAACAGATCTGGGTCTTCCTCTCCTTCCTCTTCTTGTTCTCTTCGCTTTCTTCCAACTTATCTTCTCTGATCGATCTTTAAAAATATTCAGGATTTGTCTTTCTATCTTTTTGGTACATTCATGAGGCTAAAACTCCACACTGAGAGCAGTAAGCATGTGACTGTAACCACACAACGCCACACAGTTAACCTACAGCAGGGTTTGACTTTACTCTGTCACTACAGCACACACACACACACACACACACACACACACACACACACACACACACACACACACACACACATGCATGTACACACATATGCACACAAACACAGAGACGCCTTCAAGAGACACCTAGGGCCTTTTATGCTTTATATTTAGCGTTCATGTTAGTCACCAGTGAATGTGTGTGTGTGTGTGTGTGTGTGTGTGTGTGTGTGTGTGTGTGTGTGTGTGTGTGTGTGTGTGTGTGTGTGTGTGTGTGTGTGATGGGTTCAGAGGCTATCCATCAGAATCAGCAGAGCATGAAGATGGAGGAGGGGCGTTGTCGTGGAGAATAATGTAGATATTCCTTCTCCTTCTTCCGTTCCTCTCCTCATTTTCTTCTTCTTGTTACATCAAACTTCCTGCATTCTTTTCATATTTTTTCTGTTATTCTGCTCTCAGCTCCTCATTTCTTTACAATTTCCTCCCTTTCCTGTTCATCTTTTACCTGTTCAAATTGTTTTAACACTGTTTTCACCCGTTTTTTGCGTATCTCCATTACTTATTTTGATGAGGAGAGTTCACGCGATCAACTCTTGTTAGCTTTTGTGAAAAGTGTCATGAAAAAATGTTTCTGTTTTCTTGCTGAAGGTTGAGTCTTTGGCCAAAAGATTTGATCCCAATTTGCAATCTAGATGTGGATCCACAATTAATTTTGTCCTTCTGTTACGATTTTGAGAAGTTTTGACATTTTTCTCACATTATCAGTCAAAAAATAATGAGTTCTACATATCAATGAAAAAAAAAAGTTTTAGATAAGTCACTATTTATCAATATTAATTTAGTGTGGAGCCAAATAATCATCCAAAAATATAGATAAATCTATGAGTCACAGTAAGTGTCATTCTATCTACATTCATTTTGCTAATTTTTCATAATTTTATATGTAGACTAGTGGAAACCTGCTAGTAAAACAATAATATCAGACTTGATACCAAACATATGAAAACAAACGTATTATATTTAATGGTATTATAAACCAAGCGCACCCACAATGAATATATTTATCTAAATAATTGTTTACTGTCATAATGACTGTTTATTGTGTTAACAGGGTCCATGGTTTGTATTCATGAAATCTTTATAGTAAATCTGATGTTTAAGCGAAGTTCTTATGGAATAAATAACATTAAATGGACAAACTAAAGTACGGAACGGAAACCAAACTGCACATCGTCTGACCTGCAGAAAGCAGCGAAATGTTTTTTTACATCGTTTGGTGAACCAGTTTTCTTTGGTCCGTCTGTGATTCTGCTTCCTCCTCTCCCCTCCAGACTGAATATTAACACAAACCCAAACCTTGCAGCGTTCGTTCAGGGGTCAACACGCCAACGCTGGTCCACAGTCCTGCAGGGGATTATGGGTAGACTGAGCAGTAGCTGTCAGCAATGTGAGGACCTCACTATCTCACAATCTCTGTTTCACACACACACACACACACACCCACACATGTTACAGCCACACACACAGCTCACCGCTGCAGCTTTTCCTCCTGAAAAATTACTGCTATATTCTTAGCAATACTTCCATCATGAAAAGTGAAAGAACAAATTATATTTACTTTGTTCTTGTATTTTTATTTTTTTATCTTCACAACCTTCCTTCTCTTTCATTGCTCTTATCACCACTTCTTTCAGATATCTTGTTGTCACCCAGTCCAGTAGAAGTACGCACAACAAATTCAATGAAGCTGATTAAATATATTGTCCTTTGCTCCGTTTTTAAGTATGTTAAAATGATCCCAATGAATCTGTTTTGTCAAAGTGATTTACTGCTGCTGAGGAACACTAAACTGAAAATCAGCAAAACTTTTTTTTTTTTTTACACTTTTACCATAGAAACAGATCAAGTAACACATTATCTATTAATCCCCCCGTGAATGACCATTGTTTCAGAATATCATGATTAGAAGCTGTAAAAGATCGCAGCAAAAGTGAAGAATTGCTCGCATATAAATGTCAAATTTGTGCCTTAATGGAAATAATTCATGATTCACTTTTTACCAGATGAAAGGCTTCCAGTGCCATCAATCAGGAGGAAGCAGCAGATTGTGGAGCCTTAACGCGGCTGTAAATGATGACAAAGTGAAAAAGAGGAAACAGTAAATTTGAAGCTAACAAAAGATCTCAGCAGCCCTGAAGGAGGCTGTTAACAATCTGTGGACCGTATATTTGTTCGTACCAGACACAAGGAAAAAAACCAACAAAACATCTGCAGGATCCTCAGTGCAAAACACTGAATTAGAAAGAGACCGCTCAGTTTAAAACATATTTCAGGCAAGGTTAAACAAGTAGTTGTATATCCAGATAATCTATGAAAATCTCTATTGGTAAGATTTTCAATAACCCAACCAGCAAACACAGTCTCTACTGGTGAGGGAACGACTGGTTTACTGGCTGTTAGACGCTAACCAGGTGTCTGTGGAGTCTTTACTCTCCTCCTGAGACTCCAGTGATCATCATGTATTAATGATGCTGCAGTGTAAAGACTCCTGGTAACACCCCTGGTGACAATACGGCTGATGGGATGTGACCTCTGGAACAGGGACTCCGTGTTCTGTTACAAACACGCACGATGGGGTTTGAATGACAGGTGAAGCAGTGAGGGGGGTCGTTTAAGAGAAAACCAGCAGGTTTACCAACATAGAAGGGGGTCCGCCTCTGGGACAGGCCTGAAGAACTGCAGTACACTATCTTCAGCACTAGAAGGTGCACTGGACTATAAGGCACGCCGTCAACGAATGACCAATTTCTAAAACGTTTTTTTCATATATAAGGCGCACTGCATGATAAGGTGCACTGGATTGACTGGATTATAAGGTGCACCTAATTATAAGACGCGCCTGTAATGAATGGCCTATTTTAAGACTGTTTCCATATATAAGGCGCACTGGATTATAAGGCGCGCTGTCAGTTTTTGAGAAAAAGAAAGGCTTTTACTTGCGCCTTAAAATGCAGAATATACTGTATTGATTTGACATAATTTCTGTCTTGACATTTAACCCATTTATCTCTGTGTGTTGATTTCAACTAGTTCAACTTGTCCAGTACACAAAGCACAGCGAGTGTGTTTTGAGCTCCATGTAGGTCAGAAGCCTTCTGGAAAGCTGTGTTCCCTGCTCCTGCACAGTGAAGTCGTCTGGTTCCTGCTTGCTGAAGTCACACTCCACCAACAACAGGCTCATCAGGCTAATTAGTCAGATTAATGCAGATATGGCCTGTACAGTGGAGATGCCCCCCAGGCCCAACAGATGGGACGGACACATTACCAAACCGCCGGGGCTGAACTCACAGTCACAGAGTCAACAGTTCAACAGTAAACACAACGCAACCGCAGCGCCGACAAGGACGCCCCGGCCTCAGCGTGGAGTCTGTGAGGTCAGAGGATGGGAGCAAGTTATTTGATGTCATCATTCCCAACGTAAACTCAAAGTACATAACCCCAATAAAAAGAATGAAACGCATGAAAACGGAAGTAGTATAAAACAAAACAACGGTTTAAAGTGAAACTAGACATTGTCCTGTCGGTGTGTTCATGGGGCTCGGTCTGCGCTGGGTATTTCTCGCTGAGTTCTTTGTGATATGAATATAAAGAGCAGCGCAGACCATATGGCAGCAATCTTTCGCTGACATCCTGCTCCATGCGGGTGTAATATCATTCAGGTTGTAAGTCATCAGGATGGAATCTGACAGACTGTCGTCATTGTGCTGGTTCCAAACGGATGAGCATCTGAAGGGATAATGGACAGACCGTCCAGAGGGACCTTGAATCACATTTCAAGGATAAACAACAGACTTGACAAACTATTACCAACCATTATGTAACAGGTTGCAATGGTAATCATCCATTCATTCTAATGGAGAATGAATGGATGATGCAGAGCTGGTAGTATGAGTTCTTATCACAGCTGTGCATCAAATGTATGAGAATGATAATAATGAATAGCACTCATACACATACCTTCAACCTTATATATTTAAGAGTAAGTACTCCCCCAGCACAGGAGGCAACATTTATTTACAGTCTAAATGCCAGTTCTAACTTTTTAAAAAACTGTGTGAAATATTTATCAAGTGAACAACTGTTTCCTCATGAATGTTTGGAATAAAAATACCAGTTCATACAGTTTGCTTCTCCATGAAGTGAACTGTGTTAATCACATGTATCCAATTTGATTTTCTGTCAAGCTTCATTATTTTGATCCTTTAATTAATCGGTGTTTTTGTGAGGGAATTAAACTTAGCTGTGCGTCTGCACATGCGTCTGCACATGCGTCTGCACATGCGTCTGCACATGCCTTTTTGTGAGGGAATTAAACTTAGCTGTGCGTCTGCACATGCGTCTGCACATGCGTCTGCACATGCGTCTGCACTTGCCTCTGCACATGCCTCTGCACATGCCTCTGCACATACGTCTGCACATGCGTCTGCACATGCGTCTGCACATGCGTCTGCACATGCCTTTTTGTGAGGAAATTAAACTTAGCTGTGCGTCTGCACATGCGTCTGCACATGCGTCTGCACTTGCCTCTGCACATGCCTCTGCACATGCCTCTGCACATGCGTCTGCACATGCGTCTGCACATGCCTCTGCACATGCGTCTGCACATGCCTTTTTGTGAGGAAATTAAACTTAGCTGTGCATCTGCACATGCGTCTGCACATGCGTCTGCACATGCGTCTGCACATGCGTCTGCACATGCGTCTGCACATGCCTCTGCACATGCGTCTGCACATGCCTTTGCACATGCGTCTGCACATGCGTCTGCGCATGCGTCTGCACATGCCTCTGCACATGCCTCTGCACATGCGTCTGCACATGCGTCTGCACATGCCTTTTTGTGAGGGAATTAAACTTAGCTGTGCTTCTGCACATGCGTCTACACATGCCTCTGCACATGCGTCTACACATGCCTCTGCACATGCGTCTGCACATGCGTCTGCACATGCGTCTGCACATGCGTCTACACATGCCTCTGCACATGCGTCTGCACATGCGTCTACACATGCCTCTGCACATGCGTCTACACATGCCTCTGCACATGCGTCTACACATGCCTCTGCACATGCGTCTACACATGCCTCTGCACATGCGTCTGCACATGCGTCTGCACATGCCTCTGCACATGCGTCTACACATGCCTCTGCACATGCGTCTGCACATGCGTCTACACATGCCTCTGCACATGCGTCTACACATGCCTCTGCACATGCGTCTACACATGCGTCTGCACATGCATCTGCACATGCCTCTGCACATGCCTCTGCACATGCCTCTGCACATGCCTCTGCATATGCGTCTGCACATGCCTTTGCACATGCGTCTGCACATGCCTTTGCACATGCGTCTGCACATGCGTCTGCACATGCGTCTGCACATGCGTCTGCACATGCGTCTGCACATGCCTCCAGCTGCAGTGAAACTGCAAACTAAAACCCAGACCTGTGTGGCAGCTCTCACAGACGCTGTTCAGTCGGTTCAAATCTATATTTATTATTCATCTTTTTTGTCACGACTGATTCTACTTCTTCCATGTGAGTACGTCTCAGAATAATAGCAGAATACAAAAAAAAAAAATCACTGTCACATCTAAAATAGTGCAAGTTTAAAAATGTAACTCACTTCCTGTGGGCCCACTTCTTAAACCTGACTGATTGTATTCAATCAGGACTTTCTCTGTCCCTGTACAACATGTCCTGTTCTTAAGTCATTAAGTTTTTGATAAAAGAAAAAAAAACTTGCAGCAGATGGAGTTTAATTAACACTTTTAGTTCACTTTGTTTCTGACAACATATTAGAACTGTGCTGTCAGCTTGTTAATGACTGAATGAATAGGGTCCGTTTGACTGAACTTCTAATTCATGCATACAAATTCTCCCTGGTTCACCATCTTTGTTTGATTTATGAATGTGTTAATTAAACAAAACTATAGACTGCTTCCTCTCCCAATGTCATTAAAACCTTAAAAAGTCTCCAGGTAGAACAAAATCCTGCAAAATCAGAGGCACAACTCCACAGATTATAAAACTAAATACCCTAAAATTAAAAGAATTAGAAATAAAAATAAAGAAAATTTGCTGGCCGGTCCCAAATTGCCCGTAGGTGTTAGTGTGTTCGTGGTTGTCTGTGTCTCTGTGTGGCTCCGCGGTGCACCAGAGTTTCCCCCACCTCATGCTTGGCTGCAGATCTGTCTCCCATTATCCTATCAGAATGCTATTTAAGCACACTGGCTCTTCTCTCATTGGTTGCCTCATTGGTAACGGTTCCATAGTGTTTCTAGGAATCCTAGAGTTGTTTTTCCTGTGCTAACCGACATCTCCTTCTGTTCAGGAACCCTCAGCCACCCAGCAGGATTCTGTGGTCGTCCTGCTCAGCAGCCTCAGGGAGATCCGGGGTCGTCACAGAACCACCCACCCTCTCATCCTCTCATTCTTTCCACAAACAAGTCCCCTCTAACTCCATTCTAGTCTCTGAGTCCACGATTTGGGCGCAAGTACAAATTTATTTTAAACAATTCAGGCAAAAATGTCATCAACATTTGCTGGTTCAAGCTTCTTAAACGGAGGGATTTGCTGAAGCAGCTTAGTAGGCGCTGTGCCATCGTGCAAAATATGCAAAAATGAGAAAAGCAGCTTTTTGTTTTTCTTTCACCAAGTTTTAGCAGAAGAAATAAACGCTGAGATCCTGCACATATAACCTTTAGGCAGATTTTGTATGTATGTATGTATATATTTTGTGTGTGAGTGTGTGTGTGTATATATATATATACATACATATATATATAGATATACATTATATATATATACACACACACACACACACACACACACATATATATTCCCCTACTGTCATTAAGAGAGAACAGGATGTTGCAATGCACATGTATGGATGCAGGTGTTTTAGGAGTCTGGTTACAACCCACAGGGGTCTGGATGTAGGGGTCTGGATGTAGGGGTCTGGATGTAGGTGTGTGGATGTAGGGGTCTAGACGTAGGGGTCTGGACGTAGGGGTCTGGATGTAGGTGTGTGGATGTAGGGGTCTGAATGTAGGGGTTAGACGTAGGGGTCTGGATGTAGGTGTGTGGATGTAGGGGTCTAGATGTAGTGGTCTAGACGTAGGGGTCTGGATGTAGGTGTGTGGATGTAGGGGTCTGGATGTAGGGGTCTGGATGTAGGGTCTGGATGTAGGTGTGTGGATGTAGGGGTCTGGATGTAGGTGTGTGGATGTAGGGGTCTGGATGTAGGGGTCTGAATGTAGGGGTCTGAATGTAGGGGTTAGACGTAGGGGTCTGGATGTAGGTGTGTGGATGTAGGGGTCTAGATGTAGTGGTCTAGATGTAGGGGTCTGGATGTAGGTGTGTGGATGTAGGGTCTGGATGTAGGGGTCTAGATGTAGGGGTCTGGATGTAGGTGTGTGGATGTAGGGTCTGGATGTAGGTGTGTGGATGTAGGGTCTGGATGTAGGTGTGTGGATGTAGGGTCTGGATGTAGGTGTGTGGATGTAGGGGTCTGGATGTAGGGGTCTAGACTTAGGGGTCTATATGTAGGGGTCTGGATGTAGGGGTCTAGACGTAGGGGTCTGGATGTAGGTGTGTGGATGTAGGGGTCTAGACGTAGGGGTCTAGATGAAGGGGTCTAGACGTAGGGGTCTAGACGTAGGGGTCTGGATGTAGGTGTGTGGATGTAGGGGTCTGGATGTAGGGGTCTGGATGTAGGGGTCTGGATGCCGGTGTCCAGACCTGGGAGCTCTTTGGAGGTTGGTCTGTCTAGAGACAGTTGTAGGTGAAGACATCTGCAGACGTCTGATCCCACCACTGAAGAATCCTCTTCTTCAGTGATGATGTTGATCCTGCTGATTATGTGACAATCAGAGATCAACCTTAGTTCTGCTGATGTATGATCAATTACTAAACTATTAACAAAGCACACCATTATCACAATCACACCACTTCCTCAGATGTTTCACTTTTGCTAAACGTGATGACCAGAACGATGCATGGTCAGTGTAGCTCCATTAATCCAACGGAGAGAGAGAGAGATGAAGAGAAAGAAGAGAAAAGGAAAAAAAAACAGACTTCCAACTCCTCATCTTCACTCAGCACCACTGCCAAACCATCTCGCTCGCTCTCACTATCAGTGTCCCTCGCCCCCCCCCCCCTCTCTCTCTCGTGCAGTCTCAGTGATGTATGGCTGCCATCACTGAAAATAATGACTCTTCTGCCCGTAATCTTTTATTTTACTGCAAGGCCAAGGTGGGGAGAAAGAGGAAGATGAGAAGAAAAGAAAAATAGGGAGGAAGAAGTGAAACGGGAAGGAGATGAGCGAGTGGAGAGGAGGAATATATTGTCTTCTACTGTCTCTGCATGATGATGAGGAGGAGTAAAGGCTGTGAAGACATGGGTGAGGAGGGGGAGAAGGATGGGGAGTATTTTATAATAAGAGGAAGAGGTGAAGGAGGAGGAGGATGAGAGGTTTACACTAGAAGTGCATGATGGGGAGGGAAGAGGATAAACTATCATCTAAAGGAACAGGAGTAGGAAAGAGAAGGACAGGGTGGAGTTAGCCCACCGAAGATAAGAGTAGTGTTTTTGACTGTTTAAACAGCCAACAAGCTGATCTGAGATCAGTTTTGGATGCTGTAGCTAAATTTTAATAAAGTAGAAAAAAAACTGTGAGTTATGAGTTATGAGTTAAAGTCTAACTGGAGTTGGACTTGATCATCTTCCTGTTTCCTGAGCTAACGGCTGCTCTCTCGCTGCTCCTTCATTAAGGATCTCTCCTCTCATTAAGCCTCTCCTTCCTAACAAGCTGTCTCCTGACCTTGGAGTTTTGCTTGTTGGCACTGAAACTGAATGAGTATCCTGTCAGCATATGGAGGGGTGGCTGGGTAATCCTGGACCAGACCTGAGCCTCCCCAGGAAGAGCTGGGCCCACTCCAGAAGGAGACAACAAATAAAGAAATCTCCTGCTTTCTACTTTTTTTTTTTTTTTTACATTTGGGTTTCATTCAGCTCATGATGTGTGGTTTCATTTGAATGAAATCATCAAACCAACATCTCGCAGCGCAGCTCCTCCTATGAGACGTTATTAATGGAGGCGCTACTGAAGCTCTTCCCTGGAAACACAGGTTTCAAACAGTAGAGAAGAGTGTGGCTGCGCCCACACCGTATGGTAGACGAGAACACACTCACGCACACAAAAGGGCTGTGTGTGTGTGTGTGTGTGTGTGTGTGTGTGTGTGTGTGTGTGTGTGTGTGTGTGTGTGTGTGTGTGTGTTGGCAGGAGCTGCGGTGTTGTGGGTGATTTGGTCAAATCTGGCAGAAGTCTTGCCAGAGCCTGCTGAGAGCGGACGGGAACTAATGACCTTCATGCACACATTAAACACCAACCATATGTCTGAGTGTGTGTGTGTGTGTGTGTGTGTGTGTGTGTGCGTGTGTGTGTGTGTGTGTGTGTGTGTGTGTGTGTGTATAGCATGTCTAATTTTAATAATCTTAACTTGGGACATTTATCAGCCCACTTTGCTCAGACTACTTTAAGCCCATTAGGCAGTGGAGGTCAGTCTACCCATAATAACCAGTAACATGATGATATCTGAAGCCTCTATTCAAACTCTCGTACTGGTAATTAAGACATCAGGGCTCCTGGATCAATATTTACACCAAATAAGTTACAAAGAGGCGATGCCGAATTTAGAATTTTTATTTACCTCACACTACTCCTACTGTCCGCAGTGCACTGGCGTTGTGCTAGGAGTGACCCCTGCCTCTCGCCTGCAAGTTAGCTGGTTTTATGCTCCAGCAACCCCCGCGGCCCGTCATATGGGGAACAAGAGGTAGATGATGAATGAATGAATGAATGAATGAATGAATGAATGAATGAATGAATGAATACTTCTACTGTTCATCATATCATACTGTTCATCAGAGCCTGGGTCCTGCCCGGAGTTTCTTCCTCAATGAGGGAGTTTTTCCCCGCCACCATCGCTTATGCTTGCTCTGGAGAGCATTGTTGGCTTTCTATCTGTAAAGCGTTTTGAAATGTCTTCTGATGTGATTAAGCACTATCTAGATAAAAGTTGATTGAGTTGATTGATTGATTGATTGATTGATTGATTGATTGATTGATTGATTGATTGATTGATTGATTGATTGATTGATTGATTGATTGATTGATTGATTGGTATCAGCCCAAGATGTTAGCACAAAGTGATCAACCTATTGTTGCCTCTGAGTGTGTGTGGTTTAATTAGTCTTTTTTATTTCTGCGTTATGTTAGTTACTGTAACTAGGTGTACTAAACTGTGGTGAGACCAGCGGTGTTGTTTGGTCTAGAGACAGTGTCACTGAGGAAAAGACAGGAGACAGAGCTGGAGGTAGCAGAGATGAAGATGCTGAGGTTCTCTCTGGGAGTGACCAGGAAGGATAGGATCAGGAATGAGTACATCAGAGGGACAGCACATGTTAGAGGTTTTGGAGATAAAGTCAGAGAGGCCAGACTGAGATGGTTTGGACATGTCCAGAGGAGAGATAGTGAATATATTGGTAGAAGGATGCTGAGTTTTGAACTGCCAGGCAGGAGGCCTAGAGGAAGACCAAAGAGGAGGTTTATGGATGTAGTGAAAGAGGACATGAAGGTAGTTGGTGTGAGAGAAGAGGATGCAAAGGACAGGGTTAGATGGAGGACACTGATTCGCTGTGGCGACCCCTGAAGGGAAAAGCCCAAAGGAGGAGAAGAAGTATGTTAGTTACTGTACCTCACTGTATTCTGTCTGCGTTTGCTAAAGATTGATAACTTTGGAACACGATACAACCCTTCATGCCTGGCAAAAGCCCTGCAGCTACCTCCACTGGGTAATAAAACAAGAGAAACTGCTATACTAAGAGCTCACAGATCTGTGCAGGATGATGTGGTCAGTATGCAAAAACCAAAGAACACCAATATGAAGCATTTAATTTCGTTTAAATATAGGATCCATCATTGCTTTAGAATAAACAACAGCTCAATGAAACATATTTGGCGCATTGTTCTATACTATGTGTTACATTTTGTTTCTTGTATTGTATGCACATTTGGTTGGTAATTGTATAATGCTGACAGGACACACATTGGTGCCACACTTGTTTATTGTTTGTGCAGGAATGAGAGTGGATTTATCTTGATTGGGTTTGTGTTGCAGGACTTTGTCAAACTGTCTGCCCTTCCTGCTTTACATCTTTATTCTCAGTCCGTTGCTCTGAGACACTCAGTGATGTTCAACAGCAAGTAGTTGCTTGGCGATAAATCCAAGTCAATGTCTGGTGGTGGTGAAGCATCACACGACATTGTAATCCATTTCTCTCCATCCCGCTCCTCAGTGAGTGTCTTGCATCCCCATAAAGCCTACAGGCCATCTGAGACCTGTTTGCAGACCGGCTGCCATCTGCACTGACCCATCACGGCTGGCAGAAACACAATCACATCTCACTCAGGAGGGGGTTCCAACAGTTTTATTGTTTACTGTATAGTTTGAGTGAAGCATGGTTAATAATGGGTTAACAGCAGCCTCTAGAGGAAGGAAGTGGCATCAAGAGGAAGGACAGGGTTTACTAATGATGAATGAACGATAAGTTCAGGAGATGTTTCTGCTCCAGACGGCCTTCTGCCTTAGAACTGAGGCTTCGTCTTCATGTTATAAACTTATGTAATGACAACATCTTCAAAAACATACTCATTCACTATAAATGAAATTACGAACGATCAATAATACAAACGATGAGCCACCAACTGATTGATCTGAAAGGTCAACTGATTTGGCTGGGAACTCGTGTGTGTGTGTCTGTGTGTGTGTGTGTGTGCGCGTGTGTGTGTGTGTGTGCGCGTGTGTGTGAGATGGTGCTTTCTCTGATCAATACATCTTGTCAGGCAGTGGTTGATAGATTATTGATTGTAATCAGGCTGTCTTCTGTGTATGCAGACAGCCTCTAATTCTTCTGTCAATCTGCTCGCTCATCTCTCTCTCTCACACACACACACACACACACACACACACACACACACACACACACACACACACACACACACACACACACACACACACATCTATTGTCATATCTATTAAATAAAAATCAAAACTTAAAGCTTCCTTGAAACTTTCCTGACACAACCTTAGAACTTTTTATATAAAATAATCCCTTCATTGAAAACTATCTGACAATATGTCTGGAACAGATCAAATCCATCATACAGTGTTCAATTATCGTGGAATAAAACAAGATTAAATAATAAGAAACAAACATAAGGTAAAAGGCCCAAAATGATCATTTGAAATGCCAAGATATATTCTTTCAAAGGTTCAAATACACTATAAAACCACATGGTCAATAACATCAGCGAATTCCTCAAAATCTCATGCTCGATTACAAAAATGTTACCACGGTTCTAAGAAATTCCTAAAATTATTCCCTGAAATATGTTGAATTCCATTTTGAGAATTTCCTGAAATACCAAAAAAAAAAAAAAAAAAGGTGAAAAAGAGATTTAAAAGTATTTATTGAAAACAATCCCACTGAAATTTTTCTTTAGGAGAAACTATTTGATTTTTTGATCTTATTTAATCAATCACCTCCCTTAAGAATTCTGGCTGATGTTTCACAACGGCCTGTGAAATCTCATTCATTTCACCTTTAACATCTTGAATTTTCTCCTCAGTTATTGTGAAGCTTTATACGTTTTTCAGATATCTTTTATTTCTCGAATCCGCACGGTGGTGCAGTGGGTATAGCGCTGGGGCCGCACAGCAAGGCAGTTCTGAGTTTGAGTCCCGCTCTGTGAGGAGTTTACATGTTCTCCCCGTGTCTGCGTGGGTTCTTTCCAGGTTCTAGAATTCATTCATTCACTATTCATTGTCAACAATTAATGGTGAATGAATGAATTCTATATTCTTCATGAAATCTAACTAAATCTCCCTGGAATGTCTATATATATGTTTTTAAAAATGTGAAGCCTTCTTGAAATCTCCCTGGACCATCTCTGAGCAGATGTTACCTCGGGCAGGGCTTGTACAAGCAATTTTCAATAAAATGAAGGTAATACTACTACTACTACTATTACTACTACAACTACTACTACTACTACTACTAACAATAATAATAACAATAATCTTCTCCTTTCGGCTTTTCCCTTCAGGGGTCTCCACAGCGAATCAGTGTCCTCCATCTAACCCTGTCCTTTGCATCCTCTTCTCTCACACCAACTACCTTCATGTCCTCTTTCACTACATCCATAAACCTCCTCTTTGGTCTTCCTCTAGGCCTCCTGCCTGGCAGTTCAAAACTCAGCATCCTTCTACCAATATATTCACTATCTCTCCTCTGGACATGTCCAAACCATCTCAGTCTGGCCTCTCTGACTTTATCTCCAAAACCTCTAACATGTGCTGTCCCTCTGATGTACTCATTCCTGATCCTATCCTTCCTGGTCACTCCCAGAGAGAACCTCAGCATCTTCATCTCTGCTACCTCCAGCTCTGTCTCCTGTCTTTTCCTCAGTGACACTGTCTCTAAATAATCCATATATTTCCATTAAAATGTATCTACTATACCCTTCCACCCTATTGAAATAATACAAAGCCCTTTTCAAACATTAAAATATCATTCTTATAAATCATAGACTCATTATTCTGAAATCTAGCTAAATTATTTAAGACATTTTTCCAAAATCTAAAAGATTTCTCAATCATCGTGAATGATCTCTTTTACAATTTTCAAATCATCATTCATCTTTAAGTCCTTCGCCAATTGTTCTGAAATTTCTCATCTTTCTTTGACATTTAGAGACATCTTGAATTTCCACTGAATCATCTCCAGATTCCAATCCAACTGAAATATTCCTTGAACAAAAAGAAAAACCACACAAGCGACATCATCTTCCTCAGCGCTCGACCTCCAGCCGGCTGCTAAGAGAAGGGGGATGGTGTTGCCTCCACAGCCCTTTACTGGTCAGGCTGGTTTAATTCTCCGTCTCTCTGGAATCCATTAAAGTCAATCTGTGATATCCATTACCATCTCATCAACACTCTGCATTTACATAAACACGCTTAATTAAGCAGAGGAGCGGAGACGAATCGGCGGCGCCTCTCTGTCACACCCTGCTGTTTATTTATTTATTAAGAACCTCATCCAATCAGAGGGCACTTTACGGTCACAGGTTTGAGCAGCAGAGAGACGTTTCACACAACTACACACACACACACACACACACACCTCCATTTCATCACTTTCTCTCTCTAGCATTTACTCTCTCTCTCTGGGTATTCAATCTTCATTCGCTGCTGCCACTGATGTGTGGAGAGAGAGAGAATGAGCTGCAAGAGCTGGTGTGTATGCACGTTCATGGGTGTGTGTGTGTGTGTGTGTGTGTGTGTGTGTGTGTGTGTGTGTGTGTGTGTGTGTGTGTGTGTGTGTTCTGAATATCAATGCCCTCCTTGCTTGACGGGGCTTTTCCATTTAACCACACTCCCACTGGATCTCAACAGACAGACTCTAAAACCTAAATATATTTTCATCTGGAACAAAATCCGGAACAAAATATGACCCAGACGGCTCGTGAGTGAAACGCCGTTATCAGTTCAAACGTTATTCCTCAGCTTCTCTACGAATCAAATATAAAGCATCCAGAGTCAGAGGATAACAATAAAAACAACCACATTGGCTGCAATGATTTCAAAACCAATGACTGAACCATTATAGTCAGTACTGGAATCTACATTCTCAGCTATCCACGGTGCACTGGCGTAGTGCCCAGAGTGTCCCCTGCCTAGTGCCACCAGTCGGTTGGGATAAGCTCCAGCAACCTGAGACAGTGGATAAAGCAGGTATAAAATAACCAATAATTCGATCACTGGTTTCCCATTGTGAACTAAATACTTTAGTACTTCCTGTTTCAAAGCGGTGACGTGTTGTTATTGTCAGTGTTCGTCCGTTAGTCCGTCCGTCCGTTAGTCCACCAAATATCTTCACAACCGTTACAGATAGAAAGATGAAACAAGGTGTTACTCAGGCAGCAAAGGGGATGAAGATGAGATGATGACCTTGACCTTCAGAAAAGTAGGTCAAGGTCAAATTTCAACTTTTGTACACTCAGGAACCGGATAAGATAGAAAGGCGAACGAGAAGGCCAGTGTGAGACCATAGATCAAAGCTACTGCTTTGATCTATGAAAAGCACTAACTTTGATCTTTGACCTATGCAAGTAGGTCAGGTTAGAATCAAAGAAAGCCACTGTGAGTAAGACCATTGATCAAAGCTAGTGCTCTGACCTACTGTCATTGATCAAATCTAGTGCTTTGATCAAAGCACTAGATTTGATATTTGAACTATGCAAGTAGGGTAAAATTCTGAATTCAGGGGTGTCGTGGGATGTTGCAGTCTCTGGTTCTAGTTCTTTTGTGGATAAGAGAGGCTTGGACAGCATGAAGATAGACGGACGGACGGACGGACGGACGGACGGACGGACAGACAGACAGACAGACAGACAGACAGACAGATAGATAGATAGATAGATAGATAGATAGATAGATAGATAGATAGATAGACAGATAAATAGATCGATAGATAGATAGATAGATAGATAGATAGATAGATAGATAGATAGATAGATAGATAGATAGATAGATAGATAGATAGATAGATAGATAGATAGATAGATAGATAGATAGATAGATAGACAGATAAATAGAGCGATAGATAGATAGATAGATAGATAGATAGATAGATAGATAGATAGATAGATAGATAGATAGATAGATAGATAGATAGATAGATAGATAGATAGATAGATAGATAGATAGATAGATAGATAGACAGATAAATAGATCGATAGATAGATAGACAGATAAATAGATCGATAGATAGATAGATAGATAGATAGATAGATAGATAGATAGATAGATAGATAGATAGATAGATAGATAGATAGATAGATAGATAGATAGATAGATAGATAGATAGATAGATAGATAGATAGATAGATAGATAGATAGACAGATAAATAGATCGATAGATAGATAGACAGATAAATAGATCGATAGATAGATAGACAGATAAATAGATCGATAGATAGATAGATAGATAGATAGATAGATAGATAGATAGATAGATAGATAGATAGATAGATAGATAGATAGATAGATAGATAGATAGATAGATAGATAGATAGATAGATAGATAGATAGATAGATAGATAGATAGATAGATAGATAGATAGATAGATAGATAGATAGATAAACATTTCTCGGTTTGCCCTTGAGCAGCGGACAAAAAGTCACTCTGTAGAAATCAAAGCTTCTCCTCTTCCTCCTCCTCTGAATACATTTACATCACGATGTTCCTCTTCGCCACATTGAGTCTGACGGATACATTAAATTGCATTGTGTGTGTGTGTGTGTGTGTGTGTATGTGTGTGTGTGTGTGTGTGTGTGTGTGTGTGTGTGTGTGTGTGTGTGTGTGTGTGTGTGTGTGTGTGTGTGTGTGTGCTCTTACAGGAGACATTCTGACTTTCATGTCATGCATTAACATTAACGACGACAGCAGATTTCCCATTAGCATTTCACAAATATTAGCATCTCCTGCTCGGCGTCCTTCAGAGGAGCTGGCGGTTGTTCCTCTCTCCGCTGCAGCTCCTCACACACACCGTGAAGGTGGACAGGGCAGTTTAACACAGCTTTAGCATGGTCTCCTCACGTGTTAAGACACGCACATAGAATTATTAAACAGACTCCCTGAAGATGATGATAGATGATATCGATCGACTGATACAGACACATCTCTCTGAACTATCAGGTGGATTATGACCATAAGGGATGAACATAGCACACTGTCTGCATTACAGTTGTCTTAAAGCACTGTTTTATTGGTGAACGCCTCTTGAGGGTTTCTCTGGAGTCATAATAATGTCTACCATCTGTCTGCAAGCTGTGAATGTGAGGGTTATATTATAAGAAGGTCCCACACAGCAACATTAGGTCGACACAACAGTACATTTAAAGAAAGGAATCCCTCGCCTGTGTCCCGATCAGAGATAACTCACTGCAGATGCAAGAACCCCACTCATGGAAACAGTAAAAATATTTGTTTCTTCTGTCCCCTGGATGAGAAATAGAAGCCTCCGGCCAGAGAAGGAAAATCTTTATGTTTGCTGCTACTGCTTTTCAATACTTCAGGGAATTTCTTCTACCTGCAGCTTCACCACGTGAAGTGAAATACTCTTATTCTGTCTCTCACTGCCGTGTTATTCAAGATAAATCAGGACAAATGAGCTTAACGTGCCTCTCTTCAAACGTTTTATACATCCAAAGTGATACTTTTTTTTTTTTTAAATGCTTGAATTCTAATTCTAAAGAGTCTGTTGGATATGATTACAAAAAAAACTGAGGGTTTTAAACTGAATGACAAGATGAAACATTTAAACACCAAAAGGAGGCTAATCACAAGAAGTGCATTTGTGATTGCTTGTGCAAAGATAACACTGTAAAAAATGCAGGATGAAAAGGTCCCTACAGTATATCTCTGAGCTGAAACCTGAGGTCGACAAATAATGTGTGCTCCTCCTCTTCCTGAAGATCAGCTGCTCCATTAACTGTCGACTTGGATAACATGTAGCCCCACGCTGGGTTTCAAACACTCGCCATAAAACACACACCGCCTGCCTCATAAAACACACTGCTGTGTGCTGCGCCGGCCCGCTCCCAGAGCCACGCTTCCTGACTCACAGATACATAAACTCTCAGTGTCACCACAGCAGGACGTAACTCACTGAGCGTCTGCAGGACGTTCAGTAACACCACATTCTGCTCGTCCCTCAGCACCAAAATACAGGACTTAAACTTTACAGATGAGTGTATTCATGTGAAACAACAACAGGACAGTCGTATCGGGATGAAAACGTCATTTCCTCCTGAACCAACAAAGCTTCAGCAGGCTTCACAGGAGAAGACGTTGAACTACAGTAAAGCTGCGCTGCGAAAATAAAAAATAAAAAATTCAATTTGCTAGAAAATGCAATTGTGGCATTTTGAAGAAAGAAAAAACAGACAGTTAATGTATTTAAATATCCTCATCCAATCTCTTGCTCCACAGCTGTGGTTTTCCAAGTGGGTCCAAGGACCCCACAGCTCAATGAGAGGGTCCAGAGACGCTGGGACAAATGAGGTTCCCGCGCTTGTTCACACCTGTCACCTGTTTCTGATGACCTCACCGCCTTTTTAGAAGTGATAACCAGAGAAAGTTGACATTTTTGGCTCCACTATAAGTAAGGCTCTGAACAGAAAAAACACCGCCGCTATTTGTTCTGTTCATATTTTGAGTGTAATGAGCGACGCAGCCTCTGGCTGACAGGAGGCTCCGAAGACTATTTCTGTTTTTATCACATTCTGTTCCAGACTTCATTAAAGCCTCTGCTGGAGAGAGAGAAAGGATTAAGAGGACAAAAGAGAGGTTGAACACCTGATCTCTCTTTCTCTCAAACTCACACACACACACACACACACACACACACACACACACACACACACACCCTTACAATCGAGTTTGATCTTTTTTTGATTAACTATTTCACCACTTGTCCGACTTCTGGAGGTTTTCTTTGTTGAAGAAAACCTCATTTGAAAATTAGATTGAGTTCAAAGACTCCATTTCCCAGTAACACTAACACTGGATGTGTTCTAATTGTCATGGCTGCACATG
>CM023623.1:18886263-18914582 GCA_013358685.1 Antennarius maculatus
ATGGCACATAACATTCCAGTTGATGTATGGCGGATAATGTACGTGTGATTTCCGACATATTTGGATTCAAAACTGTAATAAAACTGTTGACGGCCAAAGCGAGAGAGAGAGGGGGGGGGGGGGTGGAGAGAGGGGGGGGGAGCTGAGACTTTCTAATTGCAGTCATTTCATGTTATATTACGGCTGAATTAACTACTAAGCAAAAATCTATGAGAAGAAAATAATATAATTAATAATTTTAGAGGCTTAATGTGTTCACTATATCAGCTCCTGTGACATCAGCGCTTTCCAAAAAGTTTCCCTGAAGGGTTTTTTTCTGGCAAAGAGGAGAAAAACTACAGAGGGGGGGGGGGAAATCAATGCTTTTCTAAGAGTTACTTCAGAAGATGTTTAAATCTTGTTGAGTAAAAGTCAAGTGTTTACTTGATCCGAATAGAAACAACACAATAAAGAATAAATAGGTCAAAAAGTGTGTTTTGAGCAAAACTACATTTCCCACAATGCAGTAATTCAGCCCATTTTAACTCTGACAAAAACCTTTTGTACAAAGTTTAACGTCCTAACTTGTGTCTGATGTTATTTTTCTTTATTGATTGATAGTTTGATCCTTGATTGATGGAGTTCTGTGGGTTTAATAACCTGACAAATGAAAAGGATTTATGTTAGAACAGAGAAACAAACAAACATGTTTTTATGTCTAACTGTAATGTTTGGAACTAGAATAAGTCAGAAATTCACTGATTTAACATTAAGGAGTAGTTACATTTAGTTACATTACATTGAGTTACATTTAGTTACATTTATTAGTTACATTAAGGAGTAGTTACATTTAGTTACATTACATTGAGTTACATTTAGTTACATTTATTAGTTACATTAAGGAGTAGTTACATTTAGTTACATTACATTGAGTTACATTTAGTTACATTTATTAGTTACACTAAGGAGTAGTTACATTTAGTTACATTTATTAGTTACATTAAGGAGTAGTTACATTTAGTTACATTACATTGAGTTACATTTAGTTACATTTATTAGTTACATTAAGGAGTAGTTACATTTAGTTACATTACATTGAGTTACATTTAGTTACATTTATTAGTTACACTAAGGAGTAGTTACATTTAGTTACATTTATTAGTTACATTAAGGAGTAGTTACATTTAGTTACATTACACTGAGTTACATTTAGTTACATTTATTAGTTACATTAAGGAGTAGTTACATTTAGTTACATTACATTGAGTTACATTTAGTTACAATTATTAGTTACATTAAGGAGTAGTTACATTTAGTTACATTACATTGAGTTACATTTAGTTACATTTATTAGTTACATTAAGGAGTAGTTACATTTAGTTACATTACATTGAGTTACATTTAGTTACATTTATTAGTTACATTAAGGAGTAGTTACATTTAGTTACATTACATTGAGTTAAATTTAGTTACATTTATTAGTTACATTAAGGAGTAGTTACATTTAGTTACATTACATTGAGTTACATTTAGTTACATTTATTAGTTACATTAAGGAGTAGTTACATTTAGTTACATTACATTGAGTTACATTTAGTTACATTTATTAGTTACATTAAGGAGTAGTTACATTTAGTTACATTACATTGAGTTACATTTAGTTACATTTATTAGTTACATTAAGGAGTAGTTACATTTAGTTACATTACATTGAGTTACATTTAGTTACATTTATTAGTTACATTAAGGAGTAGTTACATTTAGTTACATTACATTGAGTTACATTCAGTTACATTTATTAGTTACATTACATTGAGTTACATTTAGTTACATTACATTGAGTTACATTTAGTTACAATTATTAGTTACATTAAGGAGTAGTTACATTTAGTTACATTACATTGAGTTACATTTAGTTACATTTATTAGTTACATTAAGGAGTAGTTACATTTAGTTACATTACATTGAGTTACATTTAGTTACATTTATTAGTTACATTAAGGAGTAGTTACATTTAGTTACATTTATTAGTTACATTAAGGAGTAGTTACATTTAGTTATATTACACTGAGTTACATTTAGTTACATTTATTAGTTACATTAAGGAGTAGTTACATTTAGTTACATTACACTGAGTTACATTTAGTTACATTTATTAGTTACATTAAGGAGTAGTTACATTTATGTTACATTACACTGAGTTACATTTAGTTACATTTATTAGTTACATTAAGGAGTAGTTACATTTATGTTACATTACACTGAGTTACATTTAGTTACTTTTATTAGTTACATCTGGCCCTTTGAGGACATATGTCATGCTGATGTGACCCTCAGTGAAAATGAGTTCATTGTGCTGACCTTAAACTGACGCCTCACACCAGGGTCTTACCTTCTGCATGCCAGAATCTACCTGTAAGAAATCTTACAGTCATCTAACAACATTTTAGCTCATGAATAGATCATGCATTCTGTGGTACATACACCATCCCAAATGAATGAACAAAACAGATTTAAATTCTCAAAGAAAGACAAAGATTAACTTAACAAGTGATCTATTTTTACATCCTGCTGTAATTCATTTTTTTCTGAGTGGAACTAAACCTTTAAGGGTTTAAAAAGACAAATCCTGCTATCTATGACATTTGATGACACGAATGATGTTCCATTTCCTAAAGATAATTCATTAAAGTGGAAAAAATAAAAAGTTTCTCCTGACATCTCACGTGATCTGGTTGATTTAAAGTCAAGCTGCGACATTTAATGAATAAACTTAAGATGAACAGTTTATTAGTCAGAGCTGAAACGGTCTTTGTTTTAAGAAGGACCCATCTGTTTGGGGGGTGTGCATGTGTGTGTGTGTGTGTGTGTGTGTGAGTGTGTGTGTGTGTGTGTGAGTGTGTGTGTGTGAGTGTGGGTTAACAATGAGCTCCTCGTTCCCTTCTACACCACTACATCTGCCACGACCCCTAACTGTGTGTGACTAACAGCACAGTATGAAGTCACTAAGTCTGTGTGTGTGTGTGTGTGTGTGTGTGTGTGTGTGTGTGTGTGTGTGTGTGTGTGTGTGTGTGTGTGTGTGTGTGTGTGTGTGTGTGTGTGTGTGTGTGTGTCTGTGTGTGCTCTCAGGGTTTGCCCTCATCTCCATGACAATCAACGTGCATCGCCCCATCTGTCCAGGACACACACACACACACACACACACACACACACACACACACACACACACACACACACACACACACACACACACACACACACACAGAGGTCTTTCCTTCATCCTGTGCTCGTCTTTATTCCCTCTCTCTAAGCAGTGATCTATAAATTTGGGTGTTCTGACAGGATGTTGCTTCTCCTCTGACACAACGGAGTAGACGTCATCTCTTCTATTGCTTTCAGCAGGTGGTTTAATATTTTTATCTGCCTTTACTGACAAGGGATCATTTTTTGGTTCATTCTGTTCATTCATCAGATGAAGTGTTTGACCTCAGATCACAGAGTTAAGATAAAACTTTCTCTTCCAAACCCTGAGCCAGTCTCTGATTATGTTGTTATCCAGTCGTCTTTTAGGTTTTTACACTGTGTGTGTGTGTGTGTGTGTGTGTGTGTGTGTGTGTGTGTGTGTGTGTGTGTGTGTGTGTGTGTGTTTCTAGCGTGTTAGAGAGTATGTTAGCTGTATGACATCATACTGACTGTGTAGTGAAGTCCACTGATTCACACTTTACCGGATAAACGTATTTCTTCTTTTCCTCCTCCTTTGGGCTTTTCCCTTCAGGGGTCGCCACAGCCAATCAGTGTCCTCCATCTAACCCTGTCTTCTGCATCCTCTTCTCTCACACCAACTACCTTCATGTCCTCTTTCACTACATCCATAAACCTCCTCTTTGGTCTTCCTCTAGGCCTCCTGCCTGGCAGTTCAAAACTCAGCATCCTTCTACCAATATATTCACTATCTCTCCTCTGGACATGTCCACACCATCTCAGTCTGGCCTCTCTGACTTTATCTCCAAAACCTCTAACATGTGCTGTCCCTCTGATGTACTCATTCCTGATCCTATCCTTCCTGGTCACTCCCAGAGAGAACCTCAGCATCTTCATCTCTGCTACCTCCAGCTCTGTCTCCTGTCTTTTCCTCAGTGACACTGTCTCTAGACCAAACAACATCGCTGGTCTCACCACAGTTTTGTACACCTTTCCTTTCATTTTAGCTGAAACTCTTCTATCACACATCACACCTCACACCTCTCCATTGCTCTGGACTGTTGACCCTAAGTACTTCAAATCCTCCACCTTTTTGATCTATTCTCCCTGTAACCTCACTCTTCCACTTGGGTCCCTCTCATTCACACACATGTACTCTGTCTTACTGCGGCTAACCTTCATCCCTCTCCTTTCCAGGACAAACCTCCACCTCTCTAGCTTCTCCTCCACCTCTTCCCTACTCTCACTGCAGATCACAATGTCATCTGCAAACATCATAGTCCATGGAGATTCCTGTCTGACCTCGTCTGTCAGCCTGTCCATCACCATAGCGAACAAGAAGGGGCTCAGAGCTGATCCCTGATACAGTCCCACCTCCACCTTGAACTCCTCTGTCACACCTACAGCACACCTCACCACTGTCTTACAGTCCTCATACATGTCCTGCACCGCTCTAACATACTTCTGTGCCACTCCAGACTTCCTCATACAATACCACAGTTCCTCTCTGGGCACCCTGTCATAAGCTTTCTCCAGATCTACAAAAACACAATGCAGCTCCCTCTGGCCTTCTCTGTACTTCTCTATCAACATCCTCAAAGCAAATACTGCATCTGTAGTACTCTTTTTTGGCATGAAACCATACTGCTGCTCACAAATGCTCACTTCTGCCCTTAGTCTAGCTTCCACTACTCTTTCCCATAACTTCATTGTATGGCTCATCAGCTTTATTCCTCTGTAGTTGTCACAACTCTGCACATCTCCCTTGTTCTTAAAAATGGGCACCAGCGCCCTTCTCCTCCACTCCTCAGGCATCTTCTCACTATCTAAGATCCTGTTGAACAACCCAGTCAGAAACTCTACTGCCACCTCTCCTAGACACTTCCAAACCTCTACAGGTATATCATCAGGACCGACTGCCTTTCCACTCTTCATCCTCTTCAGTGCTCTCCTCACTTCATCCTGGCTAATCTTTGCTACATCCTGGTCCACAACAGTCACCTCTTCTAGTCTTTGTTCTCTCTCATTTTCCACGTTCATCAACTCTTCAAAGTACTCCTTCCATCTTCCCATCACACTGCTGGCACCTGTCAATAGACTTGTTACCAGGACATTCCTAACAAACTCCTCCTTCAAGATAACTCCTACTCCATTTCTCTTCCCATCTACACCATGATAGAACAACTTGAACCCTGCTCCTAAACTTCTAGCCTTGCTACCTTTCCACCTGGTCTCCTGGACACACAGTATGTCTACCTTCCTCCTCTGCATCATGTCAACCAACTCTCTACCTTTTCCTGTCATAGTTCCAACATTCAACGTCCCTACTCTTAGTCCTATACTCTTGGTGCTCCTCTTCTCTTTCTTCCTATGAACACACTTTCCTCCTCTCCGTCTTCGATCAACAATATTCCAATTTCCATTTTTACTGGATAAACATACATATTTACTAAAATGTCAAGAAGAACATTTACATAAAACTAATAATTTAATCAAATATTGAAATTAATGTGACAAAATAAATCACCACTAACAATGGGATGCTTCCTCCCCTGACATTATCATGAGTTAATTACATTGACTAATGTACTGAAGTACGGAGCAACATTAGAACATTTAGGGTTTATAATAAAAAATAAAGGTGTGCAGCTGGAGCACCTTTCTGTCTCACGTTCTCCTTCATTGCTCCATTCATTAGACTCCTTCAGCCCTTTTGTACCTCCTTTAACTCTCCATTCCATCCCTTTCTTTATCTCCTCGCTTAGTGTCATTTGGAATCTTCCTTTCTCTCACTCATGAAAAACAACATCTGCTACAATGCACTTTATTGCTGACTCATTAATGTGTGTGTGTGGGTGTGTGTGTGTGTGTGTGTGTGTGTGTGTGTGTGTGTGTGTGTGTGTGTGTGTGTGTGTGTGTGTGTGTGTGTGTGTGCGTGTAAATCACCCTAATGCATGTATAACAATGTTCATAAGTGAATCACAAGAACATTTCTAGAAGTATGGGAGCAATAGCACCTCAAACAGGTTCTTGTTCATCTTGTTCATCTTGTGGTTCCTCTTGTTCTTTTATCCGAATGTTTTCAAGAAAGTCGGTTCTCTCCCGCTACAGCGGTTCTGTGTTGTTTTTTTTACTGCATGCTGGTCTGAGAGGACTGTAATTTCATCTGTGCTGTATGTGGTACATTTATTTAAAATAAAGTTGACTATGACTACGACTAATTTTAAACTACACACCGAAGCATCGGAGGGATCAGGACTAAACGAATATTATCAACAGTTCATGTTCTCCTATGGAGAATTCCCCTGTAGCCAAAATGAATTCTCCTGAAGCTGTTTGTACATCCACCTATAGAGATGTCCACTACTGCGTTGGACACTTTCATAAACAAATCAATCAATTAATCAATCAAGTTTTATTTATAAAGCGCTAAATCATGGCAACAGATATTTCAAAGCACTTTAACGGACAGAAAAACCCAACTGAACCCTCTAGAGCATAAGCGACAGTGGCGGGGAAAAACTCCCTCATTGAGGAAGAAACTCCGGGCAGGACCCAGACTCTTTTGGGCGGCCATCCGCCTTGACCTGTTGGGTGGAAAAGAAATAAAAGGAAGATAAGGACAGGGTCAGAGAAAGAGAGACAGAGAGAGTGTCAGATAGTCCAGATAGAGTCGGTGTCTTTATGGTTTTAGGTAGACCATTTGATGCAGGCGTTGAATTGGGGAAGAGAAAGTCAGGCTGTGTTCACCGACTCCTGGGTTGTTGTCTTCAATACATGTTCCCCATCATGTACAGTAGTTGGTCAATTCAAGGCACAATTACAGCTGCATGGATGAGTGTATGATGGAAGGAGGAAGAAAGGCAGCAGGAACCCAGCCGATGGATAGGGTAGGGGTGATACAACAAATGCAATTAAAAGTTCAAATATGATGGGTCCGCTATACGAAAACAACATTTCATAACCCATTTTATCCAGACAATGTAATAATGACAATTCACAAGCAACCAAGTGATGATCTTCTCAGGAGGCCCAAAGTGAAGCCCTACCAGCTCCTCTGTGGGCTGAAAGGTAGTGGTTGGCCACATGGCAGATGAACTTTCCTTTCTTGTGTGCTCACGAAATTTTCTCGTGTGTGAGGGATACTTTCTGGTGCATGAAGGATAAAATTAAGTGCATAGCCAAAACATATATGCTTGCATTTTTTTTGTAAATGTCCTTCCTCTGCTCTGTGTCTCTGCACTCCCTCTGACTTCCCTCTGATTAAACGTGTTGCCCCATTGACCACACCGTGGAGCATCTGGTCATTCGATGCGGGTCAAATGACGTTGAGGACACACTGTGTAGGAGGAATTCAGTCAGGGGATGTGCTGATGCAGCTAATGCAAGCCGACTTGTAGTGATGTGACACCACTGGTGCTGATGTCTCCAACTTGTCTTTCTAGCTCTCTTTGTTTCTTTCCTCCCCATTGATTTCTGTTGAGTCCGGATCCAAAAAAGTAGGCAAATTTCCCATTTCCCAACCCGGCACAGCGGATGAAGCGGTTCTGAAGATGAATGAATGAATGAATGAATGAATGAATGAATGAATGAATGAATGAATGAATGACAATACTAACAGAAATATTAATCTGTGACCTGATTCACCTGAATCTGGTGGTGGGATTAAACTGGAGAACCCACAAGGAAATCACACACTCAAGAGGAACACACAGAATCCACATCAAAAAGTAGAAGCTGGATTTGAACACACAACCTTCTTTCTGTGAGGCAACGGGAAAACCACAGACCACAAACGTGGTCAGTTTCCAATATGTGTACTGAATCACGAAAGTAAAGGTGTGTGTGTGTGTGTGTGTGTGTTTATGTGTGTGAATCCAACCTCAAATGATCCAGAAGGCAAATACCACAGTAAAGAGTTTTAACAACAAGACGGTGACCTTGCTAGAGGTTCACGTCTGACAGTCCCTGGTGATGGAAAACAACCGTTCTGTTGTGTGTAATTAATGCTCGAAAGCAGAAACCTTTGTCACCTGTCTCTCAATCAGAAAATGTGACAGAGAGGCTGCTGGGAAAACAGTGTCTGGATTGCAGCCAATCTGCTGTCAGAGTGGGAGGACGACGCCTCAGACATGCAGTCTGTGGAGAAAATCTTGTTAGTCTGACCAATCTGTCAGTGGGAAGGGTGCAGAGCGCCGGAGCAGAGAGGGATGGAGGGTGTAAATACTGACAGAATTATAATGTCGATGAAAAATCTGTGTGAATACCTGCTTTGAATGAAATAGTGACACATTTATTTTTGAATTTCCTTGAAGCCAGACACATGATTTATAAGATAGTGACTCAAATATTTGTGTTATTTACTTTAATAAGATTTGACAGGATGATGAGTAGATTTCTATTAAAATATATGGAGTTTCTTGCTTCTTTATCACACCTGAGGGGACAGAAAAACTGTAAAGTGTGATTTGAAATCTGTCTGCGAAATTAAATGATGGGGATATTATGCTGAATATGAATGAGAGAGGACTAAACGTGCTATAGAAGCTGCAATTATCACTACTGCACATGATAAAAATGTAAGATTCAGAGCCAAAAGCAGGAAGAAGAGGAGGAGGAGAGGAAAAACTGCACAGCTATGTTCTATACACAACAAAAGTAAACCCACGCAAAATCTGACTTTTTTGAAATATCACATTTGAATGACATTTGGAGATGGTTTTAAATGTTATTCAACCTGGATTTCTAGAGATATATGTTTGTCCGGCCGGTCTAGCTCCTGCAGTGAGATTAAAAAAGGTCACATCAGACCCACATTGACAGAACTGCATCAGCTGAGACCAACATGTGAACTAACAGCATGGAGGACATCACAGACAGCTTCTGAAATGAGCTGAAACTTTTTTGGACAGTGAAACCAAAGACCTACATCCAAAGTTGCATGGAGCCGTTGCCACGGTGACTCATGCAAAATGGTTGGCAATGACTGGGTACAAAAATCCACATCTGATCACTTGTAAATTACAGTCCTGATGGTCTGTATTAAAGATTAGATTCAAGAACCCTTAGGCTGCAGAGACTAACAGTCGAAAGTCTCACTGGTTCTGGGAGAGAAACACAAATCTGACCGTCAATCAAATAATTTTCAATCCATTTTTTTTGTAGTGCAACAAGCAGACACACACTCTTGTATTGTGTTCTTTCTGGTGTGTGATGATAGGTGGTGCGTGTCTCACTCTGACGTGGTCATTTTAATCATTTCCTGACGTGTGTGATGGACCATTATTTTTTAATAGTCTCCTTATGTGAAGCATGCACAGCAATCATATTTCAGGGCCTATGAACTCATCTTCAGAGGCTACAGCTATGTGAGCACATGATGAGCTCATTCAGACAGATCTATTTCATGCATGCAGCAGCCTTGGACATTCAGTGTGGACGAAGTGTGGAGCTGGACAATATGAGGATGACCAAATTTCATTCAGATGCCTGAGGCTAACACCATAGACCAACAATTATACTCATCTAGGTTTACTTTTGTAAAAATCTTCTTCAAAGAACGTTTATCTTCTCTTGTTTTTGATGGTTGGTTTCATTTGTCTGTTACTTTAGATCACATGTATCAAACTCTGCAGCATCACATACGATCTGGACAGATGTCAGTTTATCTATGATGCAGTCTTTAACATGTTGAAACAGTGGACAATCTATATGTACCTGCACATTTATGCAGTGAATGGACTTCCTATTCACACCATTACTTCATTATGTGAGGGAGCCTTGATGGGTACCATCTATGCAGCAACTGACATTGGGAAATCCTAAAGGAAATTAAAGTTACTGATCCAAGACTGAAGTTGCAGCACAATCTCACTAAATGAACATAATTTCAAATTAATTCATCAGATTTCTACATCATTTACCTGCAATGCTGTGGAATTCTTCCTTGATGATTCTGACAGGTTTATTTCCATAAAAAATTGATAAACTGGGGTAAAAGTCCTTTCAAGGTGAAGTAAATAATATTAAATTTTCTGTGAATTACTAATGCACCTTCACCAATGGGATCCTCGTCATACAGACGTGCCATGTTTGCACCTAAAATACATCTAAAATAAGTAGTTTTTTATAAAACTGAACTTCCGACAGAAACAGGAAATGAAACATATGAAAGGGGGCGGAGTCAGAGGAAACCTTGGGTTTCTGGAATAAAACCTGCTCCAGAGAGTCTGTTACTGCGGTAACAAACCCAGAGGTTTAGTTACCTCGCTTTGTGAAACAGACAAGGTTCACTCCTCTGACTCTGGGTTTAGTTACCTCCGTTTGTGAAACCAAAAACCCTGGATTTCCCTCATTTCAACGTTAACTTATCCAGAGTTTCATCGAAACCTGCTTCGTAAAATGGACCATTTCTGTTTCCAGCTCATCCACTGTTTGTTGGGGGGGGGGTTGTTCTTTTGTTTTTTTTACATTAACAACCTCCTTTTGGCTTTTTCCGTTGGGGGACTCCACTGCATATCATCCTTTTTCCATTTCAGATCAACACTCATATTTGTTTGGCAGCGTTTTTTATGCTGGATGCCCTTTCTGTCGCAACCTTCTGCGTTTATCAAGGCTTCTTATGCACAGATTAAAATCTGTACTCTGGGAAAGTCAACCCAGAGCCACAGGTTTTACTCAGGGATTTGTTAACCCTGCTTCATGAAACAAGCTTGAAGTTAGTTTGTTCATTAAAACTGATGTGAGACAACTTTTTAAACTACAATCATTAGAGCAAAATTATAATCACTTCAAATAATTCATTATTCTGTGATGTCAGCAGTAAGCCTTCCTGCGGCCACGCTGTTGACATCATTGTGTGATGTCAGCACTCTGTCGTCCTGCGGCCGCGCTGTCGCCTCCCGCTGCTGATACAGTTTGATGTCGCCGCTGCAGGCCTCAAATTAACATCTTGACTGAACATTACTTGCAGAAAACCCACTGATGTGTCCACAGGCATTGCACTCTTGCTCTTCTTTGTGTGTGTGTGTGTGTGTGTGTGTGTGTGTGTGTGTGTGTGTGTGTGTGTGTGTGTAGTCAGTTAAACACTGTCCTCTGACATTTCTGTGATGTTTAGTTTTAAATACACAGATTCTATGACTTTTCTAGGTCAGTGAAGATGTTCCTTTTCAAACCCAGCATTCAGTTCTCAAAAGGTCATGAAATTTTTTGACACTTCCTGTGTGATGAAGACTGACAGCATCACATTGACTGGCATCAGGATGCCACCTGTCCTTTTTTACTAGAGGAAGGCGACAGGAGACACAAACAGACGGAGCTCCAGAAGCCCTGCATCATGTTAACATATCTATTTTTAAATAAACTGACATTTTAAAAGCTAAAGCGTGCACCACGCTTGGTAGCCTGAAAATACATCCCCTGCTAATGTCAGCGTGTCTGCATCAGTGCCATTTGTGTTCATGAAAATTTGAAGCGTCCGTGTAAGATAATTAAAACGGTTCATCAACATCATTATGAAATTAGATAAGTAGGAGGAAAACAACTGAACTGTTTTCACTTACTTGGCTGATGTCATCCTTACGAGACAAGAAGAGAGACTCTTTGTCCCAATTCAGGGGCCACATCCTCCAAATGCTGCATTTGCAAATGGAACTCATGTTGTGAGTAGATCTGCCCCAATTTGGAGACTCCTTCAATGCAGCACAGAATGCAGCCTGTTCTTCCTAACCATCCACTTTAAAAGTATTTTTAGAAGAGAAAAGTGGCTAAAGATGCGACGATCACGGCTATCTAGCTTTGAAGAAAATAGATGGATGGATTTATAGAGTGACGTGTGAATGGTCGACTGTTTCCAACTCATCTCACTGGACTGGAAATGACTGATAATGCTCTCTGAATGGAAACTACAATGATTGGTTCCCTATGACTGTGAATTTCATTTTGTTGGAATCTCAGTGTGGACAGATCTCATACTTGTCACCAAAAGTAGAATAGTTGTGACCACCACACACAACCGTGTTGCTCGAATGTCAGAAAGTTTAGTTTTGCATTGAACTGCAAGAACTGAATAGGTTACATCCCTAAGATAACTAATGAAACGACAAATTTGAAAATTTGAGACACATTTTGAATGTCTTTATAAATCAATACATGTTGTCTCTATGTAAAAAGAAATTCATTCAGATTCTGAATGGTTTCTGAATCTCACAGCTCTGAGATGTCTTTACTACTGAATAGTCGTCTGACAAAAGGTACGTAGTCCTGTGCATTTATTGTGTATTTTAGTGTTTTAAGTTTTCTTGATGTCAGTGGCAATGTCATGTTGTGTCATGTCATGTCATGTCATATCTTGCCATGTCATGCCGTGTCATGTCATATCTTGTCATGTCGTGTCATGTCATGTCATGTCATGTCATGTCATGTCATGTCATGTCATGTATGAGGCTACTCCTAGACCTTTCTCCAGATCTCTAACTCCATGCGGCGGTGCAGGCTGGTGTAATGGGTTGTTGTTCCAGGTCTGTGGACAGAGACACAACACTGAGGGCAAACCCATCAACGGAAACTACACTTTAGAATATTTGACAGCCTGGACTACAAATATTTGTAGATGAATCTATTAAAAAACAAGTTTGATACGAGAAAAACAAATTGAGAAGTTGAACCTACCTAGTGAAGCTTACAAGGGAGGGACGTGTGTGTGTGTGTGTGTGTGTGTGTGTGTGTGTGTGTGTGTGTGTGTGTGTGTGTGTGTGTGTGTGTGTGTGTGTGTGTGTGTGTGCATAAATCACAATGGGAGTCGGATGGAAACCTTTTATCTCTCTGCTTGGTTGTAAAAAATCTCCATCTTCAGCTAATAAATCATCTAAATAAAGAATTTACATCAAGGAAGATACTCATTTGACAGCCCTCCTGTGTTAAGACCTGTGTGTGTGTGTGTGTGTGTGTGTGTGTGTGTGTGTGTGTGTGCGCGTGTGTGTGTGTGTGTGTGTGTGTGTGTGTGTGTGTGTGTGTGTGTGTGTGTGTGTGTGTGTGCGTGTGTGTGTGTGTGGTGCATGCAGGATGCATCACTAATCTTTATAAGTGGCTATAAATCCAACTGGCTGTGCCGGCATACTGCTGCTGCTGCTGCTGCTGAGTGGACGCAGGGGGGCGGGGGGGGGGTGTTTGGTGAGCATTCTGGGTTCACTAGTTTCTCAAGTCCTCCTCGCTCGCTCACATGATGCTACGCCTCACCCTATGAATATTTATGAGAGGAAACTGCTGCAGTCTGGGCGATTCATCTAATCTGGCGAGAGCCGTGGTGCGGTACAGGAAGTTAGCGTGTTTCACACTGTCCTGCATGATCCTGGATTCCAGCCAATCACGTACAAGACGCTGTTTGTCATCTCACAACCTCAGTGGCTTGATCGTCCTGTCTGTTTACACAAGAAGACGACTCAAGGAGAATAAAGATGGCGTGAACTTCTACTCAGAACCTGATTGCGGCCTCCATCGCTGAGGACCTGCTGCTCCTGGGTGTCATCAGAGCTTTGATCAGGAAAACGCTGGACACAACTAATCGTCCGATGCTATCCTCCCACCCCAAGAAGCATCTGTGACTTTAGTATCGACTAGCTGTTTAACAGCTGAACTGTTGTATCCTAGTCAGTGATGGTACAGCAGTCTGACCCCAGGGGCAGCAGCTCAGTCAACTAAGTCTTGGGCTGGGAGGGGGCTGATTCAACACCCACCCTACGGGGATTAATAAAGTATGATTCTTAATCTTCTCAAAAAGACACAAACATCTTCTCTGACATGGCTGATTCTGATTGGTGGATGGTTTTCTTGTAAGTTATCGCAACGCAATTTTTACCACAACCCAACCAGCACGGATAAAACCCACCAAACCTGGGTTAAACTCATTCTTCTCCAGAAGGAACAACCCTTTTTAATTAATTCATCACTGAAATCATTTTATGATGAGCTGATGACTCCAAAACTGTGACTATTCAATTTACAAAGCACAACAGTGTGACTTCTCATTTCACTCATTCATAAGCTATTAATAAAGACGTATTTTTGCTTCATACAGCTTGTCAGTATGAAATAAATGTTGATGGTGCTATCATGTATGTGATAAAATCTCACACTCATGTGGGAGTAATGAAATGGTCTTAGAATAATGACACCATCAGCATCGCGAGTACTTCCCTGTAGAAGTCTCTTTCCATCAGACCAGTAGATTTTTTCTGCCACAGGGTCGGAAATCTCTCCAGGAAATGAAGGTGACCCAGACGAACTGACAGTTCCACTTCCTATTATGTCTCTATTATCGACTAAATGGATGAATAAAGTCACACGCTGTCCTTAATGTTTAGCAGTTACTAATCTGGGAAATGGAATTAAAACATCAGTGAAACTTTTCCAAAATTCTGTAAGAAAAAAACTCAAATATTTAATATATTTTGAAAATTTTCTGCGAATCCCTGGAATCACCAGCGCCCCCTACCATAAGGCAGGAGAACTGCGCGCCTCACTTCGTGTCTTTTCCCCACTCAACTCAAGAAAGACGTTACACACTTACAGTCGTTGACAAAAAAACACTGTATATTATATATATTATCTAAATTATTGAAGTTTATTTCATAGATAAAACATTTTAACATTTTAATAGCGACCTCATTAATAGAATAGGAAAAAAAAGGTGAAAATAACAAAGTAATGGAAAAAATAAATGTTTATTGCTCAAAACAAAATGACAATAGTGGGGAAAAACTTGTAAGTAGGGAGTCTTCTAAAGTGTGCATAAAAACAATCAATTACGTGTTCATTCACATCCACGTTAATCGGATATCCTTGAGAATTTTTGAGTTTTTCACATTCATTTATGAAGATGTATAACATTTATAACATCTCCCTCCTCCAAATAAAACACTGAGCTGAAGTACGAGTCCTTTGTCGCTCACGTACAATATCATAAAGATCTCCATCCAAAGACATTTTTAAATGAAGGAGTCAGCTTCATGTCTTGTTCACTTGAGGAAACAACAAAACCAAGTCTGTTCTTCTCAGATATATCCACAGGATACACTTAAAGTCATGATTTAAATGCCAGATTAGTGTGAACAGTGGGCCAAAACACAAACAGAGGCACATGTGGCTCCAAGTCCTGAAGGCGTTCCATAGTCGTGTCTGTGTCTGAGTAAACCGCAGAGTTCAACACACAAACAGTTTTCACCCTGAGGTAGAAGCTCTGCAGGTGTCTGAATAAACACCTTTTCATTTATTCTTTACTTCTAATCTGCTCCAAAAAAAACAAACCCCCAAAACAAAAAGCAGCAAAACGCAAAGTTTAAAAAAAAAAAAAAAAAAAAAACGCAGCATGAAGGAGTTGAATAAGCAAAAACCAATTAATGAAAAAGCCTGCAGGAGTATTAATGAGGAGGATTTAAAGGTGATGGAGATGTAGTGCTCCTCCGGCAGGTAATGCAGGCTTCCAGCATGAATAATGTATGAATGTCAGAGCGGAGCAGCTGATGTTAAATATAGACAGCTGAGAGCACAAGATGTAAATTAAACACAAATGTTCAGAGCTGAGTCAAATTATCTTTTTGTAAATTACTCACAGGCTTGTTTTTCTTTTCTGCTCATGTTCAGCTTGCCTTCTTAATAATGCACAGATAGAAACACATCCAGGTACTCAATTATACACTCAGAAGCTTTCAGGCTGCTAATGCTACAATTGCACTCTTGAAAAATACTTTCCAAAAAGAAAAAAGCTTCTTTTTTTTCCATTTTCCACTCAAACTTGTTGAGTTTTCTTTTTTCAAGTTGTGTTTTTGTTTCCCCCTTTGGTGGTGGTGGTGGTGGTGGTGTATAATGGATGGAAATATAAAATCATTCTGCTTTCATAGCTCAATCAGCATTCAGTGTTTTTCATTAAAACTGGACTAACACATCAATAGAGTGACATATGTTTGTATTTTATATTATTTTGATCAGATTGTTGTGAACCAACCTCCCCAACTCCCCACCTCCGCTCGGGAGGCAGATGCCCTCTCATCATTTAAGACTAGGCTTAAAATGTTTCTTTTTCATGAAATATACAATTAAGGCAGCTTAGGCTGCTTAGTTCTATTGCTATAGGCCAAGATGGATGGCCGCCCTACAGTGTCTGGGTCTAGCCCGGGGTTTCTCCCTCAATGAGGGAGTTTTTCTCTGCTGCTGCCACTCATGCTCTGGAGGGTTCTGTTGGGTTTCTATGCCTGAAAGAGCACTTTTAAATGTCTGCTGATGTAATTAAGCACTTTACAAATAAAAGATTGATTGAATGATATTCTTTACTTTCCTTATTTGACCTCTGTCTCAACATTTTGTGATTTTCCCAATTTACATTTTTCCAGTTTTTTTCCAACTGACTTCTTAAATGAAAGATCTTCTACTGACTGACTGATGGGGAGACGAAGAGGTGTCCTTCTTTTCCTTAAGGGGATAAATAAACGTGCATTTCATTTCAATAACAACAGCATGGATGAACTGAAGGTATATTTAAAACATGAAGGTCTGGTCCTGCGCTGCTAGATGGACACAACTGAGCAGACAAATGGAAGGCTAACAGAAAAAGAGATGTTTTGAGAACCAAACTATGAGCCTGATCATTTTACAGGTTGATCTAGAGCACATTGGTGTTAGTCGTTCATTTAAACACAAAATTTGTTTTCAGAAAAGACTGGAAAAAGTGTACAAAATCAGGAAATCTCTCTTCGGGGATGGACAGAACCAAGTGGCATTTATTTATTGTCCAAAGTGAAAACTGAACACCTGTAAGTCTGCATTATTTCTCATCCCCATTCACTGAAAAGTCTAATATGTCATCATAAGCGTCTGGATGATGAACCACGGAGGGAGTAATGACCAGAGGTCTGTAAGCCCCGATACGCTGAATCAACTTTTTTAATTATAAGACTCATTTAAGTTCTCTCCTTTCACTATTAGAATGTAGGGCACACAGATGCCACTGGATGACATAATGTTAAATGAATTTTATCACATATTTTATTCATGAGCACACATTTTGGACTGGTCCGTACATAACAAACAGATTTGTGTGTAGTTCATAACCGATGACTCTCCATGTGACTGAGTGGAATTATTTTTTCCCAGTGACACTGCCTATTGAACAGTGAACAGATTTACACCAGTCTTTGAAAATGCTGCTGCTGGATCAGTGTTCTCTATGCTAATGTTTGTTAGCATGATTGTGAGCAAAGCTTCAAAAAATTTAAGAGGAAAAACGGTGGATTTTTTTGAAGTTTTTTGGTAAAACTGGACAAAGTTAAATACAAAAAAAAGTATTTAATATACAACCAAGCATTTGCAGTGTAGCTTTTAACTCTTTTATATGTCTTTCATGAATCTGACATGAATGGAGCATTTATTGTGTTTTCATGGCAATAACTTGCCAACTTGCACTATCAAAAAAAAGTGAGGTTCATTTTTTTTTAAATCACATTTTGTAATCTACATATTCATACTTATATGCTTGTGATGATGAAACTCTATCTCACAATAAGTAAAACTTAACATGAGATGTAAATTGCTTCTATCTTAATCTGTAACTTCCATTTTTAATTTTCCCAGTTTTCAGTATTTCTAACTGACTTTTGACCTGGAAGAGCTTCTGCTTATGCAAATGAACTTGAATTTACAGCTACCAGTAGATCAGAGCATTTCCTGATTCTGGTCCAATGTGTTTACACGCTGCACATTTGTCCTAAACATAATTGCACTCAATCAAATTACAAAAACCCAATTCAGATCATGTATACAGGCTGGCAGCATGGGAGCAGCAGACTTAATAGGAATTTGATGACTAGGGAACATGGAGGAGTCGTATCATGACTTGATAACTTATCACTGGAACAAATGCAGGTATTTCCCCCTTCATACACAATTAATACATGGGTGGGTGGGGGTGGAAGTGAACATCTTGGCACTAAAAGCCTGCTGTCTCTAATGGATTGCATCTAACTTTATAATTAAGCTCCTCTTATTAATTAAAATGGTTTATTTCTTTGAGCTTTTAGCTTTAATGTGATTCTTGATTAAATTTAGGTCTTGCTCGTGTTGTTTCTGGGGGGTTTTTTTCACCCATGTTTTCTTAATGCTGTCAGCTGAAAACCTTGACTGTTGAACGCTCTTAATCAAGCAGAGGTAACATCTGTTTTGTTTTGTTTGTTATTTTCTACAATGAATTCATCTCTTTCTCTCCACATTGTGAAAGCAGAGCAGACGTGCTTGTCAATCATCCCAGTGAGATTAAAAGTGGGATCTGAAGCCTCTGTTTTAGAGCTTCTTTTATATTCTGTGTCCTCAGTGCTCTTCACCAGGGAGAAAGGAATTAACAGAAAACAGTCCAAAACAAGATGCAAAGACGTTGGACATCTGACTTCAGAGAAAACAAAATCTTACGTGTGATAAAATGTCATAACCTGCTTCTAACTTCTGTCTTCTCTGAAACTGGTTGATGGTCACTGACACCATCATTATTGCTAATTAAACTCCCATATTATTGTATTATTATGTGGTAGTTATAATAGACGATAAATTGCCATTATACAGAGGTACCTCTACTTACCAAATTAATTGGTTCTGGAAGAAATTTGGTAAGTAGAGACGCGTTTTCCATGCAAATGCCCTAATCCGTTCCAAGCCCCCAAAATTCAGACATAAATGTTTTATTAAACAGAAAAATGCATCAAAACATGTAACAAATACATGTTACAATTAGATTATTACACAATAAATGAGAGTTGTGCATAATGTAAAAAACAAAGAATAAAGAATAAAATGCTGTTCATTTACCTTTTAACTGCTGTCCTCATTGTTTTTTACCCTCTTTGGTTCATGCGCTCCTGCCTCACCATGAACAACAGAGTGAATTCCAGTCCTCCTTCTGAACTTCTCCAACCACCCACGCCATGCCTTAAACTCCTTAAACTTCCTTTAGTTTTAATAACGTGGTGATTGTAGATGCATTACGGCCATATTCTTTGGAGAGATCAACCAAACGAATCCCTTTTTCATGCTTTTCTATCATCTCTTGCTTTGTTTGTACGGACAAAAAAACTCTTTTCTTCGTCTTTTCTTTTCCTCTTTTCTCCGTCACTTTCTTGGGGTCCATAGTGAATACTCTAAAAGTTAATATATTGATGTAAAACTATCAGAACACCTCATGGGTCGAGGGCCGAATGACGGCTGCATAGACACCTATCTAGCTCCACACAGAGGTTCCTCTTAGCCAATGGGATGCCAGGATGCTAGGTAATAGCCAATGGCGGAGCAGCTATGAGAATGTTGCGTTCAGGAACCTGTGGGAGCTGCGAGTATCAGCCCATACTGTATTTTACCTTTCGTAACTCTAAATTTCTTTCGTAACTAGAGGCAATATTTTCCTGTTGAGGCGTTTCGTAAGTAAGACATTTGTAAGTAAAGGTACCACTGTAGATACAGTAGGTACTACAGTATTACTGTGTCCTATCCTCTCTCCCCAGCATCTCTGTCTAGCTATTTTCACACATCAGCACTGCCACATTCTACAACGTCACTCCGCTGCAGAACTTTTCATGTTCTTGTTTGTTATCACATGCATAAATCAAAAATCACTTTACTGTCATATTTACCTAGCAGATGACCCTGTCCTCCAATCATGGAACAGAGTGCTCTCAAACTGTGTCCCTTTAGTTTGAATACATTATTGATTGATTTTCTTGTTTTTTTGAGTTAGCTGCTAACCACTACTAATTACTGATTTCTAAGTACCCCAATTTGGGTCTCATAATAAATATATCATGAAAATGTCAAAGCACTGTTCTACCTTTGTAGGTCATATTGACATAGCTGTTAAAGTTGGTGCTGTTCCCACCTCCGCTGCTACCACAGAGGTGGTAACAGACCAACCCCGTTACGCCTTTATTGTTTTTAACAGAACACAAATAAGGATGCATCTGGCCTTGAAAGGCCTGTGAAAAATGAGGCTCCTGGTTTAAAGTTTATTCCTGTTTTGGCCATTTTATCAACAACGACTGGCTCACGGGGGAAAGAGAGCAATGATATACATAAAAAACAAGTCATGTTTTGTACGTTAATTTCACTTGACATGAATATTGGTTTATTGATTGGGAAAATGGGTAAAAAAAATGTAAGACAAGATATAACATTTTGTATATTTCCTGCTTTCCTTTTCCTGATTTTCAATATTTCTCTATAGAGATTATTTTCAGTCTCCTCTCAGAAGATAATTTGAAACAGCTCAGTCATCTGTCGCTGTCTCCACTGGAATATAACTGATCAAATGATTGATTCCACGATTGCAGTGATAGAAAGAAGATGGTTCTCTGCCACTGAACTCGATCAGTCTTTAGGTCTTATAATCAATACCTTAATATCAGCTGGAAAGGTTGTGAATTATTTTCAGCAGAAGTCAACTATGTATAATCATCAAAATCGTCTATTGATCAATAGCTTATCATGAAAAGAAGGACAATATGTCAGCAGTTCTGGACCTTTATTTCAGCAGGGAGCTTCCAATCATCACAGGCAGAGATAGATCAATAATACATAGGCACCGTGTACAAAGTCAGTCCAGAGAGGAAAGTAGTGAAACAAAGGTTGTGATTGTGGAGTCCTTCATCAGAGAGTCAAAGAGCAGGAACACATGAATCCACAGGAAGAGTCTAAAATGTGAGGCATGATCACATCTAATAAACTGAGACAGATTGATAGAATGGGTGAGATAAGAAAGGTGGAGTATAGGGACAAAATATAAAAAGATGAGATAACACGAGGTACAATCTCCAATAGAATAGAAGGTATGGTGGAAACAATGAGACAAGACATGAAATAGATGAGACGCGATGAGACAAGAAGTACCAAATATCATAAAATAAGATAATATAAGATGCGGTGACATGAGACAAATTAAAATGAGTTAAAATGGGTTGAGAGAACAAGAGACTGGATAAGATATACATGATGCCAGAATAATGCGAGACAGGCCAGACTAGACAAAATTAAATCAGTAAAGACATAAAAAAGTGAAGTTAAGATGAAACAAGACAAGACTGTTAAGACAAAATTAGATGAGACAAGTTTACATTTATGAGAAATGGAGTTTATAAAAGACATACATCTAAAAAATGTGATAACATCTATAAGATGGGGAAAAGAAGTGATGTAAAAAGAAGGCATATTAAGCAATAAAATATGAAAAAATCTAGAAATCATGAAAATAAATGACATGATGGAATTACGTTCAACAAGATTAAATGCGAAAAAAACCAGAATATATGTTTTCAAAAAAATTAAAAAGACACATATAAGATCACCTTCATCAGGACAAGAAAACCAAAGGAATTTAAAGAATTGTAGATAAAAGATTAAAGTAGGGGAAATCTGGAGGCTTAAACAAATATGATCTGTAGGTCAACAAACGTACGTACAGAATACAAGCAGTGATAACTGTGATGCATGTGTTATGATGGTGCACCGAAGGGAGTAGAGCACATGTGAACAATGTTCACTCACAAGCAGCAAAGCCTCTCCTGGAGGAAGAAATCCTCCCCTGGAAAACAACAAAGTCTTAAAGTTAAATCAGCTTAGTGTTAAAACTTGAGGACAGAAACACAACGGGACCAAAACAACAGATAAAACACCAACTGTCAACATCCCTGGACACAGGTTTCATTTGAGCCGGAACTCTGAAGCCATGAATCCTACCATCACGAGCAACATGTCCTATGTGTGAGCATCAAACTGGGGCCGTAAATCAGACTTGTTAGGGTTCTGGGGTGGCAGGTCCGATCCCGTGTATGACCTTAAAGCAGTTAAATTCTTGACCAACATTGATTGATGATGGTGGACAGAGCTATCAACTATATAGATCCGACCTCCACAAGAAGGATGTCTAACCAGTAATGTATTTATTTAGGTTATTTAGCATTATGTCGCACTAACTGGTCAAGTATGAAGTCTTATTTTCCGAACGATGACCAGAAATATCATGAGGTTCTTCACAGAAATCAGCGTGACTCTTGTTTTTCAAATAAAAACCCCAACGTGGACAGAAGCCCCTCATTTCTTATCTAGTTTACTTAACATGGACCCCAATATGGACCTGGAATGTTTCTCAGGTAGGCCTTGAACTCTACTCTCACCCTGCCCTGCCCTCCCCCCAGCACCTGACTACCTATATCTCTCTCTCCCCCCGTCAACTCAGAGATTGCGCACACGTCACTTCCCCTACAGGATTAGAGAGTGTATAGAGATGTTAACCATCCTTTCCTCTCGTCTCATACTTTGTGCAGCACTGTCTGATGTACTGTCTGTGTTTTACTGCCTGTTGTACTGCCTGTGTTGTACTACCTATTGTACTTCTTGTTGTTCTGCCTGTGTTGTACTACCTGTTGTACTGCCTGTTGTACTGCCTGTCGTACTGCCTGATTTGTACTGTCTGTGTTGTACTACGTGTTGTACTGCCTGTGTTGTACTACGTGTTGTTCTGCCTGTGTTGTTCTGCCTGTGTTGTTCTGCCTGTGTTGTTCTGCCTGTGTTGTACTGCCTGTTGTACTGCCTGTCGTACGGCCTGTGTTGTACTGCCTGTTGTACTACCTGTCATATTGCCTGTGTTGTACTGCCTGTTGTACTGCCTGTTTACCGTGAGTCAGAGAGGACTGTAATTTCATCTGTGCTGTATTTTGTTCATATATGGTACATTTGACAATAAAGCTGACTTTGACTGAAGTTTTACGTTATTGTTGAAGTTTACACTTCAACCTGTAACTTTGTTGATCCCTTTTAAAAATGTCCAAATGTACAGTAGGATAAATACCTGCTGAATTAATGACATTCCAAGTGGCCTCAGTGTAATTTTACATTTTACTGCCGAATAATGTGAGTTTGTTCACATGCTTTTTTTTCAGTGCAGCATCAGATCAGAACAACTAAATACCCCCTCTCTCCTCTAGGTTAATGTTTAACCCTGCCCCCATCAGCCCTCACCTAACCTTTGTCCTACCTTGGTACCACATACGAAGTCACTAAAGAGGTGAGAAGGGCTGATGCTCTCCTTCCGTGTGGCAGATTTAAATTTAAAGGTGATGCTGCGGAAGGTCTCGTCTGTCAGATCCAACTGCTACGTGTCGAGTGAAATGATGAATGGTGGGTTTAAAGCTAATTGAGTATAATCTAATAACAGGGGCAAAACAAAAGCCATGGTGATGTACTGACCTCAGCCACACTTCCTCGAACACTCCATCCATCTTCATTTGATGGGAGGTTGAAACATCCTGGTGTAAGGTGAAGGAACTGCAGACCATTCTGAACACCTCTCAGGTTAATACACTCTTCCCATAGCCCATCTCCTCACAGTGGTCCCATTTAATTCAGTCTTGTTTGCTTCCTGCATGATCTCATTGAAATTCTGCTTTAATATGCACAATCATGGACACAACCTGCAGTTACTAAACCCGCCTGAATAAAGATGACACCGAAATGCGCCGTCACAAACAGTAATACATGTTCTGGATTTAGACAATTCTTTGTGACTGGAGACCTGGAAGATGACAGAAAAATAACCTGCTTTGTGAATTCCAGTGGGTTGAATGTGGCGCTGCAGAACTAACCGTAAAACAAAAAGGCAGACATTTTGTAGGATGTGATCTTGCTCATGCTGTTCAATTTGATTTACCATCGGTAATATGTGTAAGCGTGTACTCCCCCAAAATATACTGTATCATGTTCAGTAATGTGCTATTGTACATTATCATTCAAACTTACAGCATTATGCTATACCTTCTCCCACACTCTGATAGACTGTTTAAAGCACCTTTAAGTGTTTCTTTAATACACGGAAGTGTATGGATGCTGTCAGCCAATAGAATGCACGTACCGTATCACGTGTCTACCTACTGAAAAATCCACCATGAGATGTTTCCTCTGGGTGTTCTGGATTCCTCCCCCCATCAAACAGATGTAATTTAGGTGAACTCGTCCGTCAATTGTCTGTAGATGTGAATGTGTGAATGGTTGTTTGTCTTTCGTATGGCCCTGCAGTGAGCTGGCACCTCATCTGGGGTGTACCCCACCTCTCACCCGTTGCTGGCTGGGGTACACTGTGAGCTGTGACTCACAGTGTACATAAGCGGCTGAAGATGCAATCATCTCTTCTTCAAGATGAATGAATGAATGAATGAATGAATGAATGAATGAATGAATGAATGAATGAATGAATGAATGAATGAAGTTCAGACACAACAATCAGTCCATGGTGGTTGAGTATTAAGTGCTCCCAGACTCACTTCAAACTCTGATATAAAATGCTCGTTCAGATCAGTTTACATACATAAATAATATCATATCAATAGTATCAGTAATACTGCCAACTAGTGGCATGGAGGATGTATTGCTACTGAGGGAAAAATCTTTACTCACGTTTACATAAACTAACAACAGTTAAATGTAACAGAACAGCCAACAGACAAGCGTGTTGTCAGCACTGGAATATATTTACACATTTACATATTTGTTGATGCATTTAGAGATTTCGATAATCCCAATTCACAACAAACACTAAAGCTTTGGAGATGTTTTCAGGCAGTTCTCACAATGCACAGATTTGGAATGCACATCTGCGACTCTTGGACCTAAATGGTAGCATGTGCTACAGATTATTCACCACACTAATCTGATTATACGTACAGATACTGATGCAGGTCTCTATACATCAGCATCTTTACATTCAGGTCAAATAAACACAACCTATGAATGTAACCTATGAATACTATGTGTGTGTGTCTGTGTGTGTGCAAGTGTTTGTGTGTGTGTGTGAGAGATAAAGATAAAGGCTTGGCTTCACTAAAATCTCCAGCAGAGGATTTTACAGTTGATCTGTTGAGGAAATATAGGCCACACACACTTACACACTGAGTGAGAATTACTTGATTGTCGTGGAAGCCACAATGTGACGGTGTGTGTGTGTGTGTGTGTGTGTGTGTGTGTGTGTGTGTGTGTGTGTGTGTGTGTGTACGTGCGGTGTGCTCTCCTAACACCAATTAGATTAATTAAAGTGTTTGGACATAATTTATTACCAGCAGGAGACTCATAAAGACAGACTCCGCTCATGGACCAGAGTCAGCAGAGTCTCTCCACTTCTGACAACGAAGAGTTTTATTACAATTAAACTATTTTTATTGAACAAAAAAATGGTGATTGATTTCTGTGGGATACATTCCCTGATGAGTGCCAAAATTACAACCATTGCATTTTGGAATACACTCTCAAACAAGACTTGAAGGACCTCTTTCCATCAAATGCAAATATGCTTAGTTTCTTTGAAGAGTCTCAACTTGACAGTGAGTTTAGATTGGTTTCTTTTATAGACTTTTTCAAAGAGAAAACAAAAATAGTGAAATAAGGCACTTGTATCATGTCATATATGTAATAAAACACACACATAGCGTGTCTCTGTGGACCATGTCGAGTAACTTACACCAAACTATCAAAGTTGTTGACTTGTGCTATGTCCTAACTGGTGACTAAACTTTACCCCTCTGGGATTTCTGGACCCGTCCTTTTTATGTTTGGATGTCTTCAGAATCATGTAAATTTCATGCACATGTCAGAATTTCTCCGGAGTGATGTGTTATGTGTTTGACGCTGTGGATCAGCGCTCCAGCATGATCTTACACCCTTGAACTATGAAGCAGAGGCTCCGCCCACTTTGAGTCTATGATCTCTGCCTGTTAAATAAAGGCATTTTTGTTCTCCACTGTTTCCATTCTGTTATTAAAGTCTTTAAACTCATAAATTATGTAATCTGACATTCACAGAGTCTTGTTCTCTTGTTTTGATGACACTGCACTTTCCCCTACAGGTTCATCTAAGATTCAAGATTTAGGTTTCAGTGAACTTTATTAATCAATTCTGTTTACACTCGATATATTTAAACACACAAACAGGCCAGAGCGCACACACATACACACACACACACACACACACACACACACACACACACACACACACACACACACACACTATCAGCACTTGAATCTGATCAGTCCCACAAAAAGATGTTTCAAGAAAGTTGCAGTAAAACAGAAGTAAAGATGGAGCAATCCTGGTTGAGGTCTAGCAAATCCTGGTAAAACCTGGTTAGATCCACGGACCATCGGGGTGGGGGGCGAGAAGCAGAAAAGCTTCAGAGACAGCAAATGATTGGACTCACTGAAACCTACCGAAGCCCATTTACACCATCTGGTAGACAAAAAAAAAAAAAAACAGAAAGCCTAGCAGCCTAAACCTTGTCAGCCTCTTTAAATCCTTCTGTTCTGGCAGACGGGTAAGATAGCAGCAAAATTCACTGAAACGTGCTCAAACACTCGATAACGCTCACAGAATCGTGCAAAACATGACCAATCTTATTAAAGACAAGACAATGTGGTTTAAAATGGTCTAAACCTGAAGACTGGAGGTTAAACAGTCCCTCAGACAGACTGATGGTGAGACAGTTAAACCAGTAAGAACCCAGTAACACCAGCATGCTGAGACAAGCAGAAATCAGCTGTAATGCAAAAACCATTCATCTGTAAAATCAGCAATAGTCTGAAATTATCCAGGTAAATGAAGTCAGATCTGATCAATCAGGGCCTACAACATGTGACCATAGCCGGACCAGACTGAAGAACAGTGAAACCAGTTCAATCCAGTCAAACCATACAGCCTGACCACACTATAAAGCCCAGTAAAACCCAGTTCAACCCAGTCATACCCTACAGCCTGGTCACATGCACAGCAGAACCCAGTAAAACCAGTTCAACCCAGTCATACCCTACAGCCTGGTCACATGCACAGCAGAACCCAGTAAAACCAGTTCAACCCAGTCATACCCTACAGCCTGGTCACATGCACAGCAGAACCCAGTAAACCCAGTTCAACCCAGTCCGGGTTGAACCTGTCACACCCAACAACCTCATCACATCAAAACCCCCATTAACCCAGTACTTTAAAGCCCAGCATATCCAGTAAACCCAGTCAGAACCCAGTCCTGTTGGAGTCAAGACCCAACAATGACACCAACAAATGTGTTTTATCTGCGGCAACCAGCAGAAGCACATGCACACGCGTAGGCACGCACAAAAAGCAGACACACACACACACACACACACACACACACACACACACACAGGCAGGAGCAGGAACACTTGTTTAATTCCACTCACCGTGCGCCGTGGGGCGCGCAGCCAGCAGCCAGCTGAGCAGCAGCAGGCAGACTCCCCCTGTCCTCCTCAGCACCACCGCCTCCCAAACATCACCGCTACATCCAACACACACCAGCTCCATGCTGCCCTTCTTTCGGGTCCACAGAGCAGCAAATAGCCGCGCAGATCCGGATGCTGTTTGGTTGGCTTTTAAATCCTCCACAGACTCCAAATGTCAGTGAACCACAGATTGAGGAAGAATCACCCAAACGGTTGCGATGATGGTGATGATGAGGATGAGGAGGACAGAGAGGACCAAAAAAAAAAAAAAAAAACCCACAAAAAAACCCAAACTCTCCTGTCCTCCACAGGAACCCGCTCTGGTTGGGCTCGGATCCCAAGAAAAAAAAAGAACAAATGCTCGATTAGTTCCTTTCTTTCTGGGGTGACAAATAAGTTCCAGGAACTGTGAGGACAGTCTCCATCACTCCCGCCGGCGGAGCTCGATCCCACTCACATTGACGCAAAGAGGGATAAAATCCACGCTGGCTTCACGGAGGTCCGCTCCGTCTGCCGGGATGGAGAGGGTCGGAGGAGGAGGGGAGTCTCTCTCTCTCTCTCTCTCTCTCTCTCTCTCTGTCTCTCTCTCTCTCTCTCTCTCCTCTCTCTCTCTCTCTCTCTCTCTCTCTCTCTCTCTCTCTCTCTCTCTCTCTCTCTCTCTCCTCTCTCTCTCTCTCTCTCTCTCTCTCTCTCCTCTCTCTCTCTCTCTCTCTCTCTCTCTCCTCTCTCTCTCTCCTCTCTCTCTCTCTCTCCTCCTCTCTCTCTCCTCCTCTCATCCTCTTCTCTCCTCTCCTTCCTCTCTCTCTCTCTCCTCTCTCTCTCTCTCTCTCTCTCTCTCCCTC